>KZ308147.1:2640837-2857001 GCA_000376725.2 Ladona fulva | reverse complement strand
GATGAGCCCTTCAAACGTGTATTTTTCTATTCCACCAAGTCTGAGTATATACGTAAGGGTTGAAGACAATGTTCTTGTTCTCTACCGTAGAGAAACACGCTGAAAAAGGTATCTCCCAATACCACCTTATAAAACTACCAATGAACAATAACAGTGATTAACTTAAATACGGTATTGGTTCGCTTCATATTCAACACCATGTACAGGATGTTCCAAAGTTCGTGTAAAAACTTGGCAATATTGTCACGGCTGAAATTATCAAGACAGAATTTTTCCTTTCGTAGGGTCCATGGTTCCAAGACATACATTTGGTAGTAAAGGTATGTGGAATTTTGATTTTTAAGTACGATTCTTGGGATAAATTTAAGAAATGATCAATTTTCTAATGAGGATTCAGTTGAAAATGGTGGATGAAAAATATTCTGCATTACACCCCTGAAAATGTCATTAATCTTGGGTAAAATGATTCCCTGACGACGACTTAATCACCAGAATTTTAAAAAAATAACTCCTATTCAAAACTCACCTCCAAAATATCCCTAAAATGCAATTAGCAAGAGAAAATAGTTTAAAATTTTGTGGGTTGAGAGGTTCCTCAAATACACTTGATTTATGCATGGATTGCCAGACCCTCTCTCAAGGTTGCGGGTTTTCTTGAATTACTATTTTTTAAATTCAACCCCTAACAATCACTAACATGTGATTTCCAAATAGTATTTTTAAGTTTCAGAAATGAGTTGAGCTTCAAAATGAGCGAATGTTGCAAAGAGTTTAGTCATTCAATCACCTGAGACCTAAGAAAGGGTCTGTAAAACATTTTCTTTTCCTTACTCAAGGATTGAATACCTCGCACTTTGAGAACTCGGATATCGGTATGGAAAATCCTTTAATGCTGTTTTAATTAAGGATGGAACTATAATAACTCTTGGCTATGATTACAGCCAAGATCAATGCACCCACTGGGTATGATGGTTTCAACAGGTAGTTCAACTTCCAGATATTCCAGTTGACTGCAAAATAAGTGAGTTTACCCCATAGATAAACAGTCGTTGACTATAAGTAACAGTACTCTTAGGATTTACATAGTCCGCCCTTGGGTAATATAGTCTAGAAAATATACAGCTACAAGAAAGTGAAAGAGCTGCCGTGAAACGTTCTCGGAGAAGAAAGCGTATCTACTGTCGGATTTTTTTATTATGGATACTCGATTTTAGAGCTGAATAAAAACTAGACTAGGGATCCCCAAGAAAAGCAAGTTACACCAAATTTTAACATGTTCCATCCTGCGTTCAACAATATAATTAAATATTTTTGTTTGTATCTGATGGGTATTTTATCGCAGGTAGAATGAAAAAAGTGCCCGTTTTTCATCTCTCCTTAAAGATGTGCTGACTTTGAAATTTTGTTACTCCAAAACCGTAAATTTGAATGGAACAACATTTTGGAAACAAAATATGATAAATAAAATTTCAAATTCAGCATCCCGTCAAGGAGAGCGAAAAACGGGCACTTTTTTTCGTTCTACCTACGAAAAAATACCCATCCGATACAAACAAAAATAGTTTCATGATATCGCAGGATGAAACGTTAAAATTTAATGTAACTTGTTTTCCTTTGGGATCCCTAGTTTAGTTTTTATTCGCCTCAAAACTCAAGTATCCATGATAAAAAGCCTAAAGTGAGTGAAGCTTTGGTGATAAAAATGTTTGTCGTACAGGATAACATGAATCCAACTCATGACTGTCACACTTTATCCTAACCCATTGAGTTCCCCGTTTTCCCCATCGAGTCCTAAGGTCGAGAAAGTAGGGAAAGGTTTTAAAAACGATACATTTTTTGATGGGCTATTGCTCCGTGATTTCATCTCATACCTTCGAATAAATAAAAATTATTAAAAGACGAAGATAAACATAGGCAGGGATGAGAGGAGTTTGGTTTTCGGAATAAATAGAAAAAGCATATAATGCAGGAGAAATTATAGAAGGAGCTTCAAGTAATAAGGTGTTATGAGACAAAGAAAATGCGCGGTATAAATCAGGGATACAGGATTGCAAGCGAAAGCCGTGGAAAAATAGGATTACTTTGAGGAGTAAATACGAATAAATAGATAAAGAGAAGGAAATTGATGAGGATGATACGAATTAGTAAAGCTCATAGGAGTTGGCATCGTTTTAAAAAAGAACTGCATAAATATGAGTTGTCAAAAGGAAGGTAAGAGAGCGATGATTGGGATGAGCATATGAAACTGAAAAAAAAAACAGCGGGAATTCTACTTCTCACCTCTCCAGCAAGTCTCTTCGCACATCATTTCCGCATTTCAACAATTATTTGGATACTTTTCCACCTCAAAGACCTTGGTGTTTTTTCCCAAACTTTTGCTCGACCATTCGATTTCTATGAAAAGGGCGATACATCTTTCATGAAGTCGTTCTTAAAGTGAAAAATATTACAATAAGACTAAGACATACTGAGGCCGCTCTGAATTACGACTAGAAGGTTGCTGTGGCTTAAGTAAGAAATGGTTACGAATTTTCCATTCGTAAAATGCAACGTCATCAGAAGTTCTGGGGCATATGGAGGTTATCCTACGATCTTTCTGTTCCTTTTGCCAACATTCATGAGTTATTACGGACAAAAAATAAGATATTATTTTCCCTATTTCACTGGTTACTTTCACTTCAGCTGTGCTGAATGAGCTTCCGCCTATAAACACTTGATTACACTCAATCATTATTATTTTCGAAACAATTGATGGAACACAATTCGACTAATATTCTTGAAAAATAGCGGAATTTCAAGGTGCGCTATCCATTAAGAAGGCTTTATGATAAAGTAATACAGTGACTTGATTTGATGTCCGGAATATGCCGAAACTGACTTAATTAACTTCAGTGGCAACTAAAGAAGAGTCGGAGCACATATGACTAAAGTTCACCGCCATACAGAAAATGTTCATTGAATCATAACAAAATTTCCTAAATTCCCAAAGTGGTTTTCGCGAGACTGCTTCAGCTGGTGTGCCGTGATAAAATTCTTAAAAGTAAGAGCTAATATTTAACCATTTACTTATCCCACCTTTTATTTACCTAAGGGTAACATATTCTTCTAATTCTGCACAGGGCCGGCTTCACACTTCCTGACCCCCCGAGGCGAAAGGTTTCTGGCTGCCTCTACCCCGCTGACGTTCCGTGGCGGTCTTAGATTCGTATTTTTCTGGATCATTTATATGAAATGGATGGCAGAAAGGGGAAATCTCATCTCAAATGTTACGGGACTAACGCTTTTTTCCCATCCATTGGAGAAATAAAGCTTGGAATAGACTACTTAGTTACTCTAGCAGGTAATGAGATTGGACTACATGAAGTTCGTGTATTCGAATACATCCCAGTAAGTGGCTATTTCTTCACCGAGATTTAGATAGGCGAGAAAGAGGTGAGCTATTCTAGCCAAAGTCAGCAGTAAGCTAGTCTAGTGTACGGCCTGAGGTGGGTGCCTTACCTTTTTACCATCTGAAGCCGGCCCTGATTCTGCACCTTGTGAGATGTTTGTTCTTTTTATTTTCCTGGATCATTTGTAATTTAAAGGAATTACCAAACAGTTTTTCACTGGCGCAGTTTTCTTCTTTTTCGATGTGAATGAAGGATGAGCCCTTCAAACGTGTATTTTTCTATTCCACCAAGTCTGAGTATATACGTAAGGGTTGAAGACAATGTTCTTGTTCTCTACCGTAGAGAAACACGCTGAAAAAGGTATCTCCCAATACCACCTTATAAAACTACCAATGAACAATAACAGTGATTAACTTAAATACGGTATTGGTTCGCTTCATATTCAACACCATGTACAGGATGTTCCAAAGTTCGTGTAAAAACTTGGCAATATTGTCACGGCTGAAATTATCAAGACAGAATTTTTCCTTTCGTAGGGTCCATGGTTCCAAGACATACATTTGGTAGTAAAGGTATGTGGAATTTTGATTTTTAAGTACGATTCTTGGGATAAATTTAAGAAATGATCAATTTTCTAATGAGGATTCAGTAGTAAATGGTGGATGAAAAATATTCTGCATTACATCCCTGAAAATGTCATTAATCTTGGGTAAAATGATTCCCTGACGACGACTTAATCACCAGAATTTAAAAAAAATAACTCCTATTCAAAACTCACCTCCAAAATATCCCTAAAATGCAATTAGCAAGAGAAAATAGTTTAAAATTTTGTGGGTTGAGAGGTTCCTCAAATACACTTGATTTATGTATGGATTGCCAGACCCTCTCTCAAGGTTGCGGGTTTTCTTGAATTACTATTTTTTAAATTCAACCCCTAACAATCACTAACATGTGATTTCCAAATAGTATTTTTAAGTTTCAGAAATGAGTTGAGCTTCAAAATGAGCGAATGTTGCAAAGAGTTTAGTCATTCAATCACCTGAGACCTAAGAAAGGGTCTGTAAAACATTTTCTTTTCCTTACTCAAGGATTGAATACCTCGCACTTTGAGAACTCGGATATCGGTATGGAAAATCCTTTAATGCTGTTTTAATTAAGGATGGAACTATAATAACTCTTGGCTATGATTACAGCCAAGATCAATGCACCCACTGGGTATGATGGTTTCAACAGGTAGTTCAACTTCCAGATATTCCAGTTGACTGCAAAATAAGTGAGTTTACCCCACAGATAAACAGTCGTTGACTATAAGTAACAGTACTCTTAGGATTTACATAGTCCGCCCTTGGGTAATATAGTCAACAAATGCTTTGAAGGTATGTATTGTGGCTTGGTGATAAGCTGCCACCAACAGATACACAGACCCTTCATACAAGGGAATGGGGATATCATAATGGTCAGTATAGCAACAATCATTCACCTACAAGCATGATAAAATATTTTACTATATGGCTGTGGCACTGAGAAGCCAGGAGGGAAACCAATACACACTCCTGAAAAACTGCAGGTAACCAATTTTTATCTTTAGAGATAATGGCTCCTGGCAAATGAATTTTTGGACATAGTTCCCCACTCTGATTTCTGGGATGAGACTACTCAAGAGAGTACAGTTGGAAATGATAAACATTACAGAATATGGAATGTCACCTCACCAAGGGGCTTTGGTAAGTTAGATGTAATTCCTTCCTTCCAATACTATTTTCAAGATACTACTAACACAGGCTAATTAGCCAAATACGATCTTCTATCTCATTCTCACCCACTTCATACCTTCATCTTATGCCACCTTTCCATTCATCTCCTATCTGTAAAATAAATTTTCCAAGCATTCTTTTCCTCTACATACTTTCGAGTCTCTGATAAGGATTTTGCAACTTCTGTACCAAATAGGGGTGAACCTCATTTTCTTTGAAGTGTAGTGTAGTGATACATGCAGCTCCTATTTTACCTTGCACAAGGTCGCATCATCCATCCTTTCATCCATTATTCTCTGGCTTTCCTTGATCTTTGAGTAATTTAATTCTCCTATGAAGCAGTTTTGTTCTTTTTAAGGAAATTTTATCATGATTCTTTCTTTAGTAAGAGATAGAGCATCTGTAATCTGGGTTTTCTTTCCACATCTTCTCTTGGAACCTGGTAGCTTCTGCTGTGACTGGATACCTACATGTCATTCCTATGCATAGTCTATTAAAAATTACCAAATTGTAATGTTTAAATTGGTCAAAGAAATTGCTAATTACACTTAAAACTTCAGAAAATATATTTTCATTGAATACAACAATGAATCCAAATTCATTAAGGACAGTTATTTTCAATTATCTGCAACAAATGAGGCCAATATAGAGATTTCGCATCTCTTTGGTATCAACTTTAATGCTAATCCTTGACATAAACCTATGGAATTTAAGATTTATAAAGGCAAGAATTATTTACAATAAAACATACATATTTGGAGATATATCTTAACTTTACTGANCTTTTTGTTCATCGTTATAATTGGATAATTCATTTTTACGTACATTTATATACATTTGTACTTTACGTACTCAATTAAATCGTAATTTTCATATTTATTTTATGAAAAAATACGTAAGAATATGGAAAATATTTCAAAAAGCAATCAACTGCGTATAGTTCATTTGCACATGTGTTCCAACCTAGGGGATTTATGTGCAAGCGTAGTACACTATCCTTTCTGCACCAATTTTATTACTTATTAAGAGTGTCGAAAATTATCCATAACAGGGGCATACCCAGAGTGGCAAATATACTTTGCTCCCCTCCCCTTAGAATCAGGAAGTACTTCCTTTAGATTCTGGATTTCAAGAGGATATTTATCAACACAAGGAAACTAGATATTTCTTTTAAATATTCCCTTTTAATTACCAAAATAACTAACATATTACACTGAAAATAGATGTACTTGCAAGACTGGTAGGAATCGTTGATAAATCCATGCGAAATTTCCGGATGCGCGCTGTCTATTTAATAGATTCACCAAGAATTTGAGCTTCGTTGACCGATGAGTTTTTAATTTCTTTTCCAAAAATTCATATCCAAATCATTTTACCATCACATTACAGTCTCCCTCATTCTTAATGTATATGAAATGCCCTATATACTATTTTAAAAGTATTATCTCCTCTTCCTGTTACTGCATACCATTCTTAGTGTCTAACTCACCTACTACCTCACCCTCTATTTTTTCAAATCAGATCACATTCCTTAAGCATAATCAGATACATAACAACTACACCAATCCGACCCGCAATACGGCACAGCATTTAGATGGCCTTCATACTTAATACGCACTTTTAACATCCATTACTTGACACAAATCGAGGTAAGAATTTTTATCTATTGGCTAGATTGGTAAGACGGGCCCCAAGCACTTCCGCACAAGAAAACCCAGGTAACGTGCCAATTATTCTTTGAAAGACCAAAAACAAAAACTTCTCTAGTTTCAATTGCGAGTAAAATTGAATGTATGCTACCGTATATAAGTTAGGAAATTAAAGAATTAGGTTGGATACACAAGACATTTTCCAGAAAAATAAATGTGGGCATTGTTTTTCAACTACTTTTATTTATATTTTCTAGCTCGCCAATACAATTAATTGCAAATGATTTGTACAGTAACAGAGTTCGTTTTATGTGAATTACAGAGGACATCAACGATCTTTGTCTTAAATTTTGTATACCTTCTGGGCGTTGTCGACAAGCTATGATACCAAAGATTAAAAATAAGATTTCCATGAGTTGTAATAATAACCGCGGATGATGCAACCGAAAAGCAATCCTTAAAACTTTTAAAGGAAATGTAAATGAATGTTAAATCTTAGCTTAATTTCCAGCACTCACAGATATCCTTAAAGTCGTCCAGTATGCCCTAAAGCAAACTGGAAAATTTGTCTAAAAAAAAAAGTAAGAAAGGTAGTGACTGGCAACAATTTTGATTTAATATTCATAATTGCTGAATGAATTTCACTTCTAACGATGTCGAAACAGGCTACTAAAAAATGTGTCGACCTATAGCATTTGTGATATAGATTTTCCGAAAAGAAATGCAGACATTTATAAAAATGTATTGACTAATTTAAAATTTTTCTACGCGTTTGACCGAAAAAGGAAAACATTATCAAAAAACTATAGACCATCATCGTATGTGATAAAATTTAGTACCAAAGATCTTTAACTGTCAATTATTTTATTCGTCATTAGTTCCAAAAAGATTGCATTATATCTCGTGTATTAATCACGAAATTATTTGGGAACTGTACAAATGAAAGGAAATTATTATTGAAGGGATATCCGCTTGTATGTATTACGCTACGTAACTTATTTCCGTTTAAACTATCAATAGCTACCAGAGAAAAATGTACAAACTAGGCTTTATAAAAGATAAGGTATTGTAACCTAAATAGGTGTGATAGCCAAATAAAGTTATAGGTTTATTGAACCATGTTTTGTGCCCGTA
Organism: Ladona fulva; assembly: GCA_000376725.2. Taxonomy (NCBI): domain Eukaryota; kingdom Metazoa; phylum Arthropoda; class Insecta; order Odonata; family Libellulidae; genus Ladona; species Ladona fulva. The sequence continues at coordinate 2,849,075 of KZ308147.1, read as the reverse complement.
TGGGGAATAAGTAAGAACGTTAGATGATATTTTAATATCGTTACAAAACTATAACATAATGCCTAATCATCAATCAACTTTCAACATTATCGAAGGATTTACAGTGGTCTGAGATTGTTAAAAAGGGAGCTGCTTTGAACCAGAAAAATGAAAAATTCTTTCCTCTCATATCAAGGTAGAATAAAACCGATTTGTAAACCTCAAATATTTCTAGAGAACGAAAGAAATTAAGTTCTAGAAAGAAAGAGATGAAATTTTTGTTAAAGCAAGCGAATGGATATTATTTATAAACATGATTGTATGTACCAAACATTTATTCTTATCAGATATATAACTTTGCAATCAATTTTCATTTACGATAAACATAATTACTGTAGTATTTGTACGAAATTGGTGTCAATTCCAGTAGTCTGGTTTCTTATCACACCACAGCTGGTACTGGCTCTCAAGGAACGAAAGTTTCTTCTTACCGCAGCATCAGCGAAGCTCCTCTCTAACTCAAACCGAACTCCAAAATCTTCTGTAAGTAAACGAAATATATCATACATTTTTCTTGGAGATGATTGTTTCAAATATCACGGAACTTTATACTATAAGAAATAAAACTGAAAATGCCAATAAATGGATCTGTTTACCTGTATTTTATTGATGAAACTACAATGAGTATTTTCCAGGTGGGTCCTCAGGAGTTCCACCACATTCGAAGAAATTGGACCTTAACATGGAATAAAAGGCCAAATTGCAGTGAAGATGAAAATAAATAAATATCACTGAAAACGGTGACCTCGTAGAAGAAGGGAATAGGCGAAGTCTACGTACGCGTCATCAAGGTTCCTGAGAGACAACTGCTTCCTGCAATGAGAAAATCTTTAAGTGCAAGTAATCTACATATTGTTTCAATACGGAGTAAAGATGCTGTCAATATTTTGAAAGCTATAAATTTCAACTTCGCTTATTTTGCAGTAAAATTTCGGAAAACTGTCAAGATCCTAATTAAATAATTCACAAAATCTCAAATTCATGGTATCTTTCGTAAAATTAGGAGACGGAAGAATAATACAGCACCACCACTTCATCTTCACTCACCTTTCAACATTTTGGTTGTTCCCCGTTCACATGTCGACCAACGCCTTAAACGGTTTTATCGGTCACAATTAGCATACGGCCCAACTTCTCTGCAATCTGCGATCCCCTTAAATGTTAAAGTAGAAAGTTAAAGTTTGAAATGTATAGTTAGTTAGAAACTAAATAAATGAAAGTTAGTTTGAAATCTGTAGTTCTCTTCTAATCAGAAAGGTTTCTCACAACAGTATAAAATATATTTTTAAACTACCTACAGAACTTACCATAAGATACGACGAAACCTAGCAGCACATGTCCGGGAGAAGCAGGATTAGTGATGATTTAGCGAAGCATCAGTATGCAGAAGAAATGTGCGCCAAGCGATGGTGTTTAGTATTTCAAGGGGAAGCAGCCTCAAATCTGCAAAATCCTCCGGTAACTCGAATAGACCCCTATTTTAATACTTCTGCAACCTGAAATCTAATTTCATTTTCATTGACACTCAAATTGACTCGCATAGAACATGACACAAATTAATGTCAAAATGAAAGACACCTGAATACAGTGACATTCTTCAATGGAATAAGCTCATTTTCCAAGCCACCTCTAAATCATGCAGGAAACAACCTTCCTTTGTAGTAATCAAAACTATTACTAAGTAGTTATAAATCACTTGTATACCTAACTTCATCTTGATTTATTTACTTAAGAACATCTAACATACACAAAGACAATATTATTTCCAGCCATTATTTCACAGCCATACACAGCAATTTTAGGAAATAGTAACACTAGATAAAACAAGTTTTATAAACAAATGTCAGCTGCAAGGTTTAAGAACCCTTCTCTCTTAAATTAGGAGCATTGACTCAAAATAGATTCACAATGATGATAAAAAAGGGTCCATCTCAATAAAATGATAAACACTGAGAATATATTGTTATTAAAAGTAAAACTCTCACCTCCTTTGAGATAAAATTTAAGGAAATGAGATCTAAAATCTAATTAATAATCATAAAATGATAGAGTAATAATCATCTCTAGGACCTTGAATGGAAAATTATTGCAGAGCGGATCAAAAATTTAATACTGCTGTCACAAGGTAAGTTTTGGAGTAAAATTTTTTCCCCTAAGAATGAATCTAGCTGAAACTCTGGAAGTATTTCAATTTAAATATTTGATTTATTGCACTGAAAGACATCCAAATAAGCAAAATTACTTCGAGAAGTCCTTTAAAAGTTAAAAGCTACCCTTTTCAATACCTCCTGTACACATAGGATGAGATTTAATTGTAGAAAAAATAAGGAAGGCTTTCTTTATCAGCTTGAATAAAACTATTTTAATTAAATTGAATTAACCTCTACATGTATTTCTCAGCAATTTACCCAATTGGTTATCTCTCTATAAAAGTTAATGACTTATCCATAAAAATGGATGAGTTCTTAATGGACAATATCTACAATAACATACAATGATTACATTTGTAATTTTCCACAACAGTTACCATTGTGGAAAATTACAAATTTCATCATTGTATGTTATTGTGAAGATAGAGTTCCATCAAATATTGCTTACCAAGATTAATTTTATGGATAATATCCAAAACTAACCAGATGTAATTGAAGATTAGACAAAAATATCACATTCTCAGTCATATTTGTAGGAAAAGACTCCCAACATTTCTTAGATTCATCTGAAAATGTTTGATCCACACTGCAACTCTTTACCTCACTCAAAAATTAATTTGTTACAATTGGAATGACTGGAATTTCCTTATGCTGCATGAAAGCATCATACTGACATTTATTGGATGATAAATTATGTACCAGTTCTTAGTAATTCTCATTAATTTGAACTTTTCTTCGCAGTTAAAAAATGTTCACACTTATGTAAAAGATCGATCATGTCCTTATAACCAGCTATTTTACAGGCATCATCCAAAGGAAGCCATTTATAGTCCTGATGCTCACGAGACAGCTTTACTTCAGCATTAGCATTGGACAGTTCAGCAAGCCAATATATGACAATTTTGGGTTTTCCCTTTACCTTATACTGTAAAAATAAAGATTAAAATGATAAAAAGCAATTTTGGAGACATGAGTAAATTCCTTAGAATAAACACAAAAGGTAAATCTAATATCAAAATAATGACAAGAAAGTCAAACAGCTTGAGGGTTTGGAGAATTCCAACAGTACAAAAATTTTCCTTATTTTAGTCAGTGAAAAGGAAATTAGAAACCATTGTTCCAAGGTGATATTCACAGTCTTACTGGCAACCTCTTTCAGGTGATGCAAATAAAAACTTCAGAGTTTTGAATGGAAGAGACCTACTTCAGAATACCAACTAATGTTTTCCTAGGAGCAAACCAAAGAGATAAGGTGATTACCATGAGCTTTTCTTTGGTAAACACAAATTATCAATGGAGATAAAGGATAAGTGTTTATAAATGTAACTGATTCTCTTAGACAAGAGTATCCGAGAAAATAAACAGAGGCCAATATAGGCAGTATTCTCACAAAATCCAAGGGCTTATATATCAGCCAGCAGGTAGTTAAAAGGTTGAGCTACACATGCTGATGGAAATCTACTTCTTGGACAAGAACTGAGATAAGAAATGTACCATTATTATTAGCATATACCACACAACAGATTATAACATACACCATAATTTTAAGAAGGGATATTTGGTAAAAAAACATTGAAATTTATATAAAAGGATTAGAGCTCCAAATATTTTTTTAGGTTACACAATAAGCAAATTGATTAATACTTGGAGCATTTATATAGCTATTAAATAGATGTTTTCACTTAAAATACTGAAACAAAGCATGAAAATTTGCATAAGGTGAATAAGCTCATATTTCTTCAATTTAGTTCAAATAAACAATTATGACACTTTTGCCATATAATTGTATATTAGCATATTATTAAGCCTTATTCATATCAATGACATACAGTTTCTGCAAAGCAGGAAGAAATCTCATTACACTATGCTATTAAAAATCTAAAGGTCCAGATGATATTGGACAAGGTGCCTTTAAATAATGGAGTGATGTGTTAGACCATATCTAGAGCATATATTTTAAGTATCTTATCAAATGATGGTTTTCCACTGGAATGAGAAAACTCCTAGGTTATTCTAATTTTACAGGGATAAGAATGAGAATAATATCATGAATTATAAACCCATTAGTCTAACATCCATCATCCTTAATGGTTACCTTACGGAAAATTCATTTCTGATTATAGACACCAAGAAAGAATTTTATGTTTTTTTGAGGGTCAGGTAGGATTTAGGAATAGGAATGCTTATGAAAAGATACTGAATGAGCATTTGATGACAGTAAAAGAGCAGTTGTGATAGAGATAGATTTTCAAAAGATTTTGATGTAGCTCCACATAACTTGCTTACAGAGAAAGTATATGCACGAATTAATGGCTAGGTATTGCGGTGTGTGTGTGTGTATATATATATAATAATTGCAAAGGACAACTGACTGTATTTTAAATCCTTTGCATTCCATTCNTTAAATTATTATAGGATTGCAATTGATAACTTCTGGCTTAGGGGGACCACATATGTACAATAATAGACATATTTTATTATTTTTACTTATTTTACTGACTGGATATCGATAATTTGGTGAGCATGGTGAGTTTTTAATTGAAGATTCCACATGAAATGCATAGAGTAAATCCATGGACTTGCCATTAAAATTGCCTTTTTTAAGATCTAATACCATGGCAAATTCGGCATTCACAGTTTTTTTATGACTGGAATTATTTAAAAGAATTAAATAATTACTAAAACTAAAATACTAAGGCTAATAGTATCAACTTTGTTTCAGTTTGTAAGCTCACCTCCAATGTTTCCTTAAAATCCTCATATATGCGCAAATCAGACTTTTTCAGACCTGATTCCTCCTCAGTTTCACGAAGAGCGGTTTCCATATCCGATTCACCGGGATCAACGTGTCCTAAAATCAATCCCATTGTTAGCTACTTAAATACGGATTAAGATTCAATGGTGTAAGAAATAAAACGTTGTACATACCTTTCGGAGGAGTCCAGTGGTGTTCCCCGTAAGAAGTCTGAAGGAGTAAATATTCTACTTTAGCACATGCTAACCTGTATATGACAAGCCCAGCTGCTCTTCGCATTTTATTCCTGAAAATATTTCAATGCAGAGTTAAACCTAGAAATATCTGCAAGAAATCGACGTTAAATTTATCAAAAATTCTGCTACAAAGAAACAACTCAAGAATTATTTATTCCAACATGTAAGGATACTCCGAAATAATAACAATGAATATATCAATATATTTTCACTTATTATTTCAAAGTGCTTCAAAAAATAACCATGAACTTTACTCACCCAAAGTGGTAAGATTCACAGCAAACACAAATGACCCAGAGCTACTTCGGCTACTTCAGCTAAATTTTTCATATTCTTCGCGCACTGAAATTTTTCTTCTAATCATACTGAAATTTCTCATCCAATAGCTCGTGCTTTCAAACCGCACTTGTTGACCTTGGTGCCCTTTCAGCTGATTTTATCCTAAAACACCATTAAATATTTTTCACATTCATGCTTTACTTTTTACCTTTCCGGATTATAAAATAGGCTTGAACATTTGAACTAATTCTTTCGATGAAAAACCTCATAATCGGGTTTTGGTTGATGAAATGTAAATTTTACTTGCCATAAATATTTAAAACAATGTGAAAAAATACTTAAAAAGTTAAAAGATTTTCTACCAAGTGGGTTCCCTTTTTTCGTAAAGGTACCTTCATTTTGATCTTTTTGCCTTATCAGATTCGTCACATCTTTACTCTGATAATATCTCAAGTTCAGATAGTAGACTATAATGCAATAATATTCTGACACGACCGTAAAACTTAATTGTGATATGCTAAATGATATTGGAATCTCAATTCTGATGTCGTCACTATTTATACTGTTACTTTGTCTGGTGGTGAATTCGTATTCCACGAACTTGGACTAAAATAGCCCAGCCTCGCTTTCTGTCGAAATTAAAAGTAGCTGAAGCAGAAGGTAGCTCTCAGTTGTAATTCATTCATTGCCCCTAAGAAGAGCTTCTATTTATCATTATGCCGAGCAAACCAAAGGAGCATGATAATGAAGCAACCTCTGATACGTATCATTCCTGGTTGGGAGAGCTGAGTAATATAAAAATCGGTGAGTCGATTTTACAAAATAACATCATTAACTTTTTCCAACATCCTACGGCTGAATGTCAACGCAAGGCCAAAAGTATAAATTCTAATTTATGCTGAATAATAACTCATAATAATTATGTACGATACATACTTATCAAGTAATGTATCAAATTATGTACGACGCCTTACTTATCAAGTAGTCTTAATCGGGGCATGTGTGTAATAGACGGAATGATGCATGTCATTAATTTGATAGTGAGCTCTAGATAGAAATTCTGCTTTGTTTTCATTTGCTCTAAGCATGTTTTATAGTTTACATAGGGAAGTACTGTTTAAATTTGAGGTTAATAATGTGAAGGTTTGGTTACATTCGAAAGAGTCCCCGCTCCGCCAACCTCTAAGCAATCTCTTGTTAATGAAATTTTATAACTTTTATTCGTTGTTAAGTGATCCACTATCAACTATTTACTATCATTATCAAAACATATACACAAAGAACCAAAATAATCTACCGTTCTTTAGACGAAGACTGATGCATTTCACTAGGATTGCAGGCCTTTAGAACGTGTTACGTATATGAAACAGGCGGTTTCACGGCTTTGAGCTCATTACGAGGAGCAGAACTTGGCAACATTGCACATATGAAATTATTAGTTCTTCTGTAAATTGAAAAAGGAAGAGGTAGTAATATAATTCTTACATGCAGTTCCAGATATTGGAAAATTTATTGATACTTTTTAAAGATTGGTATCATTAACATTTCAAATATGAGCAGATCATTAAAATGCCGTTATTAATTTTGATGTTTAATTAATTGTGATGAAAATCAATGTTAAAATTAATATATGCTCTCACGCAATAACTATTACTATATTATTGTAGAAGAAATTAAATATTCCAAAACATGTTACATGTTAGTTTTAAAGTTGACTTTTGGGCGCTAGTAGTGTGCCCTTCCGTTGACGTTAATTTCAAAAACCGTACTTTGGAAGGAGTGAAATCTTCGTACGTAACTTCTGGCATCACAGAAGGAGTGACTCGACTAGTAAATTGATTTTTCACTAATTACACATAAAAATGGCTGCAAGCGTCCAAGCATACAGGGATGATATAGAGAAAGCTCTCCGTGAAGATAAGTTTTGGACAAGACCATTGGCTCTTATCGAGGCGAAAACAGGCGTCAAAAGAATTTATACGTTTTTTGGTAATTTGAGATTGATTCACTTGATATTACGTGTTTATTACATGTTAAACGTTTATTGCGCATTTTTAGTCTTTAGGCTTTTGCAACTTACTTGTAATTTTTATTTTGCTTGCCTAATTAATTTCAGGTGTTATAGTTTTTGTATCCTTATACCTTGTATTTGGCTATGGAGCACAGCTTATATGCAATGGAATTGGATTTTTGTATCCAGCTTATTGTTCCATGAAGGCTGTTGAAAGCCCTAACAAAGAAGATGATACAAGATGGCTTATATACTGGGTCGTATTTGCTTTTTTCACTCTATGTGAATTTTTCTCTAACATATTGATGGGTTGGTTTCCCTTCTACTGGTTGATCAAGGTAAGCATAATTTTGTGGTACATAAATCAAGTTAACTTCATATTAGGTAGGAATCACAGTGATTATCAGTTCTGGAATGTAAGTTGTTCTGACATTCTAGGTTGTCTTTCACTACACTGAATATTAATTTATTCGTACCTAGAAATGTTAAATGAAAAAATATTGAAATAGTTGAAGTATTTTACCTATTGGTAACTTGTAGCACACCTTAAGTAAAATTTCCTCCTTTAGTATACCTTTTTAAAGAAGCTAATTTAGTCTGTTCCTTTGTTCTAAAAGTTTATCATGCATTGTATTTTTACTGCGTTAAGGCCTTTCTTATATGGAAAGTTATGAATACCCAGCTTGTATAGAATAAGGCATCCAATTTTGACTTTTTATATTAGGTTATTATAGTCAGATTTCTATTTTAGCGGCCAAACTGTTTCATGGAACCAAAGTTACAACTATTTACTCCAATGCATGTTCAGAATGACTATTGTGAGGTATCTTGAGTAAAATTTCAGGGGTACATATGGCTTCCTCATTTTTAAATGTATAGTAGTATAATTGTAGTATTCTCTGCCTAATAGTTAACTTATGAACTATAACTGTCCTTTTGGTGAAAGCAATTTAATGCTCAAAATATATTGGGATTATAGTTTTTTGTAGTATTATGTTGGTCCATCTCTATGTTATCAAAAATGATTGACAATTATTATTATTTAGCAGCTAAGGGGGTTAGTATTGCCTATCTTAATATAATTGTCTTTCATTCTAGTGCATGTTTCTGGTGTGGTGCTTTGCTCCCATCCAGTCCAATGGATCTCTTTTTATTTATTCAAAAATTATCCGCCCTAGATTTCTGAAGCATGAACATACAGTTGATGATATTCTTGATCAAGCTACTGATTTAGCCGGAAAGGCTGCTAAAGCAGGTGAATATGCAACTAATTTGTAAAGTTTGTTGCAGTTACATGTATTTTTTGATACTCTATAAGTTTTTATGGAAAATATTTTAGTGTCTTTAAGACAACCTATTAATCAGATAAAAATTGATTTATTTTTCAGCTGCAAAGCACTCGATTGACAATGCTTTTAACAAGTCAGAGTGAACCACTACACACGGAAGAAATTTTTAATAACCTTCATTCTTACCTCATTTTATACTGTCTTTTGTTTTGCTTTCAAAGTTGGGGAAGTAATTGATGTTGAACTCTTTGTTTTTTATTTATAAATCTTGTAGAAACATTTTAGAAATTTTCTCTTTACCTCTTCCTCTTAAGGAAGGCTGTATTGCATAATGAAGTGTTTAGAGCTATCATATTGTGACTGTTTAATATGGAATGGCTTCTCAGACCTTGTTGCCTTTGTCTGAAAACATTATTTTGGCCTTTTTTTTCTAAGCCTTGAAATTTTCACTGTTGCATTTTTGTCATGAAAGACAGACCAGTCCATCTGCACAGAATAGACATTGCCATGTTTTTACAATGTTGTGCTATTTTGAATCTCTCTGTGATGTAACTCTTAGACTGTGAATAAAACAGTATTTTGATCCATTAATAAGAGAATTTTTATGGTAATTTCTTCACCTACTTCTGTTCCTCAGAAGAGGATTGTCTAAAGCAAGGAGGCTTAATCATAGACTGCATGTGGACTTTGGGTAAATATCATGACATTCTATCTTTTCCTATTGTTTCATATTTTCTATGCAAATATGGAATGGGGAAAAGCTCATTCTGATTGAAATAAATGTAAATAAGGACAAGCTACAAATATTACCAGTTTTAAACGTTATTGTGATATCATGAACTATTAAATTGCTCTGGAAAGATGAAATATGTTTACTGTGGCTATTAGATTCTTTCTTAAGATTAATACTTGCTACCAGAAGTAAAAGCATAGGTCTTTGTGGTTCACATGCATGACTTCCTGCATTAATGCCAGTCTCTCTCATTAAACCATTTCCTTCTAAATTTTCCCATTTATATGATTAACAGATAATCAAATTAAATGTTTTATGGATGAACTTGGAGAATAGGCAAGTAATTATATACCCAACTAAATTCTTCAAGAAGTAAAAGTTGTCAAAATGTCTAAGAATTAAACTTACAGATGTTGTCTATTGAAAAATTTTCTCTAGTAGACGTTGAGATGAACTCATTTTCCTTCTAATGGATTTTCCAACAAAAATAGCATGGGTTTGAATGGTGTTGGTTGTATATTAATGGTATTACGCCTTAAGAACATTTTATATATAGTTCATATTTTTTTTGCTACTGTAGAAAATTTAATTGCATTATCCTCTGATTGTGGAAAGTCCGTATGTTACACTTAGGACTCAAATGGTTTAGGCCTGAAATAATAACAGCATAAATGTTTTAGCCAATTTAGCAAGGAATTTTTTCTGAACAAGTCAGTCTTAAAACTTATTTGAAAATACTAAGAAATATCTATGCTCACAATTTGTAAACAAAAATGTACATAATTGTGATTAACCATCATAAAGTTGCCACTTAGAAGTATCTAAATCTCTGCTAACCATGATGTTATTACCAATGGGGAAAAATTGACCTGATGTCTAATGGTAGATAAGTGCAGTGGAATGTGGGCAATTTGAATCTGAAGAGACCTGTTAAAAATTTTTAATTGTAGTTTCTCAATAAGGGTTGAGCTCCCTGGATAGCCATGTAGGTTTGCAGATTTGTAGGAGGCGCATTTGATGAAAGCAGTATCAGGTTCAACTCTTGGTGGGGGCCAACATTTATTTGTATTCACTCAGCTTTGCGATGAACAAGGGTAGCCAAATAGATGGTGTGAAAGTCAATGCTTTGACCATGTGTCACCCATTGTAGAAATTCCTAATGATGTCCACATCAGTAAGCTCACCACACACTGCCACTTCATCATCTTCATCTACGAGACAAAGTCTTTATATGATATGGTGAGATCAGGAATAACCTCATCCTAGCCATCAAATGTAGGCACTGTGACAGTATCAGCTTTGTTGGCAGTTTCTCCCTCGGTTTCTTTTTTGAAAAAACCAGCTTTTTCAAAACATTTCTTAATGGTTTTCTTTTATTTAATCCCATGTTAGTTTACACATTTGAGAAGTCTGAAGAATGTCAATTTTAATTTCAAGACAGTTAAAATCTCCAATAAGAATGTTCTCTACCAACAAAGGCCTGCAGAAATGTTAAAAATTATTTATTATCCACCATAGGCTGTACATCTGATGTCGGGGAAAGAATTAACTTTTTCCATTAGAGAAATCTTGTTATGGGATGTGCAGTAATCGATAAAGAGAATAATCTGCCGATTTTGTTTGCCAAACTTTTTATCGATTCTTTTTTAAAGATTGTTTTGATACAGAATTCAATGGACCATGGAAGAAATTCAAATATCCAAGTTCTACGGTATCATATTAAGTACTTCGTAATATTCAGCCTATTTCACCATGATAGTGCGGAAGAGAGTATGCCTTTGGAGTTTGACTTTTCATCGAGATGTAAGACAATTTCGATGAAATTACTGGTAGTCGTTGACTTACGACCTGAATCACACTATACGACCACAGTTTCTCACTATTCAAATGGGCCAAAGTTCGTTCGTCATTATTCGTGAAAGTAAAGAACAGCCGTCTGCCAGTCATGAGCGTCGATTGCACCTATTTTAATTTTAAAAGTTTATTTTTCGTAAATTTCGTATATTAAGGTATGGTATTTCAGTAGAAATACTAACTGTTAGGTATATTTCTATCTAATTGATAGTATTTCTATTGAGAGTTACCAAGAAAACATGAATATCCGACAAACGACCGATAAGTTGGAACTAAAGGACGCCAGGTAAGTCAATAGCTATCTGTACGCCGCCGAATACCCTCGGATAAATGGAGGTAGAAAGGTCTGACAAGAAGTCGAACTCAGATCTTTCTTTACAGAAACCATTCCTTAATTAAAATGCCAATGCTGAGAAAGAATGGTGAAACATAGGCGAAAGGAATTTTCAGTGTCATCTCCTTTTCCTAGCCAACTATTAAAGAGAAATTTTCATCGTAAAAAATCATCTCCGTCCACCATTCAGCAACAGAGGAATTAGCAGAAGTAGTGGCACGTAAATGAGTGATTGTGAACATTCGTTATATTTTCCAAGCTTCTACTTTCCGCTCGAGATGGTTTCGCAGCGGCCTTGAGCAGCAAAAAGAGAGTTGTTATGCTGGAACAGGAAAATAATGAACGGTTTGATATGCTGAAATAGCATTCGTAAGAAGCAAATCCTTCAGGCAAAAAGCTCTTGCGCCAGGAAACTCCTGATATTAAATTAAAAGTTATTTCTAGTTAGATAAAACGAGAAATTTAGATAGGCTACCATAAGTGAAATTTTGGAGAGCTCTTGTGTTATAGTGCAAAACAATACCTGCGTATCGAAGCATTGGGGCTTACTGAATTTTTTTTGGAATAACCTCACTAACATGCAAAACGTTCCATAACGTAGACTATGAAAGATTGAAATCGTGAAATTACGGAAGGGAAGTCGAATAATTTGGATCTATTTTCGAAATTTTTAATCGGTAATATTGGCAGACGAGTTCAGGTTTTAACATCTCAATGCGAAGTGTATTTCTATTTAAAAATCTGGCTCGAGTAATCGCGTAATAAAAAAGTGAGTGAGCGAAGGGGTAGTAAGCGGACCTTCTTTGAAACCGTTGATGATAGAGGATTGTTTGATCATGTGGAACATCATTACAAATTGTGTACTTGAAAAATAATCTTAAAAAATCGATCACAAATAATCAAAAATAAACGCAACCTGTTTTGGCCCTCCATGTCAAAATTGGGTGAATTAAGTCGACTGGAACCTAAAGAGAACAGAAACAGTAAATTAATATTTTTCAAGTTATAATTTCAAAACCTATTGACAAAAAAATAATATAGTTTCCGCTAATAAAATTAAAAGCTACTCTTTTCAGTAAGCTCACATCCTTAAAAACCTTTTACTTCAATCGCATTCTTATGAGTATTATTTACATTTTCATGATGAATTTGTTATTATTTTATATTTTACACCAAATTTAACTGCTATTTTTTTACTAATTATTGATAGTAAGGTAACAGAAAGAGACCTCTATGATCAGCAATCCGATTACCAGGAAGTTTTTATTGAGTGTTCTTTACTGTCAATCTGTCCAAAGACTGGATTTAATGTTATTTTATTACTTTATTATTCTACATCTGTATGAGATATTGCCTGATGCCAATTAAATAATTAATTCAGATAATTGTATACACGTCAATAACGCCCTTACGAAGTTAACCCCTTTGCTAGGATACTGTGAATGGACAGGAATAATTTGGAGGTTAATAAAAATAATAACTAATGGAATAGGCGACGTCAAATAAATGATAAGTCAACTTAGGGCCACGGTATTCCGGTTAGGGCTCAGAGGTTTAAATTATTACGCTAAATGTAGTACTGTTTATATCATCAGGCGAAACCTATCGTGGTATCTACTGAATATAAAATCATCTATTTTTTAACTACGTATTATTATCTTTTGACTTGTTTCCGTGGAAAACTTTCTCAAAAACACCTAAAGTGTGTTCTGAAAAGTGAATGTTTCTTAGATAGGAATGAGGAAATTCTTACTCTACTACCGCATCCTTCCGCTGAGATTATAATTTCGCGACGAAAAAGGAAGAAATTCATTTACCCATTTCACAAAATAAGTCATTTATTTATATATCGTAGAAGTCGCTTTCTCAACTGGTTCCTTATTTTCCTAACTCAGAGACTTTTAAGGAAACAAGAGAATCGCCCCCTCGGCGCGATGGACAAATTATGAGAAATATTTAATCTCACATGTTTCCCCATGTATTAATTATACCGTATTGCGCAGATATTAAGAAATGCCTTGTAATGGACTACTTTAATTAAAAATTGTATGTCAAACTTCGTAAAAAAGCGTCAACGTAATATTGAAACGCGCTGGATTATGCGCCAAATACAGAAGTCTTATGATCGACGCGTGATACATTCGTTTTCAATAATTATACATACACCATTACGTGCTAGCGCCATATCATGTGGCAGTTATACTTAGTAGTACTTATTTACAATAAATCTACCAAGAAAATACGAGATAGGGCTATAAGGGCTAAACTCCCGATTTGTTGGATTTGGCCTTTAGTCCACATAATTATTTTTCTTTTTTTGCGATCACAGTTGATAAGAAAAACGGCATAGCCATATTTTCTATCTGCAGTTAATGCTGCGGTCTATATCAAGTATATCCAATCCACAGTTCTTTACGCAACTCCGCGCGCCGCAGGTGTGTTGAATCTCTTTTTGAAATCTTAATTCAATTTTACATTCTAAGAGAAGAAGAATATGAAATTTTAGAAGAGGGAATATGAATATTATGGTTGTAATCAGGGTCGGATTTAAAGAAACGAAGAGTCTAAGCTAGGGGTGGCGAACCTATGACACCTATTCCGAAAGTTGCAAGAACAGTTTGGCTCACGGAACTCACGGCACTATCCTCATTATGTATTCTTCACTTAAAAATAAAGCATAATATAGGAAACTTATGCGTTCCAACAGATAAAAATATTCGATATCTAGGGATTACCTTCAGTAATAACTTAAATTGGGCAAGTCATATCGAAAACATAACCTGTAAAGCGAACAGAACACTTAATTTTGTAATCAGAAACCTTAAGAAGTGCCGTAGGGAAGTTAAAGAAAAGGCTTATTTAACACTTGTTAGGCCGATGCTAGAGTATAGCGATAGCGTTTGGGATCCACATCAAAAAGGTCTTACGGGTAAACTCGAAAATGTACAGAGGCGCGCAGCAAGATTCGTTTTGGGCAGATATGGGAAAACGGATAGTGTCAATGAAATGATTAAGGAACTTGGTTGGGAAAAGTTAGAAGCAAGACGTAAAACCAAAAGGTTAGGGAATATGTATAAAACCGTGATAGGGAAGCCTTCATTGAAAGAATTAAACAGTAGACTCCGGAAACCGGATTATTTAGGAAGGAATGATCACAATCATAAAGTTGGTACTCTAAAACAAAAAACGGATGTCTGTAAATACTCTTTTCTAAATAGGGGAATAGTAGAATGGAACAATTTACCTGGGGAAGTGTTCGAACCTTTTCCTCAGACTGGGAATGTATTTGTAAATAGAATTAAAAGAGTTGTGTGATGTTAAATAAATTTTATCAATAATCATTTAGTTATGTAAGTTACTTTATCCTAACAGTGTAGCATTTGTATTTTAAACTGTAATAGTGGAATTTGATGTTTAATTTTAATTGCTTTATAATAGTGTGGGTAATTTTGTATTGTTATTATTATTATTATTTCTTTTTTTTTTTTTTCTTTTTTGTTTTATAAGTTTTTATTATATTGTATTAATTGTAGGTATCGATTACTTGTATTTTCTTTTATATTTATGACGTACTGCCTTCGGGAGGTTTTGGGGGGTTTCCCTCCCGACTTGGGTGAATACCAGGCAGGGTATTGTATTTCCTTCTCCCCCTGAAAAGATGACTACCACCTGGCCTGGAGCCTATTTGTAGTCCTATGGTGCAAATAAATAAATTATAAGATGTTAATGAAATTATCACAGATTTGTTCAATAGTAATGACAATAAATGCTTATTAACGGCAATTACAACATCTTAATCCCACCGATGACATAATAAATAGACAATACTAGCATCCCACTCTATGGTTTGTCATCACATTGACACCCTAGTCTTTTATGTTAATAAAATATAGCACTCTTGCCACGAAACGTTCGCCATCCCTACCTCAGGTTACTCCACCAGTCAGATCCCAGTAGGAAATGGAATGACGACCTGTGACCGGGGTGTCCACCTCCCACGGCCGTGGCCAACACACCTTACTACATTCAACAGTACTACTGAAGTTGGAAGTTTCCGAAATGTGCATATAGGAAATATGTTTGAATTAGGTGAGTGGAATGAGTGATTTTTTTGTTTTTCTTGCAGGTTTTTAACCGTCAATTTTGTACACACAATGTCCTTTATTTTCTGGTGGTTCTCCTTGTCTGGTTTAGAAGGTTTTAACTTTTATACGTTCAATTTTTGAACCATTTTAGTTTTCTGACCCAAGTTTCTTCTCTGAAACAGCGTTTCATTTTTTATCGGTTCATATCTTACATTTAAGAGTATTGTCCCTCGCGTGGGTAATTTTATCATATTACATGCCATCCTTGGTTTTGGAGATTTAACTGAGCTCTAATTTTTCCTTTTAAGACTTGGGTGATATTTTCAAACTTTTGAGGGGTGGATTTTCGTTGTCGCTAAAATATTTAAATTTTTATTCAAATTTTTGTTTAACTTTTGACACGCACTCTGCACTTTTCTCCGGTGTAGGGTTTTTTTGCGGTGGCTATGTTAGATTTTTTCGATTCGATTCGATCGATTCATTGCATTAGGTATTTTTTGGGTCTGAGTTTTTGTTCCCATCTGGTGGAAGAGAAGCGGGAGGAAATCCGGTGGCTTTTAGTGATTTGTGAGGTTAAATAAAGAAAGGGGGTTTATATAATTTTTTTGGATACCTACATAATTATGTTTTAAAACTTGACATACACTTTACCCCGGTTTTTTCTTTAGGTGGCTGCGTTGTGCCATCCGATTGCCTTGGGTTGGTATATTCCATTAGGTCTGAGTTGTTGCTCTGTCGGGTGAAAAAATAGGGGAAAGAATTCGAGAAGTTTCAATGGAGTTGATTGTGGAGTAAAAGGGGTGAAAGAAAGAAAGGAGAAATAAACGTCTTGTTGTTTGTTGTTTTGGAGAAAGATTGACAGCTTGTATTTGTTTTCAGTTGGCTTTCTGCTTATTTGTCAGCAAGAAATATTGAATTGTTACATCAGCGCATTATGGTTACCACAGTACAGTCGCGGCTTAAGGACGTTGCATCTTTTGTTATATTAAAATTCACTGCAATAATGGCTTTCGACCTCTCATAAATGTTAAACAACATTAAACACTGACGTACGCCACCTGCGCCCCGCGTTGTCCTTATTTAGCTAATGCGGCCCGCTAGAAGTATAAGCTTATACACACCCAGGTAAACATGATGGCGAGCTAACAATATATCCGATTGTTACTGCGAATCGCGAATAAAAAACCAGATAAACTCCTAGGCCCCACTCAAAGTTTCAGGAGCTTAGGATTTTGAAAACCGATGGTGAAGAAGAAAAGGATGCGTCAATGTGGCATTACAAACACAATTAAGGAAAATACGTGGCAATTAGTATGTTCACGGCACGCATTGTAAATGTTCCAATAATTTAAGTATTATATTGCGACTGTTTAAATTTCACATGTAAAAAAGCACGTCAGTGAGGACATCTTACCATGGTGTCCAAATTTAGGCCGAGTATGGTTCCAAGAACTTTTATGTGACGCAACTCGTATTCACATCTCTGTCCCATTCCTCTCCTTCAAAATTGGGATCATACGAACAAAATTTCGTTGATTTTCATCTAGATAATATTGAAAAGGGTTCTCTAACATACTTAAATTTGAGTGCAACACGAGGTTTATCTTCTACAGTAGAAAATGTTCTGACGTTAGAAATTATTCCTTCGCTAGAGGGTTGTAAAGTAAATTGTCAAGTAAACCGGTAGAAATTATTCCCATAATCCCATTTTAAATTATTCCCATATCACTTCATCAGTCAGCAATAAATCGTGATGCTCGTCTTGGCAGCTCGTACGGCCCCGTTTAAACTCTGGCACCCAGCATTTTATTGTTGTAAACGAAGGAGCAGAGTCACCCAGAGTAGAATCTAGCTCAGCTTTGTTATTGGGTGGACTGAGACCTTTCAAATGAAAGTATTATATCACATAACGATGGAAAAATTTTTCCATGTTTACAAATTCACTGATAGCGTTCACTATTGACGGCTGTCAAACAAATACTAAACAACGTAGCGTCTTAGAACTTCAAACTTAATCTTTTTAAGGTTGGACTTTCGACTATAGTAATTTTTTTAAACAACAACCGCCATCTATACGTCAGGTTGGATACTTCTGGGACTACCCTCGTAGAAATATGATATGGAGGAAACCACACTTAAATTTCGAGGCGAATAATTTTACCATCACCATTGACTTACTTTAATTTTAATACTTCGATTCATTTCCGAATCGTTCAATATATTTCCGCATTTCAATGCGGCTTAATGCGACTGATTGCATCCGTAAAAACAAAATCGTGAATTTTAACATCTTTAAATCATGAAAAATATGAAAATATTGATTGAATTAAAAAAATTTTATACCAACTCTAAAATTTTCAAGAATAATATTAGTAGTACTACGGTTTACAACACAAACTGCGTCGAACTGTTGAGTTTTCGATCACAAGATGTCGATACGGACAGAGCTGTGTGTTTATCGTGTTAAATAGTACGTGCAGTAATAAATGAGAAACGATGGACTTATTTTTTTTTTTTGGACTTGTATATTCCAAACAATTTTATTAATCGACCGGTTTTGGCCTTCCAGCCACCATCAGGTCGATTATTACATTGTGTGGAAAATAAGAAGTCCATTGTCTCTCATTTATTAAATGGCGTTCCACGAAGTAAGCTTCGATCTTATTGATTAATATGTGCAATGTTGCTTCGTTTTACCGAATGCGTGGCAATCAGTAGTAAATTCGACCATCGCTGGTGAAAGTAAGGGTACGCAAATACTGTAGAACATACAATACCTTTACAAAACGTAACTGATTCTGAAGAGAGGAGAGAAAAGATTCAAAAGTATAAAAACGATATAAAAATTTATTATTTCATTCATCATCAATTTCGTAATTTTGGAAAATGCGTTTGACATTGAAATAGTTTTTCTACACAAAACAAGTCTTAGGCTCCTCTGGCTTCCTCCCGAAGCTCTTCCAAATCATATATGGTTGACTTACGATACTGAGTCCTTAAAAGACGGAAACCTAGTGAATGTATACTATCGCGTCATATTTCCGTTGAAACTCTTTCATTTTTCTGGAAACAAGAGCGACCTTAATATTTACCTTTGGCGGGTAGCATTGACACAGAAAATATTAGCCATAAATAAGGACTAATTGTCCAAAGATACTGCGGGTGTATATACGAGTACTAGATAGTTCTACTGCGACTGAAACTGGGTACAACTAAATCAAAACCCGTCTTGGAAATTATTACTCATAGTTTAATTAAGTTTCAGAGTTGTAGATAATCCTTCGTTTTTGTTTTCGAAAAACGTTAGTGTTGTCAAAAAATTTCACAGAACTATGTATAATAATGCGCAAAAGGAGTTTTAACATACATTTCCAAGGGATATCCAAAACAAGAATGGCCGTGAAAATTTACTATGTATTTGAGTACATTTTCGAATAAATTCCCGTGGTTTCTTCAAACGTCTGTAAACCAAAGGATGGCGAAAATAAATCCTATTACGAATCCTTTGAGCTTGAAGCAATGATTTTCCATTTCAAAATCTGTTTTTCAAGGTTTGTTGCTCAAGAAAAAACTATCAGGGATTGATAACTTTTAAAGGGACAAGTGTCTCCAAGAAGAGGATGATTGGATTCCGTGGGAAATTTTTGTTTGCTTTTACTTTATAAAGAACCGCAAGCGGATAGGTTCCCCACAAAAACATCAAGGAAAAACAATGTATATTATTACATGAAGAACTTGAGAATTGTAAGGAAGGTAGTAAAAAAATCTCGACATCAAACGTCACCGATCCCGAAAGAAACTAAACGAATATTTGAATGAATGAAAATTTGCAAAAACTGATGTCCAAAAAAATAGTGCGCACGCTTCCGACGATTTAAAATCCCAAAACTCCACGGTGTGCTTGAGGGATGTGAAAGTATTACCTTCATTTTCTTTACCCATTTTCCTATATATGTATGAACCGATCAATGTATATTTCTCCCATTGTATATATCTTTACTTGTAATTACCTAAACTTATGTACAAATTGTATACATGTATATATGTACTTGACCATTAGAGAGAGCGCTGGGCCAGGGGAAGAGGGGGCCACTCGGCTTCATCTGGCCCCGCATAAATAAACATCAAGTCTGGTCGATAACCCTCCTCATACTCCCAAAAATTTTAAATTTTAACTGTTTCTGAGATCTAAAATTATTTACGCCTTTAAAATCTCGCGTTGATCTGAGAACTTTTTTGAAAAATAAATCATCCTCATTTGCAACACCTTAGCTCATGTATTTTTTTTCAGCGTTTTTGAACAATTTCATCGAAATAGAGCTTATATGTGAACTATCTGAAATTAAAATCTCATAGGAAAAACGATCGCCGCCAGTAGTGAAGCAATAAATACGATCTTACCTTTTTCCGAACATAATCAGAGCGACTTCATGCAGAAGATTTTACAAAAGTCGCGAAAGAGGTGTCTTTCATGAGCTTCTATGGTAGGAAATTTGGAGGGTCACACTTCAATCACGCAGAAAATCATACTTTACGATTCCTTTCGAACGCTGAACATTAAAATGCCTACATTTCAGTCAGAGAAATTGTAGGTTATCAGAAATAATTTGGTTATTATAGTGATTAAAAACTCAGAGGAACATTAGACACAAGAAAGAAGAAAATTAGATAGAAGAAATAAGTTTAAGAAATTTTGGTTGATTTCCATGAAAAATAACCAAATACATTTTGGCGAAAGCAATATTTTTCCTCTTCTCCTCTGGCTAGTCGAAACAAGGGTTTCCACTTCTAACTTCGAGTGTACTATCCTAAATCTTTTGATCCTGGTCAAAATCCCAGCTTCTTCCCTTGCCCATAGTTTGAAGTTAAGTATTTATGGGTTTATTGATAAAACAATGAAGATAAAAAATCAACTTGAGATACACTATGAATTGAATCTCATAATTACTTAAGGAGAGGAACATGAGTGCCTCAGCCCTTGAATGATGAAGTACGTGTATATTTCGATAACTGACGCTGGGCTGTGTGATATATATCGTCTTGTTCCTTTCCTTGTCCCTTTGTTGATATTTCCGAATCAAAGAGTCTTTTTTGCCCTTTCTCGACAAAACTAGAAAACATGTTTGTTGGATCTGGGATGGCACCATCTGAAAATGTTTAGAATTTTCCCAACTGCCCCGTCTACCTCCCTCCCTTAGATGTAAGGTTTTTAGTTACGTACGTTTAAAACAGATAAGAAAGACACAAATTACTTGGCTAACGAAGATGATTAATCCCGGAATAATATTCGTTAGCCGTGGCCTTCGCCGAAGTGTTTACGACAGTTTGCGAAATTCTTAAATACACGTAAACACAGCCTAAAAATACCCATTCTCTATTTTAAGAAAGTAAGCAATGGGAAGTATTTTTTGTAATATTAATAATAGTAATATTTTTCTCTGGTAATTCGTGAATTATTGCCAACGCCTATACACGTAGCTTCCAAAATATTAGTCATGTTAATACTATACAACAGTAAAGTACTTTCTTACTTAAAAAAGAATCCGTTGCAAATGTCATTCTTTATTTTAGGTGCCAGCGCAAAAAATTATGACAGAAAAACAAGCGAAAATCTCTCAAAGGCATGGTGTTACCGTGCATAGCAAAATCTATCACTGACTAACTTTATCGTTAACCTTATTAAGGTTAACAATAACCCTTCAGAAAAATATTGATTCGAAATATCTCTTGCCTCCATTAAACCTATTGGCAATACATATTGCATTCTTAAATTATAAATCAATTAAATTCATGGAACGAGTGTAAAACCAGAGGAGTAAATGTTTGGAAGCAGTGAATGAAAAAATTCTGACATCGAAATATAGAAAAAAATATAAGATTTACCTCGAAAAGCTAAGTAAGTATATCGACTTCCTAACCTTCTGAACTCCCCTCTCCATTGTACCCTTTCAGACTTTCGCATGACACATTGTTAAAAGAATGGTCAAATCAATATTCATGTAAATGATTTCGTACTTATTATCGTACGAATTTTTTGTAATTTTTTAAGTATATTTGTTGATTTTGAGTCTTGTGAATGCATTCATGCATATTTACTATACATTATTAATATTTTATTGTTTGAAATTCACTCCAAATTAGTTATATCACTGTATGTGAATCCGTGAAATATATGAGAATGTATAACAATGAACTTCTTTAATACATTCGATAACCTAAAAAACCAGCAATTGCCAAATCCATCATCTAGGCGTCGAAGTCGGATGATAATTCTCAACATTTTGATGGAAATAACACCGCTTAAAACTGATGGCTAACGAAGCAAACGTGATAAATATTTAATCGTATAATGCTTAAATATCTGAGATTATTTAAAGTGCGAGAATTTAAAAATAAAGAAAAACATATAAATTTTACTCCTTGGGCCGTGACTTCGTGATACTCCATAATGAAGGAACAAGAAAAAGACGAAATTTTACAAACTGCACATTTGAGAAAAAAGAACAATGGTTGCGATTCATATCGGCACATTGCGAGTTATTCCAATCACTTCTAATTATTACATTCAATAATAATTTGAAGTATAGAAAAGCTCGCCTTTTCCTAGAGGAATAACGATCGTTATTTCGTAAAATTATACTTTAAAAAATTCTTCTTTTTTTAAATTTTGGTTTTAAAAAATTTTGGAGTGAAAATTCAAGAAGTTTAAGTCGGATAATTTGTATGACTAAGGCGCTGTAAAATATTACTAAGGAAAGGGTTCCCTCGAGAGAATTTTCCTCGAATTTATAAAGGAGAGAATATGGCTACCTTGAATGGGAATATGATGCTCGCTGAAAAACTGAGAACGATTATAAACTAGCTTGGAAATTTTTGGGGAATTACATTTTGGACTCGGAGAAGCATTTGCGACCGCAGGTGAATTATTTTAACTTCTGCCAAAAATTTTCCATCGGCACTCTTCGAAACTGATGGAAAATTATCTCGAAGAGTACTGTCACAGCGAGCATTACAAACTAGTGTAAAGGAGTGCATCAGAAATCAAGCTTACGACAAGAGCCCCAACATACCCAGATAACTTATGTAAAATGAAAACTTTCCAATGCAGAAGTAATTAGACAACAGGAAGATTCAGCCAATTTAAGAACATTATAAATTTTATTAATTGCACATAAATATTGATATCTTACTTCTCTTTCTTTCTGATTATACTATACTTTTGAGGTATATTATTAACGATAATATAAACTGAGCTCGGAATATTTTATCTTTGGTACGAGTAGTTGGGTTTTGAATATCATCCGAGCATGGGTGATTCAATTTTATCTCTCTACCAAGGAAGACAGAAGTAACTTCAGAATGCGAATGAGTGAACATCAAATCTTCACCTTAATTATTATTCACTTATCTTCCCACGGTTATCGGCATTCCCTTACCCCACAAGCTCGCAAAATTCATTTATTCCTCCAGAACGTCTAGTTTGACTTTTCCTTCGAGAGAAAACTAATCAACCAGTCTGGCCGCTGTTAAATTGAAAGTTATTTTAAAATTTTGGCATCTTTTGTCCTTAACGTCATTTCCCATCCTCCCTCCAACTCGGTGGATGTCTTTTTTGTCTTCGAGAGACATATTATATCGTCTTCTTCGATGAGGTCATCAACTTGTTCATCAATTTTGTCGGCGATAAGCTGGTAAAAATCCTTTTCGTGTAGCCGTAGGTGGAGAATATCTACCCAAGCGGAAAGAGCTCGGTGGGCAAATCCTGGAAATTCTCCCGATGAAACTGCATCTGCGGTGCATTTCCTAAGTGGGTGGAGATGCTGCGCTCCCACTGCGTTACGGAGGATTTGTCGGTATCCAAATGCGTGCGCTAAGTAAACTCCTCCCCCCATTTTCCCCCGGACCCTTGAAAAGAAATCATGTGAGCATCCAATAGAGAAATATCTTTACGGCGCATGCGTAGTGCTTGTGATACATAAAGCTGAGGATCGAGATCGGCTATCAGTCTATTTCCGGTGCTCCTAGCTTGACAACAATCAACGTCAGGGATTTTTAATTGATCAGGTAAGCGTCTTTCGTTACATCTGGCTCATCCTCTTCGTGGTACACTGCATCGTTTATTTTCCAGATTCTAAATTCAAGCCGGAAATGCCGCGCCGACAGAGTTATCGCGTTTCACTCCAAGTACCGGCGTTTTATCCCGCAGAAATCGCCTCCCTCAAGTTCCGTCGTTTAAAGATGAAACATTTTTAGTTTAAACAAAAAGTTTAAACATGAAACCCATCGCCTTATTATAAACCTCTATTGACTTCATCTTTCTTCGTTTCCAGTCTCTAAAATAGCCGTTTTGCAAGCCGGATAATTTTATTCACGAGCGTTTCGAAACATTTCCACAAAAAATTGGGCGCTTTTCTAGTTCTTTCTTTGTCATGATGTTGCATAGTAAAATATGAGATTTTAAGACTTCTAGGAAATGAATATCGCAGTATTTCTGGCTTATTCACGATGCATTACTTTCGAGTGAGCGTTTTCGTTTTCGAGTAATCGGAAGTTTTTATCTTTCGGAATAATATTCGGCCGAAAATTGGTGATGCTGCCAGAGGAACCGGTTTGCGATTTTTTAAACAAATAAATATCGCCATTTATTTAAAGTATTTCTCTGTGTTAATTATTTATTTGTTTAAATTTATTTTAATCGGACCAAATGAAAAGATCGTTTAACATTTTTCTTACGTGCAACCCTCGATCCGTTAAAAGAATCCCACTCCACAGACATACAATAAATAGACCTCAGAAATGAAATTTTTCACCAACGTGATCATTTCCGCGTTTACAATTTTTTTTGTGAAACTTCCTTTTTATCGCAAAGTTGTCAAGGGATCAATTGAACAGACCTCAAAGTGATGCGGATCCTGAAGCCAATGGGATTTTATCACGACTTTTCATACTTTCGTGCCACCTTTTTTTACAGCTAATTAAACCAAAGTTGTCAAAGTCACCGATAGATAAATTGAAAATATTATAGGCCATAGGAATAGTGTATCTCTACGAAGGTCGTCACTTTCGCTAGCTGCATCGGCACGGATCTCCAGGAAGATGGTGATGGATGCCTCAGAATTACTCTTCCGGTAGTAATGAAAAGACTTCTTGAACTAAAGCCCGCATTACCTCCGAAATTTTACTTCAAGCTCATGTACGCTCTTGCCACGGATACCTCCAGAGAAACAGAAGAACCCGGCGGGGAAATTTTCGCCAACATAGCACTGCACTGCGATTCTTCCTCCATTGACCTGCCCTCTGATGATTACCGCGCATCAATCGGTTCATTCTCCCAGAAAAAGACAAAAGAGCCATCGTTCTTCAGCCATTCAATTCTCTCGGAACATGTTGCTCAACGTTCTCTTTTCTGAATCAACTCTGTTGATGACGCCACCCACCACCGAAGAAGCTCACCCTCATCCATTTCTTTGCCGCGACGACGCAGTCCATTAAGTTTTTGAAACGTTCCCTTCCTCAAAAGCGTCCTTGGTTACCCTAGCCGTCTAAACGACCCACCCCTCCATTTTCTCGTCCTCGCAGCCCGTCCCAGAAGCAGTTGTTCCGCATATCGTCGTGCACCTCCCTGACAACAAGATGCGGCTGTGGCTAGCGATCCTCATGGGCCTCCTCATAGTGAGTGCAGAAGCGGCGAAAGGGAATAAGCCCGTTGCAGCTGATGACGACGACGACGATGATGATGACAATGATGACGACGACGGCAGTGGAAACGGAAACGATGACGATGATGATGGTGAGAATTGTCTCTATTTCTTAACAACATTACCACCGACGAGCTTCTGGTATAGCCTCCCGAAGTCATCTATTCCCTCCTCAGAGAAAAGTTTCCAGCGTTCCGATGGCTTATGTACCCGCCGTTACAGGAGCAAACCGGCTAAGGCTACAGGGGAAAGATCGAATAAAGGTTTTGATTGAAAATTAGTTACGCTTCAGGATTGGTTTTTTTCCTCTCGAAATTTTAGTTTTTCCTCGAGTTTAAAGTATATGGGAGATATTTTTGTTTGAAATGAGGATAAAAGGCTTACGGGAGAATCTTCAGGGAAACGTGCGTTTATGTGGAGATTTCTTTGGTCGCAATTGATCTCAACCTACCGCTGGCCCTGCCACACAGATATATCCGAGCTGGGATTCCAGCTGATTTCTAGAAGAAGAGTTTCAATGCAAAAGTAGAGTATTTCTCAGATTAAGAATTTCGGAAAGGTACACAATTAATATCTGAATGCCTTATGTTCAAGTGTCTCCCTTTTATGAGTGGAAAGACCTCCACGGATGCCTTAGAAACGTGAAAGTATCTCAATTTCCGATACAAAAATGCTTTTGGAAACTCTCCATTCGCATAATACCCTCTCGCGTCGGCAAAAAATAACGGAGATGGCATTGAGCGCTCAAATTTAGTTTCGGAAAAAATCGCGAAGTCGAGCCGCGTGGTGAAACCTTATTACGCCCAACCCTCGAGAAGCAAAGCCATGGTCCACCCACAATATCTTTGCTGAATGTC
This sequence comes from Ladona fulva, assembly GCA_000376725.2. Lineage (NCBI taxonomy): Eukaryota > Metazoa > Arthropoda > Insecta > Odonata > Libellulidae > Ladona > Ladona fulva. The sequence continues at coordinate 2,822,755 of KZ308147.1, read as the reverse complement.
GAGGTCAATTATCTCTCAAGATCGATCTATTGAATTCATAGCTTCGCTTTTCAAGCTAAACGATCATATCCACAAAACGGAATCCAACTGGAATCGAGGTTTCAGACATGCGATGGAGGATGTGGAAAACGGGATGAAAGCTCTGCTAGTCGAATGGCAGTGTTGATATAGGGTGTGTATCTTCAAACTTGGGGATTAATCAATTCGGCTATTAGAGCAATTTTATAGATCATAGCTTAAATATGTTTATATATATTATAGCGATTATAGCCTTCCCGGAGCACTGTGCCCTCGGAAACCTTCCATCGGGATTCAAAAATCGCAAATCCCAGACGCCACCATGATTTCCGCGTTAGATTTTTCCATCGGGATTCTATTATTTCTACTCTTGCGACCACTATCCTCCTCGGCGACCAAATGTAACCCTCCATCCCTTCTCATTCCCCCCAAATACCCTCTTCTCCCCTCGGGAAACAGCCCTCCCACCGCCGACTTCCCTTCCGCGTCGCCAGCCTTTTCAAAATTAGCGACCAAGAGAGAGAGAGAGAGAGAAGAGAAGACTTTTTTCTCTCATCTTCTCTTCCTCCATTCCTTCCTCCTGCGTCGGAGTGTCTCGCTTTACCACCTACCTGCCCGACCGATTCTAAATATGTGGTGAGCGGGAGCGGGCCTCGAATTCAGAACCTCACGTACACGTAGCTTTGTCGTCTCCGCCCGGGGTCCACGGATAAAAAGGGTTTTAAAACTACGAAAACAAGAACGAAGAGGCAAGAATAGAAACGCTCATGATGTGCCCGAAAATCCCTGAGTCACGTAGCTTATATGAGGAGTCTGCGAAAGAGAAGATTCTGTAATTACATAATGGAAGCCAGGGAAAGGAAGGTGTGCAATTCTCTGCATCTCCCCTTAACAAACTTTTCAGGGGGGGGGAATATTTTTGAGAGGTTAATTATTCAGTTTTTGCAGGGACGCGAGTATTAAATGAGCAATTTTTCTTTCACAAGTGAGCAGGATAATGGGAAGGACGAGCAGAAATTCGCGATTCGAGAAAACTAACCAAATCTGCAAGTTGTCCAATTGTGTATTTATAGATGTGTCTTTTAGGAGGTTGAGCTCATGACGTTATCTGGTGATTGCGAGTCTGCATAAAATATAATTATACCACTGGAGTTAAAAACTGAGGATTTGCGCCTCTTATACAGGAACTTCCCCTAGTTTTACTTTCCAGAAGGAATGTCGTCGGAGTATTCCTTTCATTTGCCATTGAACTGACTTCTGGCCCTTGGGTCCTAAATACCAGCAGCTCGTCGGCTAACTAACCACTTATTTATTTCTATCTTCCTTCTAAATTGTTTACATTCATAAACTTATGCGATCATTAACGTGTTGCGTTCGTATGATTATCTGGAATGTTTTGCACAATTTACAAGAAAGGCTCGCTAGCCATTTAAAGAACCTTCGAGCCTTGTAATACCTACTTGTCTGGCACGTAACTAAATCGCAATCTAAAAATGATTCGAGGTACAGTACGACAGGGAGCAACATTATTTTCTATGTAATTCATGGAAATAAAAGAACTCAAGAAAGATTTTTGATCTTAGTATTTCCTGAGGATAATGCAACCAGTAATCCTTCGTTGTTAGTTTAAGATACCAAAGAACAAATTCTTTTCATAAATGTCGCCTTTGGCGAGATAGATTGCTAAGTAAATTTATGTATTCTAATCTCAGATTTATAAAAGTGGTGTAGCACGATGGGATGCAACATTATTTTCCGAGTAATTCATGGAAATAAAAAAACTTAAGAAAGATTTTTGATCTTAGTATTTCCTGAGGATAATGCATGTGCCAGTAATGTTTCGCAATCCATTGTACTTTCACTCACAAAATTAATTACATTCCTACGGGATGTATGATTATATTTAATTTACCGAGAGAGATGAAAACTGGCCATTACTAATCTTCCGTGCCAAAAACTTCCGCATGAATTTGCCCATGTTTTTGATTCTCTCTCCGCCTTTCAGATGACGACGACGACGACAACGGGGCGATGTTTCTAGCGGCGGCTCCTCCAGTATTTTTATCATCGATTGTCGCCTTGAGGATCTTAGGGTGAAAGGCTCTAACGTAAAAATATATATATATACTTCACTCATCTCAACATTCGCGGGAGGGGCGTGGGACATAAGGGGGGGAAATTTTGTTTCTTAAAAAAATCATTATAACGTGAAAAAAATTAATAAAGAGACTGAAAATTCGTTTACCTGGACGTTTTCATTTCTTGGCGAGAGGCTCCGCTCGAAAAGAGTTCTATTCAGACGGGTCTTTGATGAGGCGGATGAGCAGATCGAGATCGAGAGAGAGAGGGATATTTCTGACGCACCAAGAATAAAGAAAGCAGAATAATCGAGACCGACTTATAGGCCGACACGCAAATATTTGCGACCTTGCGAAGAAATGGGTGTTCCTCTCGAGTAACTTATGTGGAGAAAATCAACAGAAGTCTCTGAACCCCTTTTGCACTCTCAAATACAAATTATTGAGGACCTCGAATGATTTTTTCATGCAACGAGTATTCTTATTTTCAATTTATTTTAATCAGACGCAAACGATACTTATAATTCGGTGACTTCATTACTCAGTGTTAAAAACCTGACCGGTTGTACGAGATTATGGTAAGATTAAGTTCATTTTATTGGCTATAAACGAAAATATCTGCATACGACGCGGAAAAAACTGAAAATTAAGTTGATCTTCGAAAGCAAACATGCTTACATGCAGGACCAGGGAACCTCCGGGAGGCCTCCTACACTTTTAAAAACATAGCTTACATATGTATGTGTAGTCATAACATTAGGTACAATTTACAATGTGTTTATAAAATTATACAATATGCATAAAATATACACAGAATCAACGGAAATTTATTAAGACAAATTGCGGATCACGAACAAGTTAAAAATATGTTCCAATTCGACTTCATGAATGGGATGTATCGAATGAACATGACATTAATTAGTAGTTACTTTATACCACGACAAATATATTCCCTTCCTGCTCAAAGGGCATGTGATCGGGATCATCAAGGGTCAAAATCAAAAAGAAGTTGATATATGTAGATCTCAGAGATTTACGTTGATACTTCCCAACCTAATTTACCTCACCCTTTACACTTGCATCTAAAACGCGGTATACTAACCCTGTTCTTATTACCTTCAGCAAAAATACAAATTAATTAGGAAAAATCTTTGAGCTTACAGGGAAGTATTTACGTTCCACAGCCACGGAACAAAGAATAAAGTGAAAGGATGATGTAGAATTAAAAGTGTATGGTACTCTTGGATATTATACGGCACACCTAAAGCTAACTTACAAGACATAAGTTAGAAAGCACGAACGCAGATTACTCCTGGACTAGAAAATTAATTATACCGCGGAAAGATACCAAAGGCAAAACAGTTTAATAGAAATTAAAGTAATTTAACCTCGTAAAAGAAAAACTTCTTCGTGCAAGAATTATTTGTCTATTTCCATAAAATTCGATGGAAACACAATTTTTAGTAAATAGACTAAATTATCATATCTCTATTCGTACATTCCATTGTTCATTTCAATACCAGGATTGAATTTTTGATGAATACGCATTAAATGAAACACACTCGTGATAATACACATTACGAAAACCGTGAAAGTAACGATATCTCCAGTCATTTTTTCTGGAATTTCTTTAGTGTATTCACATTTGAAAACAAACGTGTAATAGGTTACTATGAAAAGTTATCAGGTATATACACAATCCTCACATGATGGTCAACCCTCCACTCAGGAATAGTAATTATCCATTAATTTTAACCTGAGCTGGGAGTTAGACTCCGTATAACGTTCTTTACCGTCGATATCTAAGTTTAAACAAGTTCATAAGCATAAATGCATGATGATTAAGCAATTGATAACGAGTGAATAACTAGTTAGCATGACATTAATTCGGACGGTGGGGATGCTAAACAAGGATCCGATAACTTTCAAGATCACCTCCGGTGGTTCTACGCAATGGGCGGTTCGTTAAGACGATAACCTTTCTAGTTAATCTTTCAGCTTACACATTATTAAAAATTTTGTAAATTGACAGTCATTAAATTATATTTAGTCGGGATTTTTGGATATTTCCTAAACTTTTTTCACATAAATAATTTCCTTCTAAAAATTAAAAGAGAAATAGGAGAGGACGTGAAAAATAGGAAGTTAATATTTTGCGTCGAAAAAAATGTAGTAATTAGTAATACTTCAATCCGTGTTGAATTTGAATAGCATTAACTGAAACGCACATTCGCGATATTACTTCGGAAGTCTTGAAAATAACTATATCTTTCGTCAGTATTTCCTGGAACTTCTCATACATCATTTTCAGACAAATGTGAAATCAATTACCAGGAAATGTCTCAAAGACCGCCTGATAGACATTAAGTATCTTTATAAAGGGTTGAGAGTTCAATCTCTTATTCGTTCCGAGGCAGCGGATGGTCGTTTCTTTCAGCAGTTCATTCCTTCCGCCACATGAATTTCTCGTGGAAGAATGAAGATTGAAGGATTCGGAAACTTTTCAAGTAAGTGGAGAAAAAGATCACTTTATGTTAATTTTGAATGGGAAGAAAGTAGTGAGAATTCAGCTGAATTTGGAGGTAGAACTTCAAATATGTGAACGATATTCTCCAGGAAGCGTTTCCATTAGCACTAGTTGCTGAGGATTTGGAGGAGAGAATGAATCTCTCACTTCCATAATCATTTTCTAATTTTTCTTACTAACTGAGAACAAACTCAGGTGAATTATAGAATGAAGAAAGTGCTTCTTGAATTAAGCTGATAGCCATATTCGAGAATAGCAGGTCACACTCATATGATTATTACATAAGCCGGGAGGGAATAAAAAATACTCGTGTTTTCAACAGCACAATTGAGTAATCATTCATAAAGTACCCGGGTACTCGAATTCTCTAAGCAATACTTTTTAAAATTAAACAATTTCTCAGATTTTTTGTAATTATCTGCATCACAAAAAATATGTACAATGAACACACAATACAACTACATAATTCTGAACATCGGTTATTCTACTAAGGAAATATTTTTCAAGTGTAATATTGATGTTTTTACTGTATTTTGGTTGAGATTGCTTCATGTCTTGGTAATAAAGTTGTAAGAAACTGATAATATCCTTCCGCTAGCTGTTGAAGCCCGTTTAATACTTAAGAAAGCCCCGAGGAACTTTTCTACATTATGTCCTCTTTTTCGATGACAGTTTAAAAAAATATTGAGCTTCTCCTCTAATAGTAAACTAATAAAGGCTCTTTTAGAAATAGCCATGAGAGATTTTATAGTTTTCTGATTCCCATTCTAGACAGAATGAGCGGAATCTTCATTTTCTTCTCGCAGTAGTTCTTCCTCATCCCTATAAGCAATAAATCGAATATGATCAAGCTCAACTTTGTGGAAGGGAGCCATACTAAATAAGGTACGAAGACTTAGTAACTTCCACAGATATATTTTATTTCACAGAGGCGACTAGTTTCGTCGATGAATCGACATCTTCAGGCACATCGAAAAACATCGACGAAACTAGTCGCCTCTGTGAAATAAAATATATCTGTGGAAGTTACTAAGTGTTCGTACCTTATTTAGTATAGCCCTGTAAGCAACTTCGTGAAACAGGCTCTTTATTTCGACTCTCATTGAGTCTTTTTTAAGATTTCTAACTTTAAGATTGCAAGGTCCTGTATAACAGGGCCTCATAAGTAACGCACTCGGCAAAAAAATTTCTCCTCATAATTATCGAAGACAGGAAATATTAGATAAGATGATTTGGTGACCACTGAAGGTACTTTTTTCTTTGGTTTCAAAAATAGGATTGGCTGTATAGAGGTGGTTTTCCAAACCCTTTCTGTTGTTATTTATGAGTAAGAGTATTCAACGAATCGCAGATAACGCGGAAGACTCAGAGAGGGAAATGGGGATGACAGATAAGGGAAGAAAGACCACTGATTTTGAAATATGTGCTTACCTAGTGTGTGAAGAAAATGTTCGGTAGAGAATATGCAAGTTGGTTTTCGGTTCTCGATAATCGGCAAAAATCACGAGGAGTGGAGTTATAGGGAAATTACAGCAAATGTCGACTAGCCTAGTACTCGATATTCGAACTAGGGTTGCCTATAAGCCGGAATGTAGATTCAAGAAACCAGGTGCGAATCTCAGCAGAGTAATGTATATTGGATATATTGGAGAAGACGGTGAGAAAATCTTTTAACAAAAGAAAATATATTCCCGTACGTTCTCCCATATATCTGAGAAATGAAAGAATGCTTGTATTCGGAGTGTTGAAACTTCCAGAAAAAAATAAGTAAAGATTAAAATTTTTAGAAATTAAACGGATGGTTGATGCCCTGCAAATTAAACTAATACAAATCTTGCTTAGAAAACGTCTTCCGATGTTATTCGGAGCTGTTAGTATAACTTTCCGGCTTAAGCTATAAATTACCGACGCACGCGCGACAAAATTGTCGCATTACGAAAGGCTAATGTAATCTATAATTTGCATCATTGTCGCATTCATATGGCACAAAAATCGCTGAGTCAATCTTCCATATCATCTCCTAAGGCTGAAATTTTAGATATCACATTCTAGAAAGGAGAAGGATCGTAGAGGAGAAAAGTATCTCGAATATTCATACATTTCGTGCATGATAATAAATGGAACGGGATGGGAATGAGAACAGAAAATCATGGGCGTGTGACCGTGAAATGGTTGCCGACCTCGTTTTCGAAGTGAGGAAACTGAGGAAATGATGAGAGCCAAGAAATGAAATCCAATACATTTGCGCACATAATGGGCGCTCAGAAATAACTCCAACCTTGTTGCATGGCAACTGGAAATCAGCATCAATTCCACTCATTTTGTTTTTGTTACATTTACGGAACTAACAATAATAACGTCGCACAATTTGAAACAATTATGATAAAAATGCGAAGATTGTTATCGTGAGCTCTAGATCGGATGAAATTGCTATTCGTATGATTATAAAAGATATAGCGGCTTGTTTGTCCAGCCAAAGAAAATTTTCCGACAGTGACGAATTTACCCAAGGACGGCTCAAGCAGTTTCGCGGGCGTAAAAAAATCGTAGGGTTGCTTGGGGTTCTTGCAATGTTCCACGAGGAGGTCGCAAGCTGTCTGGGTCGAGCCCCTAAGTTATTTTTTGTTAACTGTTCTAAGAAATGCATCTCCGCCTGTGTTCCGAAATAATCACCGTCTTCCGAGATGAATGTGACGGAAGGTTTCGTGGTTTGAAGGTTACAATTTTATTCACAAAATGGATTCGCTCTTCCAATTATTTACGCCTCATTTACGAAAAAAAATGAAAATGTGCGATACATATCATAGGTAACTGCGAGAATACATCACCAGATGATCATCGAGAAGTACGTTCTATTGTGTAAACATAATGTTAACCGTATGGAGTTTTTAGAGTTTGGCTTAGAATGAAGGAGGTTGTTTGTTTTTAAAGGGATTTTAATCATAAAGCAAAACCAGCTTTCGGCGAAAATAAAGTAATTATAGACCTTTGGTGCTAATTTTTAAAAAATATACATAAGGTACGCTCAGGGTCAGGGACCTTAAAATATTTTGAAAAGTTAGCAACGTAAGTGCTGGGCTTGCCGGATTACTGGAGCATTCTTTAATTTTTCTTCAGATGTTTTACGTCATGATTAAAAAGGAATAAGTGATGTTAACTCACAGATGCAATAAAAGAAAAATAAATGAAACGAGTAAGATCGGCAATACCTAAGTAAGAACTTAATAGGTCTCATCATGAGTGACCAGGGTATAAAATCCGTGTAATTAGTAGGCCGGATTAAAACTTTTCACGGGTCGGATCCAGCCCGAGGGCTATAGTCTGTAGACTCTCTGGCAAAAACGGTATAATTTCAAGAAACTGGCTAGGAATATTTCCTTTCTAACGTGAGATATATCATAGTCTACGATAACCTTTTGATTTTTGAATATACAATTACCATACGATAAAGAATCAACTCCGATGTGATTTGACATAAAGTTGTAAGTTTTCCACTATAGAAATTCATGCATAAGATTACGGAAGAAGCTGAGTACGTATGACAAAATTTATCAAGTTCCAGTAAATAAAGACTGTCTCAACTTCATAATTTTGATGCATTATTAAAATAAACGTTTGACTCACTGAAAGAATTGTAGTTGAAGTTGAAAGGAAATATCTAATTCTCTTTTAGACAGTATGTGGGTTGCATTCAGCTGCATTCTGCATAAATAAATCTTGCAAGAAATACTGTGGAAAAGAAAATCGAGTTATGGAAAAATAAAGCCGAGATTTTATTTGTAAGAAAATTTTAGCAAAGAGGAACTAAATAAAGAAAAAGGAAAGAGATAAAATTTTTCTCACCTTTAAATATTCACCGCATGAAGTAGGCCTTGAGTGGACAATTCATAACCCAATCTAGCATTTTAATTATGGCAGTCTTACTTGGTGAATAACAGATGTACCTGTGGATAAACCAAATTCAGATGGCCAAGTCTATTGGCTGTGTCAAAAAGAGTTTAGTATTTGGTATCTTTATTCTCTAAAAACATTTACTTTTGGGACAAAGCTTACCAGAAGAAATTATATAAAAGTTAAAACTTTAGTAAGTTATCCATGAATACAGCCCAGGAATATGCCAATTTAGATAATATAAAAATAAACTGTTAAAGTGAATCTCTATAAAAATTAAATGTAAAAACAGATCTGATAGTATAAATAGTTTTATGAAATACTCATAATAACTTCTTAACCTTGTGCATAAACGGACTCCATTATTCTGCAGACTAGTTTATACCAAGGAAACAGTGAGTTTGTCTCCTTCATGAGATTTACATTAGAAATTCCCTCTTCATTTGAAATATATTTATCGAACATCTGGCACCATGAATCAACTGTCATGACAATGCATTTATTTCAGAAATTGATAATGGGAGTCATTTTTTCAAAATAAGTCGATCCACTAAGTGGTAACCTCCTTTTCAAACAATATTAATAGATAAGATAATCAAAAGCTCAACTCAGTTTTTGAGATCAATTATAATGTTCCCATTTCTTAAATTCATATTAATAACCTCATAAGGCTTTCCAGAATCCACCAAATAATATTTTTTAAATCACATTCCAAACTCACTGAAAATCCAGTTGAGTTCTGTTACAAAGGTTTAAATGAAACTAAATCCTATTATTTTGTCGAAAGGACAGTGGTGATGGGTGATTCAGAACCAGTTCAGATGAGATGTATGATCATGGATATTGTGTCTAGCAGACTTCTTACCATTTGAAGAACCCCTCTGTACCCAAAAATTGATGTATGGAGATCTCTTCTTGGTCTCACAGCCTTCAGCTCACTTTCATGCTCCTGGTTTATTTGTCTGACCTTGTATCAGTGCACAATGCTGTTTGCTCTGAAATGTCTGTACAACCCATTTTGTGATGAAGAGTCAAACACTATTACTCTTTTTCAATTCAAGTCAGTAAACTTCCACAGCCCTGAACAGAGTTTTAACTAGAGGTATGGTAAAATTATATTATTTGGATCAAAATATTAATATTATATTTGATATCATTCATGATGAGCACTACCCCTTAAAATCACATGGACATTACTTCAAAATACAATCTACAGAGGAGGCCGTGATACTGTGGAAATTCTCAAAATTTTACATACATAGTACACACTGGAAGAGATAAAATCTGCTGCTCACACATCTTTTGCAATACTTCTTATATTTCAATCAGAAATTACCTGCTGAGTCAAGACAAACAAGAAAAATTTACTTTGTTGGGTGTAGGATACCTAATGAATACCATTTCTCTAAATTGGGGAATAAAAATAAATTTTCACAAACAGCTGAACTATATTCCATCTTGAATGCACAAGTCTGATGGAGTGGATAAAATCAGGTTGTGAATCTTAGCTTAGAGAAGTATATTTATAAGTTTAAATGAACTATTTTATTAAACTTAAAAACCACTAGGATTCCCAGCAAATAGTATGAGTTTCAAATCAACAGCTTACACTGATCACTACAAGATTAAAAAGAGAATAGCTTTACTTCTGATAGATGTTTTTTGGTATACAGTTATTATCACTCCTGGTAATAATGCTGTTCCCATGCAAGCAGCATTTCAGTATAATTAGTAAAGCTCACAACCATGGACACAAACATTATATTGTAATTATTTGCAATTTATTATGGTTATTAATATTTACTATGGTTAATTTAATAATAATGATAATTATGTAATTCTTCAAAACTTTTCTATAACTTATAATTATAGCATACTTTTGAAGTTAAAAGTGAAAGCTTTTTAGTCTGAAAGATTATCACACTGAATGTTTGAGATTTATCATCCCTCAAAATTAAGATGACCATGGGCCATGGTTTCAGAGTCAATCAAGTTTCTGGGTCTTTGTCCCAAAGGACTAAACCAAAACACCAATTTGTACTAGTCTTCTGATTTCTGTGGCAGAATTTTTTAAAACATCATACTTACATGTAGGAGAACAATGGGAATTTACCAAAGGAAATAAAACAGAGTGTTAGATAAATTGCCTGTACTTCAGGGGAACCACAGATTTGTCTCAGTTTAGCAGATCAGAAATCTGGTCACTTTACTCATAGCTCCCTCTTTTTTCATTTTTGGAGAAAGAAATAGTTGCTAAGGGCGTTTAAATTACAGAACTGTGCCATAGACAATGAAAAGAGAAAAGATTAATAGCAATATTATGGTTTTCTACTTTTAAAAGCCAAAATGATCTATTGAATCCAAATATAGAATTGAAAATTAACAATATCATTGAGGAATTTTTTGAAAGCTAGATCTGAAGGGATTAAAATTTCTCAAAAAATATTGGGTTGTCTTGATCTGAAGAAACAGTTCTTTCAATAAAAACAAGGATGTTGCGTATAATCCATCATTGCTGGCCAGACTTCATGGAAAGACGTAGCTAACTAAGAGAAAAACACTTTGTAATTTCCACATAAGATATAATTCAACCACTGGTTTCAGCTAAAATGACGTAATCAGGTAGATATAGAGGAAATACAATCACTTTTATAAAGAAAATTTTGAAGGAGGGGTGAGGAGAGGAGAAGGGTTCAAAAATGTAATACCACTGATTAGGTTTTTAGCAGAAACTATTTTGATAGCTTCCAACTAATCTAGCCTCTTCCCTTTGGGATGTCTGCAAAGAAGTTTTGGGGAAAAGGAGGAGTGATGGGCATTTTCTTGTAAATAAACAGCAAAGGCTGAGGATGCATTGTTAAGGCAGTAGCACTTCATGTGTTCTGCTGCTCTTGTTTTCAGACATTGACTGCTCTGACCCACATGCTGGGCAATCCTCATATTGCAACTCGTAGATCCCTGATAGTGAGGAAAGATCCCTTTTGTCCTTGATGTGGGAAAATACATGGAGAACCTCTGGAGATTTGAAGGTGAATAGAACTCAGCCTTCAAGTTCTTCGGAAGAAGATTTTTTCAACGCTTTGTCTTTCTCTAATTCAAGAGTAAAAGATATCCTAGGATTCAAGGAATTGAGAACTTTAAAGAATGAGGTGACTTGAAAAGTGGTGCCATCCCAAACGCAAAAGATATCATCAATGTGGCATTTCCAAAGGAAACTATTTTTGACTAGATATTGTCTAATGCTGTGATATACCATTCCTCTAGATCTACATCATTTCTCAATACTGCTGGCCAGGCATGGAATACTCTTAAAGAATGTCAATCATTATAACAAAATGAAATTAGAGGCAATGAATACACACCATATCACTTTTAAATGCTATAAATCTTTTGCAGAAATTACAACTCTTTGGCAATGTGCCAATTGTTAACAGAGGTCAAAAGGGTGCCAACGGATTTACTTAAACAATTTCATGAATATGAATGCTGAAAACATAATACATATTGTGAGATATTGAAGTACCCTTAAGTAAAATCATATGGCAAAGCCTTCTCATTCTTTCCTTACAAAGAGCAAAGAAGAAACTTTACCTAGGGCACCCACAGAAATGAAGTGCATCATCAGGACTTGCAAGAAGAATTGCAGGCCCTAGCTCATTCCACTGCCAGGACCTATTCATCAACTTTAATCAAAGAAAATTTTCAGCATAGGTCCCAGGTATAAGGAAGGGTTGCCCCATGCTTTGTATACCTCACTTACTGCCAAAAGTCACCTTTGCACCTTAAGTTGTGGAAAATCATAAAATATTTCTAAAAGATAACTTTGCTTTAACTTAACAATGACCAAAACTGTCATAATGAAAAGGCCAAAAGATGGTAAAAAATGTACAGGTAGTGAAACCAAATTTCCGACCTTCAAAATTCTTTAAAAGGGCTTCCAAAATAGGGTCATTTAATCTTTCTGAACATAAAATCTATTTTCTGATGCCAAAATATATTTTAAAAAAGAGATCCTCTTTAACAGCAGCTTCCCAGCTTCTCGACAATATTTGCAGAGGTTTAAACAATAGTCAGTTCACCTAAGATATTTTTATGACAAAAATGAGCCTTCGATTGAATGTCATAACATTCTTTTCTTAATCCATTTTTACAACATATATAAATTATTTTCATTGATTGATTTATTTTCTCACTAAGAGATGCCAGCTAGTTTGAAACTGACAGGTTACCTAAAATGACTCAGTCCTCAATAGATCCATCCTTTAAATATTACTCATAAGCCCACATTAAGATGTATTACTTTAACTGATGTTCACTTTAGGGCCCAGTATCATAATGGTTTGCAAGAGATACATGGAAGATTATAGTAAATCTCCTATGGATATAATGGATACTAACTTAGTCTTTGCTTTAACTCCAAGAAGCCATAAAATAAGGGGAGATGGTGTTCTATTTTTGGCCTTTTATTATTCATGTTATGAACAATATACCCTCTTAAATCACATCTAATACTTGACTCATATATGGGGATGACACCTCCAGTTAATACACCTGAGCAATGGAAAAGTAAAACATCGTTGATGGTGATAATGGAATTCAAATGATCTTGAGCTCCTCCTCTCCTGACAATGGACATGTTCTTGTTGATACATGTAACTCATCAATTAATAGCTTCATCAACTGGTACAAGTAACAGTAATTACTGGTGTAAGAAACAGTAAGTAATGGTAAATACAGTTCCATGGATCTTTAACTAATATCTATGATTACCCCTTAAAATTTCCTCCAACCTCAAGCCTTCTTCTTAACCTAAATGATTCCAGTATATCATGCTGTTTTTCAGCTAATTTTCTGGCCCTACTTTTCTATGAAAATTTGGGCTGAACATACCACACTGATAATGAGATGAAAAATGTATAATACTGAATTTTAAGCTCACAGACTTTCCCCCATCGTTTCCGTCCAGAACCAAAAACATGTTTACTATATCAAAATAAATTCCATTCACACTATATCACAGTTTTATTGGGGTAATAACTTCCATGCCAAAAAGTGTTTATGCTATAGAAACTAGCTGTTAAATACAACACTGATGCACCATACCATACATATGGAGAGACAGATTTTGATTTTTAGAAAATTCTAACACCAACATCTATATATATATCATTACCTATGGAATATTATTTAAAAGATATCCAGAACTTTTTTAAAATTCCTCCACTAATTTAGTTGTAGCAACAACATTCATATCAATAATTATTAAGATGCTTGCTAATGAAGGACCCACCATTCAAGTTCTAAAATTTATAAAACAGCTTGAGATTACCAAGACAATTACAATTACCAATGTTACCATAAAAAAGTTAGACAAAGTACTTATAAGATTATTATTAACATTTCCAAGATTGTTGTATGTTTCACCTACACTATTCACATTTAATTGTAAATGAAAAATATTAACAGTATGTTTTTCTGTGTAAAAGAATGAATAAATATAATCATTACTGCAATCCTAATTTTCTTCTATTATACCCCAAGAAATATTATTTTAAAATGTGGTCAACTAGTAAGCACTTACTGAATTTAGGTTAACAGTTGTCAGATTGTACCTTGGGATGAGGAGTATAATTTTCAATTTCTCAGTGACTTGTAATTTTCTTTTTCAATGCAGGAATATTTCATAAATTCATGAATCCAAGAGAGTATTTAGATAAATGAATGCAGAGATATCCTTTCATTGTGACCATACTAGAAACATAAAGAGAGGTTAATTATGGAAAGATAGTTTCTGCTGGAATAGCAGCATACCAGGAAGTACAAACATTTCTATGCCATTTCAGCAGGATTGCCACACATGGGTTGTGCCCAGCAATCAAGTACCTCATCTGTGAGATCATCATCTCACAATGAAAGTTAATTGAAACTTGTTATCACTACAAAGTAAAGTCCAAAATGGATTAAACGATATTTAGGTTTAAACAAAAAAAATATCATGTGTAAAGAAATGATGAGCTTGTATCGATTAAAAATTAGCAATTGGTTACATTAGAAGTATCTCATAGTGACTAAGCTTCATCACATTAAAATTTCAGAAATATTTTACCTTACTTCCTCATGATATATAAAGCAATCAGCCCCAAAAAACAAATTAAGTCTTTCCAAGAAATACAGTCATTATATGAAAACATGAACTAAGCTGAGATTCCTTGCTCTAGATTTGATTCTCTGAAGTGGGAGCAAAAAGATGAGAAGTTCATTGAATTGGTTAGTTAAATAATTTCCAATTTTTTAAGTTTTGACTTCTATTGTTTTATAGCATTGAGGCCTGAATATTTTAATGACCTATTGATTGGTATGGTGGCTAACCCAATATGAGCAATAAAGTTATTATTCAGTCATTCCAATCAATCATCCATTGTTTATAGTCTGGATTAAGTTATTCGACTCAAGCACCATGTGAAATTCTGAATTTAATTTTCTTCCACAGCTTAGGAAGGATAGTAACCATTACTGTAAAATAATTGCATAATAAGAATATAACGACGATATTCAAAACTGCACAAACGAGTTCATCAATGTAAAGGGTCACAGAAGTGGAAACTTTCATCCATAGATATAATACATGACCCCAACTCTTGGTTGTATATATACAGTAGCTACTAAATCATTTTGATGTTAGCTTACTGATTTTTGGAATACACTTCCTTTCCATATAACTTTAAATACATTTCCAAAATAACAAAAAACAACAAGATTTCTATTCGATATTTGATTTATACCGACAATATTGGTTATTTGGCTTTGCTTTAAATACCTTTAAGCAACAGTTGATGAAAACTGAATTATACCATAAAAATGGGTTAAGCAGTTATTTTTTGCCTGCTCTAGGCAAAAAATAATTAACAGACACTCTAACACATAAAATAACGCCATACTTAATAGGAAGAATGAGTTTTAAGGAAAAGGGAAGACGCAAGGCATTTATAGAAGTAATAATATGTATCTATTCTACAACTACCACCAGCATATTCTATTTACAGTTATAGTCCACAGAGTTTGACAAACAAATTAACTATTCTTCACCATTATCTTCGGTTTTGAGTTTATTAAGAATCCTTAAACGCCTGTTTGGTTCATTAGCGAGGCCAAGTTCCACATGAGAAACATCCCAAGGTTCAGTATGTGCAGCTCGCTCAGCACTAAAATATAGAGTTCCTTTCTGCTTCGGTCCTCTAACGGGTACCTCGATCTGAGCTTTGAGTCCGTCACAATAATTTTTCTTTCTATCATCTAAATCTACCCTACCGTCCTTAATAGGCTCTCCTAAAAGCGAAATAGCCGGTGGGTGACTTCTTAATATCCTTAATGCTTTGGTGTAGTACTCGGTTTTCTTTAGATTATCTTGCATTTTCCAATATAGAATGAATCCAGTGCTTGCAGTAATTACTCCACCGAAGACAGCAACCCTTGCTAAAGCAGCATTTGATACCATGGTGGAGAAAACTTTCTGATACAAGCATGAAAGAAAAGTCCAAGAACATTCGCCCAGAGTCGTAGCATCGGAACATAAAACAACTGACAGTGGCTACTCGCACCGCGAAATTCTCAGTTTTTATGATGTTTGAAATAACATGCTAAATTAACATGAAGCAATGAAAGGGGAAAGTTCAAAATGTAATTCTGGTAGGTATTGCTTTGTACAATTAGCAATGAACTCTAGGGACGTTACGTCATTCAGTTATTGCTTATGCTCCGAAACTAGTATTTAGTTCGCTGGCATATATTTTTGATGACAGTTGTGCAATATTTATATATCTGGGAGGATATTCTATGGTTCATTAAAATTTTCGTAGCAATAAAACTTTGTTTTTCAAACTAGGAAATTTCTTTTCAGGGGAAAAAATGGGTGGAGAAGTTGTTGTCATTCATACCTGTGTAGATTCAGCTCCAGAACACCTTCCCCTTAAAAACAATTTAACCGCTGAAGATGCTTGTATTGAACTTTCGAAAAAATTAAGGATTGGCCCTGTGGCTAGACATTTATTTGCTTTAAAATTTCACGATAAGGAGGTTTGGTTGTGTCCAAATTTTTTGTTGTCACAAAGCGAGTCAACCAAAGAGTTTGATTTTCGTTGCCGTTTCAAAGTTCCAAACATTCTGACTCTGAAAAAAATTGATTCAAATGCCTTCAATTATTATTTTCACCAAGTGAGAAGCGATGTTATGCTCAATAAAATTGCTGATATCAGCTATGACAAATTCAAAAGAGAACTGGTGGGACTTGGTGTTACTGACATGTATCGTGTGATGGTGGAGGATGGAGTTGAAAGAAGTGTTGTGGAAAGTGATTACAAGAAGTACATTCCTAAGGAAGTATTGAAACACCATAGCTTTTTCATAAAGAAGCCTATACACGACAGCTTAGTGAGTATAAATAAAGGTGGAAAACATGACCCCGCATTCATAAAAGCTCAGTACCTCAAGCAGTTCGAAGAAATGGCACCTAACTACTTGACGGAAACTTATAGAGCTTTAACAGACGATGGCGGGACACCTTGTCATGTTAGCATAAAGGTAAACCCATACCATTTGGAAATTCCTGGCATACAGTTACTCAGTGAAAGCAGCAAAGAGGTTGGTAATTTTCTGCTCAGTTTATATCTTTGGTGTATGTTTCAATTGAATATACTGGAAAATTTAAATACAGAGCTATATATTGCTTGAAAGTACTTATTGACTGCTCTTATTATTTTCCTATATTTAGTGGCAACAACTCTGTACAATCGAAGATTTGTGTTATTTGTCGGCTAGGCCTGATAGTATGGTGGAAATATCTAGGAGAAATGGAATTCCATCGTATTTACAGTTCTCAGAGACTTTTACAATGTTCTCATTTATAAGTTCTTTAGATGGATATTATCGATTGATGGTGAAATGGACCTTCAACCTTTGCAAAGATGTAATCACCCCCTCTCTTCAAAAGCTTTACAAGCTTAAATGCCATGGGCCTGTTGGGTAGGTATAAAAGCCGAAATAGTCTAGCCAATGATAAACATTTTGTAAACTTTCATTCTTTAAAATTAAAAATCCTTTTAACTGTAAATTCGTTTTGAGCTTCATGGTATAATTAAGAACCTTAGTCAGTTTTCTAATCTCAATTTTGGATTTCAATGGAGATTTTAATATTTAAAAATAGGTTTCCTAATGTGCTGACATATTTCGACTGCGATATTCTGCAATTTAACATTAATACTCTAATCAGATGGTGCAATGATAATTCTATGAAAATTAATGGTGCTAAGTGCAATCTCAAAATGTTTAGTTGTAAGAAAACAAGTTATAACTCTCAGTATATTTAAATGGAACTTCACTTAAGAGAGTAAATGTAATTAGAGACCTTGGAGTCTGGTTGGACTCTGCCTTGAACTTCCATTCTCATATATATTTATCTATCGGCAAAGCTCAGGGAATGCTTGGTTTCATCATCAGAAACATGGACATTTCAAAAATATACACACGATTAAAATACTTTATTGCTCCTTAGTCAGGCCAATATTGGAATTTTCCTCCCCTGTGTGGTCTCTGTTCTACTCTGTCCATATCAAGGCTATTGAAAAAATTCAGAATTGTTTCTTAAGGTTGATTAACTACAAATTAGGTATTGCATTTAATGATATCTCTTATGCTGAAACCCTTACCTTTCTAAACTTATCCACCCTACAAAATAGACGAATAATCTTCGACTTATTTTTGTTGCATAAAATTATTCAGGGCGATGTAAGGTGTCCTGACCTCCAAAATTTAGTTTAGAATTCCACCTTACTCCTTAAAATCTGGACACTTCTTTTTCATAGTCAGCTATTCTACTAATTACATGTATAACTCACCATTATCTCAAATTCAACATTCTGCTAATTCAGTTTTTGTTAAAAACTCTATTGACATATTTAATATAAGTTTTAGCAAAATTAAAGCCATAAAACTATAATAATTATTTTATATATATTATATTTTTTTTCAATTTTCACAGCTATTTCCTTAAATTTTTACCTTTATCTTTAATTGAACATCTCTTGATTGTATTTATCCATGTCTAATTGAATTGAAATAATTTGAGTGTTTGTTTTCAATATATACTTTTAATGATGACTTGTTATAATTGGCTTTGTATATATGATATATGTTGACTCGTAAATATCTGAATCTGCTTTTATATATCTAACTTGTGAATATATGTACTAACTTATGTACTCAAATTGTTATGCTTTTGTAAAGGAATTTTCCCATATATTATGAATAAATAAATAAATATTTCAGAGGAGAGTTCTCGTATGCAAAGTTAGAGGAGAAGAGAAATAATAAGCCTGGCTGTTACATTTTGCGTGAAAGTGAAACCAGTTATGATGTTTATTACCTTGATGTTTGCACTGAAGAAAGGTGAGTTCCTCCGAATATATCTTTACACTTGTAAACAGGAATTCCTGTTGATAACATTAATTCCCGATAATAAATCTTTCAGCTCAAAGCCTACTACTTATAAAATAACAAAATCTTCTGACGAAGCCTGGATGTTCAGTGGAAATGGAAAAAGTTACTCATCTGTTGCAGACTTTGTAAACATCTGCCGCAAAAAAGAAGGCCCTGTCTTGCTTCAGGAGTGTCTTCCCCCAACTGAATATGGTAATTATCTTCCTAAGTGTGTTCTCTGGTTGTCATTCTGACTTGTCCATATGCAGTTCTGTTTACATGATCGTATTGGCAAAGATGCCCATACCCTATCTGGAATTACTTTCTAGTGGAAAGGGAAAATATTTACAACTCTTTGGCTTATTATGCAGATCCAACTTCACAAGATCTACAAAATTTCTAGGTTTTTATCGCACTAGTATTTCTTTATTTATATTGCACAGTTTCTTTACTAAAATTAATAGGTTGAACAAAAAAGAGAGGTGTACTACTTCTTGGTACTATCTCATTTGAATTGTGCAATGATTGCTTTTTTTTTCTTGGTCCAAACAGCATTGTAGACACATTTCTAAAACCTCAAAAATATAATTGTATATTTCCATCAAGAGTTTGAAAATAGTATATTATCTATTTTTGGGAGAAGGATTTTCTTTAAAGGATAAGAATAAAATTTATTCCATGACATAAATACATCCTATTTTGTATAGAATGGGTGAAGTGTTTTTTTTTCATAGCCTAATTATATTGCAATGTCATTGTCTCATTAGATAAATCACCTCAGTTGATCTGCCTTACCAACACAAGCAAGGGAGATGAAGCTGCTGATGGAGTTACAAATGCAGATGGCATGAGTTTAGGCATTCCTTTATGCATTGACACAAAGACGTTGCAGGTTTTTAAAGGTTAGAAATCTGTAAAATCATATGCTACGTATTTTAATTATGCAGAGATTTGTTTAACTTATTTTTATTTTGGTAGGACAAAAAATGTTGAAAACAGGTAGTATGTGCAATGTGTACAGGAGTTTATGGAGAGCTTCTAAAGGAAGGAAAGTTGAAGTAGCCCTGAAAACATTGAAGCAAGAGCATATGGATGCACATTTAAGGGTATGTATGAGGAATATCAACCCTGATTAGCTACAGATTATGATTGTAGATAATATTTTTGAATGGAAACCTTCAAGGTATGCATTGCATCTGACTCATAGTGATTCATTAGAGATTACATAGGGATTTTAATATTGAATTAATGTTCATTTTATGTTTTACTTGGGAATAAAAATGCAGATTTGGCTCTGATGACTTACACATACAGTGAGTGCTAATTGCTCTTGTGGCAGTTGCCGAAATTATGTGTTATTGGTAATCTTTGGTGCAATTCTGGTGGAACCAGAGACAGATGAGATTTGGTGGTGGGCAATAACTGAGATGGTTGGGGACAGAAATATTAATTTATCCGTGATGCAATAATGCTCACTATGTGCACAAGTCATCAGTACCGAAATCTTAATCAAATCAACAAATTGCTAGTAGTTTATTGGTAATAAATCTGCCTAAATTTTCAAATGGATAAATTAACTAGACAATCCATTGGATATGTTTTATTGGTGATATTGTAAAGATTAAGTGGTTTCTTGAATGGTAAAAGTATGTATAATATCGTTGTTTACTTCATAAAACCCAAGTTAAATTTGGTATTAATGTATATTTCCATTCAAACAGGAATTTCTTGAGCTAGCCAACAGATGGGCATTTCTTCAGTCTACTTGTATTGTAAAACTTTATGGAGTTACATTAACAAGCCCTGTGATGATGGTGATGGAATACTTGAAACTTGGTCCCTTGAATGTTTATCTAACAGAAAATAAACAGAAAATGAAACCTGTAGATTTGGTTGAAGCTGGAACATATCTTGCTACCGGATTGTGGCATCTTGTACGTGTGTTATTTTTTCTTCATAGTGATGTTTTGAATTTTTTTTTGTTTCATTGCAAAAATTGAAATTTCATTGTGAAAATGTTGACAAAACATGAGTTAATTGAGATGAATCCTCTAGTAACTAATTGAAGATTATCACCTCTAAGTCCGTGTACATAAAAATTGAAATTTGACTTTGATAAATTTTTCCTAGTGATGCTCTGATAATGGAAGACTGAATTAAAGATAGATAGAATTAGTAGTATTCTTTGAATATTATGCCTTATTTTTTTGTAATTGGATTTTCAATATAGACTATGTGCTTTTCTGATTGTTTTTCTTCTTTGGCTTCTTTAATTATAGTTATAGATTAGATTAAAACTTGGTCCTTCCATGTAAGTATCAAAATAGTCTTTGCAGTCCAGCAGAATCTAAAACAACCCTTTGCATAAGCTTGCTTGGTGATAGAGGTTTGACTATGATTTATTGCGTATGTTTTGGTGGAGCATCCAATATTTATTTTCAAACATAGTTTGCTTCATGATAGAGAAAGATTAGTGCATTTTGTCAGGAAAATTACTTGAGGATGAAAATTTAAAAAACTTAGAAGAAAGTTTTCATAATTTTGTAATTTTTGGAGTGAGTACAACCTCTCATGTAGTATTACCTCTCAATTCTTGTAGGAAGAACAAGGTGTTGTGCATGGAAATATTCGCTGCCGAAAGATAATGGTATGCTTTCATGATGATAGCACCTTCAAAGTGCAACTAAGTGATCCAGGGTTGCATGTTTACTCACCAAATGAGTATGTATCGCTTGAAATGAGCCTTTGATTTTGTTACTTGTACCCAATTTTTATCCTTTTCAGAAAGGATATAATTTTTGCATGGTATGTGTAGTGTTCAGTTAGATTTCAGAAGTGAATGATTGAGATGTCAGCAGAGGAGAAAAAGTTAGTATTATGCCCTCTAAGGAGCAGTACTTGCAGAGCTTATAAGAAATTATTGATATTAACAAAGCTGTCTTATTGTTGAATATTATAAGTTGGCTGAACCTTCCTGCATGATGTTTGGATATGGAGGATGCTATTTGGAAATATGTCATATTGTGTCAAAAGTTATATTCATCTAAATTTGGTATGAATGCTGAGACAGTCTTGCCTGAATTGACTTGGGCTGTTTGATTCTTGGTATTTTGATTATATTTTTGTTTTTCCTGCTGTGAAGGTTTGACATTATCACCATCATACTGTATTTTGCTCACAGTATAATGTCTTATTTTGTTGCTTTACAATATTGTTATAACCATCTCTCTATACTCAGAAAAATCCCTGTAGTATAGATATAAATTCCCTCATGTTAATGAAGATTCATTTGTATTAAATTTAATGATTTTTATTTTTGAATCAGATGTTTTTGCAAATATACTTTTCATAGTATTCCTTCATGTCTTACCTCAGTAGACTATGTAGCATTTTTTCAAGCATACTCAGCTACTGTAGCTTACACTTCTAAATTTCAATGGTATCCATTTGAATTTCATTTCATAATGAAAAGCAGCCAACAATGGATGTATGTGAGACCTCCAAATAAGATACTTCACTTAAGTTATGGGTTGTTTATTTTATAATGGTGGTTTCTGTAAGAATAGTTGTTCAAAGATAATTCACGATAATTGTGTGGAAATTTAATTTTTTTAAAGAGTTGTTATTGATTATGTGTGTCCATGTATCTTTCTCCTTGGCATAGTGAATGTGATTTATTTGCATATAATATGTTCAAAATCATATGATTTTAGTGATAAATTACCATTTTTTCAGTGTGTATTGGATCCCTGTGGAATGCTACACTAACTTTATGTGTGCACAAACTTCAGTTGCTGCTGATGTTTGGGCCTTTGGCACTACTCTGTGGGAAATATTTTCATATGGAGAATCTCTTCCAGAAGTTACTCATTTGGAAACAATAGAGAAGGTATGAACTTCTGGATGTTTTTTCTTTATCAATTATTGTGTATTCTGCTGATTTCTCTGACACAGCTATTATAATTGTAGAAGTCTACTTTGTAAGTAGTTCTAACATAAAGCATTTGATAATTTTATAAATGATTTCTATATGTATGAACACCTACTGTCTGCTTAAGTTTTAGGTCCATTAATTTAAGGTTAAAGTGTTAGATTAAGCTAAAGAGAGAGACTACATATTTTAAATGATGTGGCTATTTGATCATAAATTCAAAAACTGAAATATGATCAGTGTATTCAAGAGAGCATGCATACAATTTTCAGATGAAAGTAATGAGTTTTAAATGGCTTAAAACATAGAAGATTTGCGATATCATGGTGTTGGTATGATATTAAATACTGATAACGATTCCCTTTATCAGCATTTGAAAAATCTGTTTGGGAACTGGTTTGGTGTCAAGGTTAGAGGGAACTGTGGTCAAGTTGAATTACATAATCATTAGTATATTTTGGAAATTCTTTCATCAAAATGTAATATTTCCTCCACAAAGAGCTCTTCTTGTCAGCTAATGAGATAATAGTTAACTTTGAAAGTACTCTCAAATTTTTTATTTCAAAACTACAGTTTAACTTAATTCTTTACTTTCCTTTTAAGTAATTCTATTTTCCCTATTTTTATTAGCAAATTCTGCATGGCAAGAAACTTCCATTGCCAGAAGGTTGTCCTCGTGAAGTATTTAGTTTGATGTTGGAATGTTGGGACTTTGACAGCCATAGCAGGAAAAAACCACAGGCTGTTATGAGAGATATTAACCAAATTTTATACCAAGGTAACATTTTATTCTGTCTAATTAAGTAATGCTTCTGTATTTACAATAGTTTATTTTAATTTTATCAATATTTTATTAAATTATCAGTTAAAAACCTCAGCAGTTCAGTGTTTAAAGCAGTTCACCTGCTAACTTTTTTGATATGAGGCTAGAGGTTGACTCTGCTTATAAATAGTCCCCTTACCATTTGATCTCAGCATTTGCAGCCATAACCTGCAAACCTACACCGTTCATGCACTTCAAATAGGAGACTATCAATATTACATTGTTTATTAGCTGATATTTAAGATTAGTGAGTTGTTTGAGAAAGTTCTAATAGTTCAAATCAAACTCTTTGAATTATACCATAATCAAAATATAATTTAATATAGTTTCTCTGAAGCCTAGTTTTATTACCTCCTAAATTTTGAACTTTAAGCTCAAAAGTAAAGTTTTGACTTTATATTCAAATTCTTCCTTTTGCAGTTTTTAACTCAAGACAAACTCATTCTTATGCTTTTCCAAAATCTGCTGAGAGGAAGCTGGTAAAAGATCCAGAATCTAATACTTTGTTTTCAAACTCCAGTAGTGTATCTGAAGCTACAGGTATGTTTCCTAACATCAAAAATGTTATCCTCTGAGTTCATATATTTGTTTGATACCCATAAAATTCCCATTTGGTCGATTAATTTCCATTAAGATAGTCTAAACAGTTCTTTGAATCATGATGTTAATGATATTGTAGATGAAGCCCTGATAAGAGAAGTATAAATGTATACCAAAGCATTTGCAGAAGAGAATGAAATTCCATTTTTTTATGGATTAACAAGTTGAGCCAAACAGAAGTATGATATATCTCTGTTTTCAAAATGTATATATTAGCCATGTTTGGAATTCTTACAGATAAATATGAACTCCAGTGATCTTCATGGAGTTAAATTCCAGTCTAGTAAATATTTTTAGGTCTTATCCTATCATAACTGTATTTTCTCCCTAATATTTCATCAAGTAATCTTGAAACTGTGAATACAAGTAAATAGCCATTCAACTAAATGTTCTGTGAATCCATGTGTTACCTTTCGACTTTCAAATTTGTATGGTTACTTGAATTTACATCAACAGGATTAACATTCCTGACTTCTGGAGGCGAGGGCAACTCTTTATTATCTGGAAGCAGTCATCCCCTTGGTTCCAGTGTATTTCAAGATTTATCTTCAGAATTCAGTGCAGGAAGTAGTCTTGAGGCAACATGGCTTTTGAAAGACTCACAGGTAGTAAAATTTGCTGAAATAGTTTATTGCATTTCTTATAACTATTACATATTTGAGTGAACTCATAAGAATTTTTTAATGTGATGTGTTTTTTGTGAAACTAACATACAGTGAATTATTTCAACCATTTTTCAATTCTTTCCTCAGAACCAAGATGATCATAGCCACATATTTCAATCTGGATTTTCACCACTTCTCCCCAGTTTCAAATTTCCTAATGAAAATGTTTCAGGAGATAGTGTAATTTCCATGCAGGGAATTTTTGAACTTGATGGTGAATGCAACGTTGTTTTGCAAGGCAGAATCGGTCAGGTAATTTCCATAGATATTATTCAGATGAAAGTTAGCTTCAGTGCTCCTGCAAAAGTTGTGGACCATGTTATGAACATAGTAAACAATATATTGTGTCAAAATGAATTTTGAGTTCAAGTTCATTTTGATATTATTTTCCTTATACTTATTAAGATAAATATCAGTTTTAATTGTTGTCCTTTACCTGTAGTTATGCTTTGTAATTCCAAGTTTGACTTTCTCAAGCTTGAATAATTTTATTTAATCCAAAAAATGCAAATTAATCTTTAAGGGATTCTATGGGGAAGTATACCGTGGTGTCTTGGAAAGAGACAAGGATAGTGAACCTGAACCTATTGCAGTGAAAAAATTAAAAACTAGCGCTTTATTGTCAAACATGCAAGACTTTGAGAGAGAAATACAAATTATGAAGGTATGCTATATTATAAGGAACATTTTTGATAAACCTGATTTTACATTGTGCCTAACTCCAAGCAGCACAGAGTAATACAACTATTGTATTTCAGTCTCTTAAGCACCCAAACATAGTAGAAATTAAAGGAATCATTGAAGAGGGAGGTGGATTGGTAATGGAATTTGTCAAGCATGGATCCTTGTTGTCTTATTTGAAGATAAACAAGGAAACCCTTACAGATTTAAACTTGCTCAAGTTTGCTATGGATGTAGCTGAGGTAAATAAATTACTTTCATACAGTGTCAAATAGAAGAATGTTCTACTTGCCATTGTAATTTCTTTTGATTAAAAACAGGGCATGGAATATTTGGGGAAGAAGAATATTGTCCACAGAGATTTGGCAGCTCGAAATATCCTAGTAGCAAATAAGAACCATGTTAAAATATCAGATTTTGGTCTTGCTCAAGTAATGGACCAGGACAATTACTATATATTGAAAACAAACAGAGAACTACCAATAAAATGGTAAGGATTTAAATTCATTAGGTTCACTGCAACAGTAAATAATTACGTTATCAGTTATTCAGCAAAAGCTAGATGCTGCAAGTTTCTCATATTGAAATATCTGCCTTGAGATCTCAAAAATTATTTCATTTTATATGATTCTGTAGATTTTAAGCCTTATCGTTTTTACTCCTTAAAGCTTATAATCTTTCTTCCTGTGTGAAATAGGTATGCTCCAGAAAGTTTACAGGATGGAAAATTTTCAACACGCTCAGATGTATGGTCATATGGAGTGACACTTTTTGAAATGTTTTCTCGTGGAGAAGATCCTAAACTCCAAACCCATGCTCCTAGAAATCAGAAGATTGTAAATGCCTCTGGAAAAGAAATTCCTCAAGGAAGTGGGCGAGATGAAAGGCAGGAGCAAGAGGCCCTTCTAGAAGCTTTAGCATGTGGTACTCGCCTCCCGTGTCCTACTCAATGCTCCCAGGAAATATATGTCAGGTTGATGTTACCTTGTTGGCAGTTTCAATCACAAAGCAGGCCTTCCTTTGGTCAGCTGTCTAATACTGTAAGAGAGCTCATGGATGGATGAATGCCATGTGATAGAACTGAAGCATAGCACAAACAAACGGCTTTCTTATGGCAGGCCTACAATCACATCAGGGAAAATTTTCTTTGAAATTTCAAAGCATGATTGTCTTCAAAGGTGAATTTTGCTTTTAGTCAATGTTATGTGCACATTAACTCGAATATGCCTAAAGCATTTTCACAATGTCACATTCACAATGTTTTTGGATCTCATCATATGTCAGTTGTAATCTACAGCAAAATTTGCATTTAACCTTTAATTGCTTAAAAATCCTTTTATGTCGTTTGGTGTTATGAACTAATTCTGCTTCACTGCTGCATCTACGATGCTGCTATTCTCTAAGGTGTGCTTAACTTGATTTACACAGTACAAATATACTCATGAAACTATTTCCAATCCAGTGAAGAAAGGTTCAGTGGCATGGAAAGGGTTTTGTATCCAGCATCTAATTACAAGTCCATCCAGTCTATGAAATGATTGATACTTCTAAGACGAAACTAGCTGAGTTTATCAGGTAGACTGTTTGAGAATGAGATTGTGCGATGAAAAATGTGTACAAAATTTTATTTGAAGTTCCTGCACTCATGTATATGTTTTGTATATATGTTAAAATGTTTATCACATTACCTTTTGTGTGTTTCTTGAATGATATTTGCCAAACAGATGAGAAATCAGCTGATCATCATCATAAAAAGATTTTATTGTTTTTGTTTACAATCCAAAATGTGTATATTATATGGCTATTAAAGGCGCTTGTATAAAATTTTCATATATTATTATATATATATATATAAGGTTTGACTCAACTCTTTCTTTTCATACAATTAACCATCTTAATACTTAGTTAACATCTTATAATACAAAATGGTGAGTACATAATGATATTGAAGTGATCATAACAAGATTCTTATCTCCATTACCAGACAGTATTCCTGTTTACACATACGGTAAACAATTTAGACCTAAACTTACCAATTCTTTTATATTTCAAAACTCAAATCCTTAACTCCAGTTAGTCAGCCAGACAAACTGTTTTTATAAAGTCCAGCCAATGTTCTAGCAGCCATAAGCAACATTTCTCTTCTTGTAACACCAGTCAGAACTTGATGCCACTCAGTATGTTCCACCTGCAACATTAGAGTTAAACAAGAATTGTGTTAAATAGTGAAAGGATCTCGAATATAGCCAAATAAATGTCACACATACTATATCAAGCTCAGATTAAAAATATATATCTTGACTTTAAAAACCTATCAACAGCATAACAATCTTACACTATGATACTGTAAACCTTATTTCTACACTATGGTGATGTATTAACTAAAAATATCTGACTACCTTCAACAGAGTTACAACCTTTTCCAGAATAGTAAAATTCAAAATTCCATCACTCTGTAAGGCTTCTAAGTCATAAACTATTACTCATTGACTAAAAGCAAGTCTAATTTCTTCTCTCTGTTTGCAACTTCTTTTTTTATATTGTTTCTGTTATGATTACTTTAATTTTCTCATTTTGTTATATTTTCACTTTAAATTGGAGACTGCTCTATGTGAAAATTTAATGTATAAATAAATAAATCTATTTATCAAATTTTGCTATGAAATCAATAAATCATAAGGCTAACAAAATTGATGAATCTGTACAATGTTCATTTTTGCAAGCAAAATCAGTTTCCAGAGATACAACAAAATGTAATACAATAAGAGCATACCTCTAGATGTTTTTCCATCAAGCTTCCAATAGTTACAGACAGACCAGACCATGAGAGAGGATAGTCTTTAGGAGTTTCAGCATGTGCTTGAGCTACTATAGAAGCTGGTACTGGAGTTAACTGAGTGTACGTGTGCAGCTCAATCCCTCGTTGTTTGTCACTAAGTACAATAACACTTGCTTCATACCATCTAGGAAAAAGCAAAGAATAAGTTAAAATTGAAAAAGCCCATGTATATAATTTTAAAGCTTCAATAAACAATATTAGATGAAACACTTCATGGAAAATATAAATTTATCATTCCAAATAGATGCTGATTTACAGAGCTGTTTGAGGAAAGGCTGAAAATGGGTCAAAACTTAGGAACTGACTCAAATTTTAAACTCTGAATAAGCACCAGATGCCATTCACCATTCTCCATATTACCTAATTCCGCAAATAACACCTGGAATATTAAAATGACAAAAAATTTGGATTTCCTGCATAACTACAATGATAACACGTTTGATGCCTATATAACTACCCCATCAATAAGATAAATTTTATGGTACTGTCAGAGAACAAATCCATTTCTTTAATCAGAATATTTCTTCATTCAGAATAATATAGAAATATTTTTATTATATACAATTCTATTAGTACACATCACAGGACCTTCTTTCCAAAAAGTTATTTAGTGAAACCACATCTCAAAAGTATATAGATTTAATAATATTTGTAAAGCAATTTTTTTAATATAAAAAGCTGAAGTTGTTTGATTCCTATTAGAAAATCATTGTAAACATCGTTACAAGGGAGTTTCTTTGACAAGAGATTAACATACCCACTGTAAACAAAAATAACAGGAAAATTTTGTATAGGTTTGTAGAAATTATATTAGTAGCAATATATTTCAACTCACTTCCTAATCACCAGGCAAAAATACCCTTTTATAATTTTGAATACAAGTAAGAAATGTCATAAACCAAAGTAAACAAGTAAAAGGAGAGGTCAAGACTAGTAAATTATTACTTAAGGGAAAAGGTTAGTGGTGGATGTTAAAAACAAATGGAAGCAAGAGGGAAACAGTGGACAGCAGGAAAGATGGGAAGGAAAGGAGGCATATTAGCGAGTTTGTAATTCAATTTCAGAAAATTAATTTTTTTCATGTGTTCAAAGGAATTAAATTCAACCACAGGAAGACAAACTCCATGTACCTTCTTGAATGCATACTTATTATATAGTCACAAATCCAAAAATCTGGGCTAGTAAAAAATATTCATTGCTATTCATTATTTTACACGATATTAGGTATTTTTTGTTAAATATGCACAATTTCTCTACCTGTAAAATAAGGAAAAAATGTTTCTTTGAATTCATGGATCCCCCTATTTATAATTATTTGGGACTATAGTTTGGAGACTTCAAAAAAGAAGATTTTTAAACTGAGATAGCCTCAAAATCAGAGATTATGATCTTGACCAATTTCAGAAAGAGAGTTGAGGAAATAATGAAAATTGCATCAAACAGAAGCATGATAAAAAGGTAAAAACCATAGAAAAACTTAAATAGTTAAATTTTATTTCAATCAATTTATCTTGTATAACAACTCTTTTCTGTATATTAGTTGTTATAATGTATAAAATATATAAGCATAAAAAAATCTAATTCTTTTTTGTGAGATGAAAAATACCACAAAACTGTGTGGGCTCCATGAACCCCTTTCGTCTTATCAGGGATAAATAGCTCCTTCTAGACATAAATCTTTATCGTTGATATGTGAATTTTAGGAGAATATCAGAGAAGTAATTTAAAGCAAAGTTTTAACAGATAAACGTACAGAAATTGCCATGCACAATAACATGCTCCCAAAATAAAAAACCCAACAAGGGCTGGTTTCATTTGTAAACACAGATCTATTAAAGTGAAATCTATTAAAGTTACACATGGTTTACACTGATTGGTAGAAAATCATTGAATGAAGTTTTATTCTCACTTTTTATGATCCGCTGTTAAATTTGTATTTTGAATTGCAATTCATTGCACAAATGGTATTTTTTAGTAACGGAGGAAAACGTACAACAAAGATGTTGTTTTGGAAAAACTTATAATTAAAAATATTTAGCTTAAAATGTGAGAAACAGATGAAAATGGGATAATGGATAGCATACAATCAGCACTTCGACAGGATATAGAGGCAGTGATTTTATAGTTACCTACTAGGGGAAAACATCACTGTATGTATTATTACCTTTCTTCCATAGCCTCAAGCAGAAAACTCTCCACTGCAACAACTGCAGCCATGGTATCATCAACAGTTAGGGATGATGGCTCACGAGCAGGTAAGGCTCGCAGAGCAGCTATTCTTTCCTGAGCACCCTTAACACCAGCTAAAAATCCAACTGGCTGAGCTGCAACCATGGTCGGTTGTACTCCAACACCCCTTGGAACCGATTTCAGAGTAAATTTTGAGTTGATTAGTATGTTCTGATAATGATGATTGATAGCTTCTTAAACATGTATAACGTTTAGGAAAATGTAATTAACTATACTCACATCACTGTCGCTCTACCAAAGACAGTTTGAAAAGCTTCTCTTACGGGGCTGACTTTCACTTCTTTATCAGATGCAACTATTACATCCATGTCTCCCCCTGAGTCTATAAATAGAAGCCACAATTGAAGTCTACTTAGCGGAAAAATCAATGTAAAAGAATCACCGATGAAAAGAGTTGAGGTTTATAGAAAAAATACATTGGTGATATCTTACAAATAAATTCTTTCATTTGAGGATCTAGGGTTGTTATCATGGAATCGACCGAGTTCTTTGCTTTCTCTGCAACCCTAGACAGAAGTCCTCCGCTACTACCAACAGCATCTTTCACCCAGCTCATGATTCCACGACCTGCTGCATCTCCATGACAAATATCTAATTTATGACCATCTTTCGTGTCGGTATCTTCATGACGAGTGGTACTTCCCATGCTCGGTGGAATAGCAGCACTGTCATCAAATAAAATTAGAGGGTATTCCGGTAAAATAATCAATAAGTGCGAGGTAATACAAAAGTAAGCTGAAACATGCACATTCTTTCATTGCCCACCTAAATTTCGGAGTGGTTCTTTCAGCGATGTGTGCTGGAACTTCAGACATACTTGATGCAACCGGAGGAACAATCACCGGATGCATAGCACTTTTTGTTGAACTAGTCACAGGAGTGCTTTTTTTCGATTCGTCTTTACTCTGGGTAGGCAGTTGAGACACTGGCACTGCAAAACTAGGAAGAGTAGTGGGTGGAGAAACATTTGAGAGCAATATATTTCCTCGGTTTAATGACTTTTCCATATTAATTCCACTTGTTCTGGTGTCTGTACCTATAAAAGGTTAACATCTCATTTAGTGGGGGTAGAAATGTTTATTTACTGAGAATGTAATTTCACAATTGCATTTACGAAATACAGACTTGTTTGAGAAACTACATCAGCCGTAGAGAGAGACTCTATCCTTTTTTCTACAAATTCAAAGGAGGATTCACCGTTAGAGTCGTCTTGCATTATTGCCACGTAACCCTCACCAACTTATTTCATTTGCTGGCTTAATATTATGGAGTGACCAAATAATCTGAATTAGTACTATCCTACATCTGCTGAGGTAGAAAACGAAGTTCACCAACTGAGGTCAGCAAAAACATCAAAGCGAATATCTCACCATTAAATTTTCAATGATCTGGATTTTATGGCTATCACTTTAGCCTAACGATCAAAACAAACAACTACAGTTCCACCAGTTCCACAGTATCTCTTCCTCTGTTTCTTGCGTTTCTTGCCCCTTTTCGAAACAAGTAAGCATCATATTTCGCACATTCTCACGGTGAGCGTATTATGCAAAGATGAAAATTCTTCTATCGTAAACAATAATTTTAAATGATAGCCCAGTATTCGGTGTAAAAAATATTTATTAGCGTAATTATTGGGCGTACCAGAAAACCTATAATTTTTTACCAGCAATAGTATTGTAAAGAAAATAACACGATGGGTATGTCAAGAAAAGAAATTAATTTCAGGCGTTTGCTAGGTCAATGTGAATCTCTAGCCTTAGAAAATCCTAAGATGGATTGGCGGTTAGAAAAAGTAAGTATCAGAGAAAATATAAGAACTCTTGTCACAGAATTTTCTCTGGTCGTACTGGCTATATGGCTCTCATTTACTTCCAGTACATAACTGCATTAGGACCAATATTGGAGGAACTTCAGAGTATTCCCAAGTATGAGAAAAAATTTTCGATATAAATGTTCTATATCCTTCATCAAGTAGCTTTTTAGTGTTGTATTTGAAAAACCTGGAAAAATATCCTTGAATTTAAAACGAACGTTTTTTTCCGTAGTAAACCCAAGAAGGATTCCATGACAGAGTACATTAGGAGAGTCGAATTCTTGAAGGGATTAATGGAGACAAACAAGTTGGTATGTTTTAATTTAATATTGCTACAACATTGACTGAGAAAATCGAATCCATGCACTGTTTTGTTTCAGTCTTCACCATCAGAGAAGGTTGTTGCTGTTCAGCTCCTTTCTCATGCACCCGCAGCAACCTCTGAAACAATAACGAAAGAGATTCATCAGAAGTCTACTTCACAGTTTGTGCAAGAACTTAGGGATCAACTGTTTCAAACGGATAAAGGTGAGAATATTACTCATGAATGAAAAATTATTAAAAATGTAAAAGACACCGTATCAGGTTCGCATCTATTTTCAGATTAACCTCTTATTAAGTAATTTTGTTTCTAGACTATGTTTACTTTACTCAATGAATGGCATTGGCAATAACGTTAATAAAATCAAAATATCTGCTCAGCTTCCAAGTAGTGGAAAACATAGTGTGTAGATAACACTAAACAGGTCAATTGTTGAGAAATTATCATACAACTAAAATACATGATAATGCAGGGTTCTAAGGATATTAGATTGGATTTAATCAGTTCCTTTTACTTGCAAGCTTGTAATGGGTAAGTGGTGATTCCTCTCATACTGGGAGGTACTCTTGTGGTAGGATTGCGATAAACTTGGAAGTTAAGTACCAGCTAAACTTATGGTCCAATATTTACTGTATGTGTGATTACACTCAAGGGATATAAAAGTCTGCAGATCACAAAAATATTTTGCTCATGGTACTACTTCTTCCTGGTCAACTCTCATTTGTAACATCTCTCCTCATATGCATATTCTGCAACTGATTATTGTCACAAGTTTAATTTTTTATTTTCTGTGCTCTATGATTTTGTCATTTAGGTTGAAACTTTTACTTTTTTAAAAAATATGCAAAACATTAATTATAATTCTTTTTATTCTTGCTTTTATTCAGGATCTGAAGAAGGACTAAGACAAAGAAAGCAGACATTATCATCGGATGGTGACTTGGATGCTTTGTTGAAATATCATCATTCCATGCAAGAAAAGATAGCAGATGACATGCTTTCCTTGACTAGAAATTTAAAAGAGCAATCAATGATTGCTAGTGCCATAATTAAAAAGGATATTAAAGTTAGTGTGATGTAAAATAGACCAAAATTTATATAAGGCCTAAGCTATTACATTATCATTGTTGTGTTATCTCTAAAACGTATTACAAAACACCATTACAATCAAATTCATCCATCTAGATTAAATAAAAGTTGAAGTTAGTGTTGACTATATTTTTGTAATGAATTCATGTATGTTAAATCTAAGGTTATTTATTTAATTTTTAGACTGTAGAAAAATCAACTTCACTTGCTGAGCAAAATATGTCCCAGCTTAAAGTTGAATCAGAGCGTTTGGAGATGCATAGGAAAAAAGCAAACAAGTGCTGGGTATTTTTGGTTGTTTTAATGGTTATTTTAATATTTTTATGTAAGTAAATCATTTTCTACTTTTTTTTAGCTTCTCTTACTGGTTGGATTTATTTATGATGGTGTTCTTTTTTTCAGTCACGGTTTTGTTCATGAGAGCATTTAAGAAAAGGAAATGATTGATAATTGATGCTATGAAATGTATGAATGCAGAATTTATATGAAAAATTTCAATCACGGATACCAAGACTTATGCACAGATATATTTTGGACTTCAATAGGCTTCACTTTATCATCATATAAATATTGATATATCTATATCAATAAATATTTTGTGTCATTATTTATTGAATATGAATTACTGGTTTATAAGGAAATTTTGTTTTTATTTGATAGTTGATTTAAATTGGTTATTTGTTCCTTGATGTTTATATTGTACAAAATATCAATATTTTTATCCTTTTTAAATATAATTTTTGGAAATTATCTTTTGAATTTATTGTGAAATTGTTTTACCTTATAATACCCAAGTAATAGCTGAATGCATCCTTTGACTTCAAGGGCGGCAGTTCTAATGATTGCTCCAGCTAAAGAAAATATGAAATAGCATAGGTCAAGGAGAAAAACTATTTATTAAAATGAAGGGAAGACAGGAGTATACTTTTTCCACAGGTTGAAATGAGAATAAACCCGTGGAAAAAGTACATTCCTGTCTTCCCTTTATTTTGGTGTGATGGAGTTCCACAAAACTACGCCTTCCTCCGTAGATAAACTATTTAGATATCTTATCCATAAGCTCTGTAAAAATCTACTACTTTTTCTTATCTCAGGCCTCTTATGACCTTCCACTAAGTTACATCTCACATGGCTGGTGTATAGCAGGAAATAGAAAAAAAATTAACTACCCTAAATTCCTAAGTATAACACGCACTCATACATAACACGCAGGTCAACCTTTGGCTGTTATCCGCATGTCTTCAAAATTTCAAGTAAAACACGCACTCATATTACGCGCAGGACACCCGCAGAACCTTGACTACTGAAATTCATTTTCTTGGATCCATTGAAATTCGCATTTTTTCAATAAGGCAGAGGATAATCCAAAGCAATTACGCAAGGAAAGGAGGAAATGTAGATAGGTTTCAACAATATCATCATTTCACTGATTTAATATTTGAATGCTTAAAGATATTTTTTATAAAGTACCTACCTAGTACCTAATTCTTATGCATAACGCGCACTTGTTCACCTTATGTATAATGTGCATCAAATAACTTCAAAAATTTTGCAAAAAAACCATGTATATTGCACATGTTATACTTGAGAATTTAGGGTATTATCTTGAGGATTCTGCTTTCCTAGGTCTGAGGTATCATTTTTCCACCCAATTCTATCCTCTGTCCTTTTAATTAAAAAATTCCTTTTCCTTCCTTTAAACTGTCAATCATCTTCACTCCTCTCCTTCCTCTTCCTCTAACATTTGTCTCAGCAAGCAAATCCTTTTTAATGAATGTCTAATCCAGTTTCTTTTCCTTTGATTGAATAATTTAATCAATTTTAATCTTTCCTTTTCTACTCTCATTAGAACCTCCTCATTTCTGTTCTTATTGGTCCACCTTATGTTCAGTATCCTTTCTCATACCAACATTTCAAAAGCTTTTATTGTTTTACAATCATTCTTAGGGAGGGTCTTAGTTTCACAACCAAAACACTCTATTTGATACATATTATCATTCTTTTCCCCAGATTCATATCAATTTTACTTTTAAGAAAGGATTTGGTGCTTTTCCAGTGAATATGGTGACAAAATTCCTCTCGGGTAATATCAGCTAAAGGGCCTCATCATATCCCTTCCAGGCCTGAAACGCACCCATGAGTGGAGCAAGGTGAATGTTATGATCTGACCCAGAGACCCAGAAACACTACTAACTGTAGCCCAGGTCACAGAAATGGTAGCTTATTCCATCTCTAAATCTCTCTCAGGTAGTTCAGCTTTGGTCTTAGGTACAGACGAAATAATTGTTTATAAAGTAAGGGCATCATGTGAGAGATGTGATGAATGGGATAACAAGGGGTAATATATGTAACTTTCATTTTGAGATTATTATGATTTGAGCTGAAATACATGTAGGAGCTTCAAGATGAGCTTTTTTCACTTTACAAAAATATGAGTAGTTTTGAATCCAAATTCTTAAGTAGCCTCTGAAAGTTTTGATCTTCTTTATATCAGATGAGATGATTTTCTATGTCATCAAACAGCCTTGGACCATTATTAATAAGGTTAAAAAATGGCAAATAAATCGTTTAATATTCTAATTCTTGATTAAAAGAAATTTAATGATCTTATCTTTAATTACTTACTTTCTAATACCTATTTATTTCCTATCCTCTCTTCTGCTTTCTTCATTTAATTTGTACCCTCTTCAATCTCCTATAGTATTCTTAATTTATTTTTCTCATCAGTGTTGTTCTACATGACAACTTGTATTTGGTCACACTAGTTTGTACACTCAGCTCAGCATGGAAGACTATAGTTAAGTAATTCTATTCTCTCTCTTAAAAAAAACATGGGAGATTACACTTTTGTTAATTAATTACATAAAGGTAATTATAGACACTTTATTAACAATTTTGTCATTTACAAGATGATACAGGCAACATTTGGGGGCATTTTGGAGTGACAATGATCTCTGACTTTTCAGTGCATTTCAAAAGAAATGAATAGGTAACATGACCTTTTTAATCAGTCTTAATTGAACTTAAAAACTAACAAATAGGTTTACTGTCACACATTCAGACACACAAATCTGCAGCTACATAATCTAAAAATAGACACAGCCTTCCTTTGTAGCACTGATAAACCTTTAGCTTCATATCTTAGTTTATCAATACTTAGCATGATACATTTACAATCTTAAGACTCGCTTTCATACCATGTTCTGTTTTCTGAGGGTTCAACAGTGGTTCTACTCCAGTAAATGGCAACTGGAGGACAAACTCAAGTTAAATGGCAAGTTTGATCAAAACCTTGAAGTTGTTATGATTGTAACATCCCCTGAACTTAAATATTAGCATAGTAGAGTAGGAGAATTACTTGACAATATCATTCCCTATGTTGTGCGTACAACCTTATATTGGTATTATTCAAACCTTTTTTGTTCTTAAATGAGCTCAAAGCATTTCCAGCAGATGCCATTCCAGGACTAGACATGAACGTTAAATTACTGAATGCCAATGCAACATCTTTTAGAAACAGACACTCTCTCTTGGAAATTACTTCAAAAGTATTACCTTGACATAATTCTTAATGTGGACTACATTTTAACGACTAAGAGTGAAACTTATAAATGAAGTACAATTTTGCATTTCACAATAATTTCAAATCCATTCAAAACATTTTTAAAATTATGAAAATACAATGAAAAACGTGGTTTTTCCAAATTCTCCACCAGCAACCGACTATCCTAACTTGGCACAATATCACAGCGGCTGATTAAGATTGCAAATCTGCCTAAATTAAATAAATAACGACTCACATTACACAAAGGAATTAAATCAACAGTAAACCAAGGCTTAAAAAATTAAGTAAGACCTAAACGACAGCACACTTCATGCATACCATTTTTCAATAAGGTCCTCGGTAAAAAAGGAAGAGTAGCGCATCAGTCACAACATACACAGACCCACACTTATGAAACACTCAGCCAACAGAAAATCCAAGTTACTTTCAAATGAGGGTATTGGAATACACCTAAGACTTCTGTGATTATCCCTGCCAAGATTGTCACAGGGGTTTAATATTTTCACCATGATACTTAATCAGGTGGCATCAATGGGGCAAAAGACGTAAAAGAAATATGGAGAAGTGGAATGACTCAAAAATTTGCTCTTGCACCCAATGGAATACATTTTCGTGCCACAACCTATCTCAAAAGAAACGCTTAACAATTCGCTTGAAGCTACTCCCTCCTCCACTGTTATTCCCACTACCACTTTTCTTGTCCTTACTTTTGCTTGAGCTGCTGCTTGGAGTAGGGGAGGAGGTTCCTGCCGTTCTCCCACTTGCTTCTGTTGACTCAGGAGAGCTACGTCCATCTCCGTATGGTAATGCACTGTTACTATTTATGCTACTGGCTGCCCGAGAATTTTTAGAGGCCAATTCACCTGATATCCTGGCACCTGTGAACCACTCCCAATTGTCTGCCTTAAGCTTGGGTGAACAGATCCGCAAACTACTGTGAATTTGAGAGGAACTACGTGAAAGAGGGGAGGTTGCAGATGGATTTTTTGGCAATCTTTCGTTGTCCTGGAAGAATATGGGATCAGATACTCTCCTCGATTTGGATTTACTAAATCTATCCTTTGAAACTTTATCTTGTATGGTATTAGGACTTGGAATATCACTAACTTCTTCTTTGCTCGACTCATTATCTGGCTGTTTGAATCCATCTTCCAGGATGGTAGCTCTCTGAATGGTTTCAGGACTGTGACAAGGCCAAGTCCAGCCATTGAGGTTTTCAATAGGTGGTGCAGATAAGGAGGGCTCAGCTTCTGAATAAGGAGGTGGAAATGGAGAATTTGAGCCAGGAGGAAGAAGAGGGACTGGGAGGGAAGACACGCTGGCAGTTGATGAAGACTTAAGCTTTCTTCTTCTCCTCCTCTGCTTATGTTGCTGCTGCCCTGTACTTGAATCCAGCACCAATGATTCTGCAATAAAACAAGTTACTCTGTCACACAAAACTTAAGATTCAATCTAACACAAAATTAGACTAAATAATAGGGCCTTGAATTTTTGGAAAAATTGATCATGAAAAAATAATGCAAATTATCTTCTATTTACCTGTCTCTCCCATGATACTACCATCTACATCATTGATAGTGGGTCTACGTTTCCTAGGACTTCGGCCCATTTCAGTAACCTCCGTCCAGTCATCTTCTTTGGTCCATTTTCTTCTTTTTCTGAGAGAACCATATTTTAATTGATTCTGAGCATCATCTTCCAAGTTGTGGACTTGATGAACTCCTGTTTCTATGGTAGGTGCTGTTGGTACTGCAGACCAATCCCACCTTCTTCTTTGGTAGTGTCCCATTAAGGCCCACAAAACTACTAATTCCACACAGAAAATAACTGCATGCTGGGCCACTGTGACCTAAAAAGAGATTTTTAAAAATTAGAAAAATGTTTCGCAGAACTTATAACTAAATTTACTGAATAATTACTATAAAAAATTATTACAAAATCTCCAAACAAGGTTATGGTATAACCCTGAGCTCCGCTTGCTATTTAGAGGTGTAATGAAGGTGAGTTTTAGAATAAATTGCAAGTTAACAAGAGATAAACATATTTGTAAATATCCCATTATTTGAGGCAAGAATGTATAAGTCATAGTACGAAAGTTTGAGTTAAATCCTAGAGTAAATGACACCAGATACTAACAGCAACCCTCCCTGTTGTGCTCCATAGCCAATATAGGACAGAACTCCACCAGGGAAAGTGTCTTCCATATTCTTGCTCCTCTCGTAGTTTAGCTTCCTCTTCTTCTTTCTCCTTCATCTTCTGCTCCTCTTCTCTCTTCCTTGCATCAAGCAAGCCTTTGACTGCTTCTGCTAATATATCTAAACGAGCTTGGAGGTTAGCAGCATCCTCTGCTAAACGTTTGTCACGTTTCTGG
This sequence comes from Ladona fulva, assembly GCA_000376725.2. Classification (NCBI taxonomy): domain Eukaryota; kingdom Metazoa; phylum Arthropoda; class Insecta; order Odonata; family Libellulidae; genus Ladona; species Ladona fulva. The sequence continues at coordinate 2,782,822 of KZ308147.1, read as the reverse complement.
GCTTCGACAGCTTGCTTCTGAGCCTCTTCAAACTGCTTGCGATAGCGTCGACTGAGCTCTTCAAGATACTGAGCACTTAATGACATGTTACGCTCCAGAGTCTGCAAGGAAGCAAACCGTAATAATAGACTGAAAAATTATCATCATAATGTTAAATAGTAATTTTAGTGGTTTATTTTAAAAGGAAAATTAAAAATTATTATACTAACAGGGAGATATAACTCGACACTATCATTCTTACTGAATCTTCTTTTGAATGACTCAACTCTCGTTGATATGGTTTTACATTTTGATAACTTTTTCTAATTTTATTTCTTACGGTATGGAGTGCATAACAAAATTTCAAGGCAGCATAAAGAAACTAGAGAGCAATTAGCTGAAAGGGCAAAAATTCTTACTTTGATTCTGTTTGACAGCCTAACAAACACAGATTCCTTCTGGGCAACACCTGTGTTTGGAAGAGGAGGTGGAGGAGGACTTCCTGCTTCTTGTGTTCCTTTTGCAGTGCCTGACCCAGTGCTGGTTTGAATGTGAGGGGATTGTACTGGAGGAGGAACATTAGGTACTGGAATGGTGCCCTCAGACCCTTTGCTTCCAGTAGACTGAGATCCTTGAGAAGGTGAACTGTCTCCTGTCTGCTGAGGAGCCTGAACAGGTGAAGCTGAAGATGATGATGATGCTGGGGACTGAGTAGTAGAAGAGGATGAAGAAACTGATGATGTACTAGTGATAGCTACTCCACCTGATGACTCTGTCACTGCCACAGCTGGGATAGACTCTGTTTCTGATACTTCTGTGCCACTTGGAACACTGTCTTTTTCCAAGGATTCTCCAGCAGATTCTGAAAAATCCTGCTTCCATGAGCTGGCAGAAGTATCAGTGTCTAAATTTGGGCTATCTTCCAAACCTTCCATTATATCTTGATACAAGGACCCATCACCCCTACCTAACTGTGTGAAACCTGGCATGTAAGTGCTTTGAGGAGATTCAATCACTGGTGAGCTCATGACAACACTGAGGGACAATTCTTCAGGACCACCAGGATCATGAGCACTTTCTCCAAGGCCATCACTTTCAAAGTCATCTCCTTTTAATGTTTTGGTTGGCTTTATCATTGATGCAATGGTGGAACTAGAGGTGCCACTTTTTGGAGAACTATCTGATCTTACATGGGAACCCAGAGTTACAGATACTGTTTGATTTTCCACTTCAGTAGGAACTTCAGAGGGAGGGGGTTCTGGCACAGCTAGTTCTGTGTCCCTAACCATATCAGGAGTAATGAGGGCATTGCAGAGGGCTACAAGGTATTCAGTAGGAAGTAATGCTGAAATGTAACCTGCATCAGTTGCAGTAGTGGATGAACTGTGATTGGGAGCTGAAAGGGGAAGACCAAAGCGATTCATACACAATCCTCCAGAAGCCAATGCAGAGCGCACAAAAGGAGAGGATGAAAGAGGTCTTAAAGTGTCATAATGGCAAGAGAGAAGTGCAGCAGCCCTAAGAATCACAGATTCTTCACAACCATGACAAACTGGGGGATGACGAAGGGTTTTGCACTCTGATCCTCCTTCCTTATCTTTTGCTAGAGATGATTCAGCTTCTTCGCCATCAAATGTAGGTTCTGGAGCCTCATTCTTTGTATCTTCTTTAATTGGTGAATTTGTTGCTAGAGTGATTGTCTCATTGGCTGAATCTCCTACAACATGAAAGTTAAGTATTTTAACACAGGAAAATAGTTCACATGATGCCTATCACTAAATTCACAGATATTTCAATATTTTTAACCATAAAGTAGGCACAAGACTTTGGATTCACAATGATCTTACCTGCTTTAACCAAAGCTTCTGCAGCTTTCTTCACAATGCTCATCACAGCATCTCGAGCACTGCCAAACAAATTTCTAGGAGGGCCACCTGTCTCAACATCTGAAAAATTTATAATTTCGAATTAACATTAGAGTACTAAACAGTTTCTAAGACAAAACAATAAAAACATACTACTTCTGAGAATAATTTGTCAAAAAATTAATATATCAAATAGGAATCAGATTTGTTAGCTTAAAGAAAATTTAAGTACTATTAATAATTTTAAAGCGAGAAAGTTATGGAATGGGCCTAGTAATTAGGACTACTTAATCTCAGAAATGATTTAATACATTTTAAAGAGTTAAAATCTAATAGAGTAAAACTGAATATGAAGCAAGTCTATCAGTAAAAATACATTTAAAATAAGAGAAATTAAAAATAAATTTTCCTTTTTATTATTGTTTCCTTTCATATTAAAAGATTGTATTCTGGAATTTCTAAATAAATGAGAGCTGCAATCATTGAAAGTAAAAAATAACCTTCCAGAAGAAGTATAATGGATATTTTCTAACCTAATAATTCCTCAACATCTGAGTCTTCATCAACATCTTCTCCCACCAAGGAACCAGATGAATCCCCAGATCTTCCAACACCATCCTCATTGTCATCCTGTTCAGTTTCAAGAACTTCAAACTCACTAGTGCCGTACACCCGAAAAAGAGAAACTGGACAAAAATGTTCTGATCCATAGTGAGAATGCATCTCAACCTGTAATAAATGCATAAAGGAAAATTGAAATAAAGAAAAGTAATTCAATTTCTTATGAGTAAGGAAGAAACATTTAACTGAAAGACAAAAATTACAAGCTTGAAATTAGAGGGCTTCATTGGTTGCATAGGGAAGATACAAAATATTACTAAAGCTTCCATGAGTATGCACAAAACTTAGCATTTCAGGATTGATGCCAGATTTTCAAGCTTCCATATTATTGAAGAACTAATCTGATTAAACATAACAGTTATTGAGAACCCAGCATAAATTTGATAAACTCCTTAGCATAAAAAAATGCTAAATAACTTACCCTAATAAACTTAGTAAAGACATGAAGATCTATATGAAAGCTTTGAAGAGTGCGTTCATCCTGAGCTGTGAAACGGCCAACTAGACTCCAATCCCGAGTTGGAAATCGATCACTAATCCAAACAGAAAATTCCTTTGGAGAGGATGAGAACAGTTCAAAGTTGGCAAGTTCAATCTGAAAAAGAATGTCAAAAAATAATTAGAAACCTTTATCTATGTACACATTACATTAAAGTGAATTATACCTTTTTCGAATCAACATTACCTTTTTGGCACGAATAGCCTCGCAGAGCTCAACCACAAACCAACTTCGAGAGGAACATGCATTCAGTAAATACTCATCCCTGGATGGTGAGAGGACAGAACCAGGGCTAACAGCTTCTGGATTTGCTGCAGCTATTTTAGCACCACAGTCTGGAGATGCATAGTTTTTTTGGCGCACTTTGGTCCCTCCTGAGACACTGCCCACTGAGACTATGTTGGAATCACTGGAGCTTCCAGATGAGGAAGACCCTGAAGCACTACTTGAACTGCCAACTGAGGTACCAGCACCAGTGCCTCCATTAGAAGATCCTCCAGATGAGCCAGATCCATGCGGGGAAGCAGCACCTGAGCCATCACCACCACCCTGTCCAGACGTATCATTCTGGACTGTGAGGAAAAATAAATGCTGCTGATTAAAGACATGTTTTGAGGCCATATTGAAATATTTGGTCAGATATTAGATCTAATTTTATAGTTAGATGTAACTTCTCTCATGCACAGACTTATCTAATTCATATATAAATACTGAATACACTCATGTAGGTTGTTCCTCAAATATTTTTTTCAAATTTCCATATTTATGTTGGTCATATGCAGAATAAATTAGTTATTTTATTTATTACTTCGATATATCAACTGTGATAATATACAAGAGACTTAGTAGAAGTTGCACATAGACCTCAAATACCGACTTTTATTTATTTGATACTACAAGATTAAATTTCTTGTGTGTAGGTCAACTTCATTTTACTATCAAAATGTTGTACTTGAATATTGCATAATGCCAGAGTAAATATGATAAATTAAATAATACCGAATAGACATTAAATAATATAATATAAAATTGAATACACATTTTACTATGAAAAGCGAATTGAAAAATCCGTATTCAAAGTGACCTACTGATACTCATTGCTTTAAAGAAACATACAGATGCATTGTTAGTCTAGTCCCCAAAAAAGCAACTCTAGTTTCACTCAGAACTACCTTACAGGAGCAAATCCTCTTATCTTAGCACACTCACAAAAAAATGCAAAACCTGAGAGCTGAAATTACCAATTAAGCTTAACAAAAACAAAGTTTATAATACTGTCGATTGGAAATGTCATCGCAACTAATATAATCTATTTCAGCTAATATATTTTATATATATTTAAGGTCATTACAATAAGAAATATCATAACATTTAAATAAAATTGCCAAAAATTCCCCTTATTATCACATAAAGAAAATATTTTGCAATTATAAATCAAGATACATTTTTTCTAATAAATTTCTATGGCAACAAGAGAAATGACAAAAGTAAAATATATAAGAAGAAAAATATATGATGCTGAAAGTAATAAATTTTAAAGTAAATTTAGAGTTTAAAAATTAAATATTCAGTTTGTGAAATTGTACAGAGTTTCACTGATTTGAACAAAAAACTGTATAACTAGTGTATAAATAAAATTTAAAAGACACGCATGACAGTGAAATTTGGAGATCCTATACCTTTACGACGTTCAGCTTCTTCCAAGCGTTTTTGAGTCCATTCACTGAATGATGGCATATCCTCACTGGCAGATGGCGATGAAGCGGTTGTGGGAGGCTCAGGAGTTGATGGAGATCCAGTAGAACTGCTAGAGACACCCGAGGAAGGGTCAGGAATCACCCCCAAATCTTCTTTAACCTTCTTTAAATCAGAAGGCTGACCCTCAACCTTAATTTTCTCATCCCCTTGTGGAATATCTAAAGATGGCGGTTTGGAGAAATCAGTGCTGGTTTTCTTTTCCTTTGGGAACTTTTCTTCTACATCAGGTTTGGGCTGAACATCAGGGGATTCCACTGGCACATCTGTCTTTGCAGTTTCAACTACTTTTGGTTCTGTTACAACATTTTCACTCGAGTCCTGCTGTGTTGTTGATTCATGAGTGACAAGTTTAGCTTTTGCTGCAGATTCATTGTCTTGAACTTTAGGTTGGACTAAAGTTTGAGAAACTACATCACATCCTGTACCTATACAAGGGGAATCTTTACCATCTATTGAAGGTTGTTCTGTTATATTACTTTCACTAATAAATGGATTTTCCAACTGATCTTCCCCTTTGTCATTAACATGCTTGTTGTCATTCACTTTCTCTTCAAGCACTTTTCCAAGCTCTAAGACTGGGTCGATAATATGAGCATCTTTGGTCTCTGTGAATCTGCAAATACAAAAAAAATGTTAAAGCTTTATAAGTTTTAGTAGCTATAATCTTATACATTTAAAAGAAATTAGGCACAAAAAGTTATATCCTAAAATAATTACTTGATTAGATCAATTATGATTTCTTAGTTGTATTTAGAGGTACTGAAATTTCAGATACAAGTCTAAGAAAAAATAATAAAATCTAAACACTGTGAAAAACTAAAACACTCACATCAATTAAGTTCTAATTGATTCAACTCATCAGCTACATGACACAATTACACTGTAGATCAATGAATAGTTCTATACATCTGATGGCAAATAGCAATGACTTTGATTACCTGCATACATACGTAGTTGGGAATGAATTTATGAGAATAAATAATATCTTATACTAAAATATTAACTGTCATAAACCCCATTACATTACAAGACGTCATTACATTAATTACTACATTACTGCATATACATTTATACTAAATTTCTTAAGTTTTAATTATAAATAAGAAGCACCATATAAGATAAAGTCTTTAAATCACTGGGGCATTCTGAGGAAACTATGACTTGGGAAAAAGGTGGACTAATGTCTATGGGGTAATGCTTAGCCAAAATCAGTGAATAATTAAATCAATCAATCAATCACAATGACACACTATTATCTCATGAGAAAAACTGTATCAGTAGCAAGAATTGCAGGATACTGAGCAAAGATGATCCAAAAGTGATACACTGGGATTCTATTTTATGCTTCTACCTAAGCAAGTTATTCTGCACTCATTTCCATCACCCAGAATTTTTGGCAGAAATAGCTACCCTTGACATGTTCTTGCAGTACCCTGTGTGTATGAATGTAGAAGCATCTTTACTCATAATTTTGAACCACAACCATATCAATTTTCTATCAAAAAGGTGAACAGAATGAAGGGATTGCATTCAGAACGAAACCTGTTCAAAAATATAAAAGATAATTAGTGATTAAACAGCATACACCTGCATAACCTGCTACAACCACCTGGAAAATATGGAAAGGATAAAATCAAATTTTGGCAAAAAATCATCCCCGATCTCGGCAACCATGGAGCATGGCAAGGTGACTTCAACCGGAGCAAGACTGCCCTGATGTAGGAACCTTTACTCACCGGTGGCAGAGGATAGAAAGGGTGCCACCTTGCAGGCGGCAATTGAGAGCAAAGTAGACGGCCACCGGCAGAAGAAACAGTGTCGTGAAAGGGAGAAGGCGCTGAGCTGCCGACATCCATCCCTTCTGAGTCGCCGTCACCCTGCTGAAACTTGTGCTGTCCACTTTTCTAAGTGGAGGCGATGGCGACGGCCTCAGACGGGACGTCGCCACCAGAGAAGCTTTGATGGGGATGGAGCCCCTTTCAGCTCCGGCAAGACCGCCACACACACAAACTTCAAGCTCCATCCCCTGACACTACTTCATTGGACAGTCAACTTTCCGACGTTGAATTCCCCAAGAAGTGCACCGATTCGATATGCCGATCCCCGTAGTGCGTCCTAAGGGCAGGGTCTGTTTCCGGAAAGAAGATCATCATATTTTTAAGATCGCCAGCTTCGAACAAAACGTCAGCAAATCAAAGAAAACAAAAAAGACGTGCGAGGCCACTGAATGAAAACATAACTCGAGTTCGACGCAATGGCGACTCAATTGTGGTGGGCAAGGCGCAAAATGAAATCGCTATCGCTGAAATGTCGTTAAGACTCGAGTAAAGTATTACCAATCTGTCTAGCTACCTACGATAAACGGTTAAAAATTCATTTCGTTATTTATAGGTGGTAATAACGGTGCCAAATTATTGATGCGTTACAGCAATTCACGATTCTTAATTTTTATTTCACCACAACTTTCATAAAATCAACGATGTTCAGAATTCGAGTGAAAGTATGTGGAAATATACAGAACGTGTTCTATTCCTACTGATACAATGAAGCAACTGTCACAGTGAAAGATGTAAATCAGCCCGAAATTAGAATTTAAAAGCGATCATAAACAGAACTATATGTATATGTGCGTTGTTAAACGGTTCATAAGTTCACTAATGATCATTGGCATATCATTTCTATAACTACACCACTTCAGAATTACATAACGTAAGCTCGACTAGCAGCATTCTGTTTAACTGTGAATACTGGTACACAGAAAATCAACAAATCGTATTGGTAATTTGATATTAATCAGGCGAATACATTTTGTTAAAAGAAACCTCTAATTCACACAAGATCAATCAAAGCGAAAACGCTTTCATTGATCTTGATTTGATTGATCTTTGAGATAATGGGTAGTTCTCCTATTTCAATAATTCTAATAAATTGAAATGAATTACCGATAAAACACACGAGGATCAGAATAAAGGCATTGAGTGGTGTATTTTCGCCTAACATATGAGAAATATTATTTAGTAATTCTTATTATACATAAAGAAGGAATTAATTTTATTGTTACTCTTTTACTAACGATTATAAAGAAAAATATATCATGGATTCAGCATTTCAACCCATCGTCAATAAAGAGATAAACCGGATTAATTGTAAAGGAAAGAACAGCATTTATGGATGACTTGTAAAATTGTTATGAAACTTTTGAATTTCGTTTCACAGGATAATGAAATCATCCATACCAAAGCGTAGGTATGTAGTTGATATATGAACAGTGTTTTAAGTATAACTTCACATACGAGAATATTTCTGTCAACAAATAGAAAACTAAAAACTTTTTTGGGAAGGGCCGTACTAGGAAAGCACAGAATTGAAGAATAGAATAAAACTACTAGTAATTTAATCGAAATAAATTTATAGCAAAACTTCACTAGATAAACCCACTTTAACGGAGATGATACCAATTTAGGTAAATACAGAACGAGTTGGTAAATCAATTTTTATTTAGTGTTTTGAGCAAACTAAATTGTGACCGAGGCGTAAGAAAGTGTTCGCACAAGGATGAGCAAGGAAGGGAAAGAGTATTACTTCAGCAGGAAAACATTATATTAGCTTGCAAATGGAAGTCAGTAGAGTATGTAGCGTCTGAGAGACATAACGGGTTTAGGCTACAGCTGTTTCCTCGCAAGGCCGTCGCAACCATTCTCAAATCGGCAACTTGCCCACTCGCGTCCGTGAAAGAAAATCTAATCCACCCAGCATACACGTCAACAAAACCGGTTGCTAGCCTTCTAGGATAAAGGAGGCACGAGCCATGTCAGGAGGCGTAACCGCGGAGCAGCATCAAGACAGAACTATCTGATTTTAGAAAAATGTAGCGAACATTGCAACGGAAAAAATTCCAGAATAATTCAGATTATTCAGCAAAAACCTAAGTAACGCGATCATTAACTGGAACGATGCTTTTGTTGATTACGACCGAAGGCAGAAATCGATAGCAAATTAAACAACTCGCGGAAAAACTGCTGGGAGAAATAATATCGAATCTGTCTGTAAAGTATTCAGCCCGAAGACTGGTTGGGACCTCTTCCCCTCTACTATCAGCTACGAATAGATAGGAGAGGGAAGTGAGGCTTACTAGGTAAGATGAGGAGTGAGGTAGTTTGCCCATAATATCGAATAATAAGTTAATTCATCCGATTTCAATTGATAAACTTTCCGGATGAAACGGTCGTAACTGAAATAAAAATCCACCAAAAGCAAAACCTACGCAAATTTTCAAGACTTGATAATCGTACACGTAGGACTAAAATGGAAGACAATGATCGATAATTTTAAGACACCGCGACTCGAATAACAAATTCATTTTCGATAAAAATCAATCAGCACCGGAAAACAACTTCCGAATGAAGTAGAAAATAACGAAAAATCTACGGGGTTCCATCTTTGGCATGGGAATAATTAACAGAAAAGGAAAGAGCGGAAAATTAGCTTATCGATGCCTAAACAAATCCGTCGAATTTAACGACTTTTACTTACAAAAATAAACACGAATGTATTTGGTCAAGAGTTCCAGGGGAGGACTTCCGGCAACGCGCGAGTTAAAAATGAAAAATAGCGGGCACACAAGCACTTTAACGAAATGCCGAAATTGTCGACCCGATGGGTTTTTCGCAAGCCGATTTCGCTTCGAGATATGACCGTTTCCTGGTCTTCCCTATTCGGATATACTTCCGTATGGGGTGGTCTGAAGCGCGAGGAGCTGAGACTGGAGCTACCGGCCGCCTTCGACAGCCGTCCACCAAGGTCACCCTCCCGCGTTCGACTGAAGAGAAAGAACGCCCTCCGCAAGGAAGATGCAATATCCCCTCCCTCTCGCCGCCCATACCTATTCCTGCCTTCGCTAATCTTCAGAACGAGCCTCTTTTTCTCTCTCTCAAGAAAGTATTGGAAGGCTTTACAGCTGGAAAAATTCTTCCACGTTTTGCAATAAACTGAAGACGTCGGCAATTCGGACGATGTCTTGCAAATAAGGAAAATTTCGTAAAGCAGTTGTTAAAAGTACGTTGACCGTTTCTCAACGCTGAAAATAATGAATTCGAGATGAAGTCACGATAAAAAAACTATAATAAAAGATACGAATAAAATTGAGAGAAATAAATCTCTCTTATTACTTGTGGAGTACTTTGTGAGAAATATTTTATTTCACAGATTGTTTTTATTGTATCAAACGATTGTGTAAGCCTGCGGGCTTTTCTGGCGTTCTGTGTGTGCCCTTACTTACATCTTGAAAGAAATTCACACATTTAAGTTAGTTTCACAGTCATATTAATCACTACGATGCAGAATATTTTTCTTTACTTCACTAAGCTATTAAATTCGTTTCCAATCAAAACTTTCTATACTGGACTTTTAATCAAACAATGCGTCACCATGGAGTCCCCTGATGGTTTCACATGACGCCGAATGGTTTAATATGGGGCTTAATGATACATTAGGCCTTCCGATGAAACAACATATCTTTGTTTCCGATAGTTCGTAATACGACTAAATTCGGAGTAAATACTGTCTTCGCTAACTTCAAGTAAGCATCTAAAAGATACAGACATATAAATAAACTGGAAGGTAGGCAACATAATTTATGGGAAATTTCAAATTTAGGAGTCCTGTGTGCCAATAAGGGCCTCCAAATGCGCTCATGCTGTAAAATGCCTTGAATGAATTGTAAGAACGAATTTCCGACTTCGTGTGGAAATCAACAAAGCATTTTCTAACGTGACGCGCGCTTCGAAAATAATCCATTTGGCGAATTACTACAGGTCATTCTAGACAGGGACACAAAAGACATTCAAGGTAGACGTTTTAGGAGATGGATTCGGCATTTCCCCACCATACCACGAGGTGACATCGGAATGTTACTAAACGAATAAGAAATAATGCGCGAGCGAAATTTTCTGAGAATCGCGGAGACGAAAAATCGAAAACCGTGGGCAGTTTCCTTCCACCTTGGCTCCCGCTCATCGAAGAAGCCGCACCAACGTACCACAAAGGACGGCTCGCCCATGTGGGAAACGGCACCGGAGGAAATCTTCTCCATCCTATCAGGTATGCACAAATCCTCACGTGGACAATCGCGTGTTCCCCGCACACGAAAAACAAACCGAGAGCGACTGTCGAGCTAATGATGTTTGCCGTTATTCGCCTCTCCAGCTCGATAATTCGCGGGAGATGTCTCTTCCTTGCGCGTGAAGCGTTTCAAAGCGGCAGATAAGGAGGTTCGGATGGAGACCGACAGAGTTCGCACCGTCACACAGATGTGCTGGATACGCAACTCGTTCGATCAGAGAAAGGAAATACGCTAGATTCTCGATTATCCGGGTGAATTAGGAAATGGAATATTTACGAATAGAACACACGGATAGTTCGAAGCATTACAATGAGAGAGAAGAACTATTCGAGAGTAATTTTAACACAGAAAATTCAACACGTATACACACTTCCCAACTTTCGAATAAGTTAATATAATTTGGTTCCGATTAATCGAACATGTGTAGCATGTATAATCTATTGTCGCCCGCCGGACTTCAATGGCATCTTACCCGAAATCGGTCCCTGAATTATATCTTATGTAGAAATTTAAGTGTTTTTCTCTTAGTTCATGCGTTACATGTTTTATAAGCATCTTTAAAGATCGTAATGTGTGAGATAATGATAGTATGCGTCTTTACTAAGGCGATATTGAAACTAAAGAGTATAAATAATAAACGGTGTAGATTGTAGTATGGGTAAAAAGGCGAAAGGTTTACACGAATGAAGGGAGATGAGACTTAAGGTAACCGCTAACGTGAGAATGACATTTGAGATTAGAAATAAATGCGTTCTTAGCTGATACAGATCACATTCAAATATCGCTATCCTCAACATTACGTCTTCTGCTAATCCTTAGCGTAGCTGTATTTGGACCTCCATTCTGTTTGATATTTAACTTTATGCTGCCTTATCTCTTTTAAATAACCCCCAAAATCTTTGTTATCCTATTTTTCAACTATCCCTCTATCGCAATCTTCAATATTTACTTATAACATCATCAGTACAGTTGTACTATATATTAATTTACAAAAGTGAAGCATGAAATGACTCGCACTACGGAAAATTAATGAAGATCCCAAAATTTTGGTTCGCACTATTATTCAAAACAAATACTAATAATAATATAAAACAAAACTATTATTCAAAACGATATTTCGATTAATTAACTTTAGTTATAACCCCGAATAATAACTTTGATTATGATCCTTTTCGATGCGCCATTTCAAATGCTAAAAATTGTAATCCTAATTGGCGTATCTGATTCTGATCAAATTTTGGATGTTAAAAAGTCGAACGGTAGAGAATCAGGAATTATCTTAAATTTAAACGAATTAACGAGGCAATGAATTGGTTTAAAGAGAGGAAAGTATTTTAAGGAAACTAACAATATGTTAGAAACCAATTTCAAAATTAGAATTCGAGATGGAGTGGATGATGTGTACACAAAGAGAGTGTCAGTGCGTTGTCATTTGTCACCTGCCAGATTATCGCAACAAATATATATATATATATATATATATATATATATATATACACACACCCTTTAGAGGTTTTCGTTGAAAAATAAATCATTTAAAGCAATCCTTAATCACGGACGGCGCCGGGTAGAATCATCCGCCGTCATTCACAGAGATAAACAACCTGCGTCACAAAAGCTAACGCAAGATGAAATATACGATACGAAATTTAATGGACCCATCCCAGTCAAAAAAAGAATTCACTACGAACAACAGCACGTGTTTGGAAGGTTGAAAAACCGACCGAAATTCGTCAAGTGACTTGTTTGTCAACACTAATCGCCGAATCTACGTCGAGATCCTTCGAGAAATGACGCGTAAAAAATGTTGGAATGAGCTATCGGATTATGTATAGCGCGTAAGGTAACCCTGAGGTACATGTACGACGACCTGGGACACCAAGGTAGTAAATACGAAGTGCTTCTTGCTCCACGAAAACTGGCTTCGACATCTACCTTGACAATATGTGCCGACCAAACAATCCTTGGATGGTTGTGTAAGAGTGATCTGAAAACTTCCGAAGAGAAATCGCGGATGACATTTCAACCTTTCATCAATTTTTACGTCTGAAAGGCCCCTTGTATCCTCCACGGGAAAGACGCGCATAATTTACAGCTAGACTCTTAATTAGATCCGAGCAAATATGCCTTTGTGCGGGAGGTATTCAGCTAGGGCCCGCTTTATGATGAAAGGGTAAACGAAGGAGTTTTAGTTCTTAGAAAGTCTGACGCAGATGCTTCCCTCGAAAACTATAAAATTGAATTGTGTACAAAAATGAGCCTGTGACAAATGAAGGATATTAATGCTCGGGGTGTTAACTGACCACTCAAATACAAAATGTTCGTCCCCACAGACGACCACCTGATACTGAGAAACTACATAAGCTTCACGTTTACAGAGTGAGGCAATGTTGACACCCCAATTTCGGAAGACTTTTATGTACGCGTGGAGAATCAATAGGACTAAAATGCGGATTTATTATCGGGCTTGACGATGTTGCATACTAAGCAATGTTTCCAAGGCTATGCGCTGACCCTTTTCTATTGCCACAATAACGTGATTATATGGAACAAATTAGCACTCTCCAGGTACACAATCTGACGCTTATAAACATATGATGTCATATTCACTCTGCTACTGCGTCATTGCTATCTTACCTTTAAAATTACCTTGCTACTATGTAATACTGAGTGGAATTTAAACGAAACTACAGAAAAGTAAATCTTCTTTCGGAATTTCCAGACATTCTTAACTGAAAGAGCTCAATTATGTTATGACAACCCTAACTCTCGTGCTAAGAATCCAGGGGATGAACAACTCAGGGTTTCTCAACCATTGAGAAATTTTAAATTGATAATCTACCGCTGATTATTCTTTAAATACCACATTCGATGGTTGAAAGATTGACAAATAAGCTCAAAAATCAAAACGACAGCTGTCTTGATGCATAATTTGCGTTCTTTAAACATCTCATTTACAGCAAAATCAAATACAGCCGATGTTGCACCAATTACTAGGAATCAATGGGTTCAAAAGAGCGAGTCCTGCCTATGAAATCACCAAAATATACACACAGACAACGTTCTGATATTTTTTGCTTATCACCTGCCTTTCAGACTCGCATGTTTTTTCCCAAGACTCATACACGAGGATGGCTTCTAGCCGAGGGAAATAACGCTGACTACGCATTCGCCTAAAATCGCCAAGTAAAGACGATTTCCTAAAATAACCTGCGGTGTTTAAGGATCACGGAAATGCTTGGAAAAACCTTTCCGTGCATGAAACACACATTGTCGTCAACAAATTAAGGAATATTGATTTAAGCAAAGGAACTTTTTAATTAGCATAAGTACTTTAAGAGTAAAACATATAACTCATTCTCTTCGAGGTACGAACCTATGCGCTTTACAAGTAAAAATATCAAGAAACCGAAAGAAACAAAGGCATTCTTACGATATGTCCGAATGCGCTGTAGCAATTCATTCTGCTTCAAAAAATGAGGGATCTTCCTGAGTTTCCTGAACCTTTTATCATACTGCCCACGCGAATGTGTTTTCACGCAAGCATGCGTGAAAACACATTCGCGCAATACTATTCCTTTTATAAAATAAGGGATTCACTCCTTTTTACTGCAAAACTTGATTTCTACGACAATATCCAGTGGCCGGAATAGTGACATTAGGTGACCGAAATGCACTGATTACCTCAAATAATTGTAGACGCAACCTAACTACTGACATTAAGACCATTTTAAAACTTCAGAATATGTATAAACGTGACTCGAAGCGAAAACGTATGCGCACAAGATTACTGATGTGGCAATCCTTAGCAAAAATAAGTAAATATCGAAATTATTATTGCAACTACGTAATTATTACTACGACAGGATAAAATATCGAAACGCGCTATCAACTGGTTTCAGAACACAAAAAAGAACATATACATTGAAGATTTTAAGCAATGCATATACGGCCATGATTGACTGAATCCACCTATATAACCGAAAGACCTCAAAGTATGAACACAAAGCTCAAGCGATAAAGAATGTTAAAAATATAAATTTTTATAAGAACTCAATTGCTATTGATTATATTAAATTAAAAGTGATGCTAACGTTTTCTTACGGTAATGGAGGGATATAAAAGAAATTTACTATGATCAAACTCAACAAGAGAAGCTAATAATTCAGAATGGAAATGATATCATTGTTATTATTAACAAACTGCAGGTGAGCTGGGGCAATTTTTTACCTACATATATACAGTTATTTACACAATAAATATTCAATAGACACATGATATAAACACAATTTCTACAGGATTATTATATTGTTACATTCATAAATAATATTTACCTAAAAACTAAGTAATCCTTACCTAATACAAAATGTAAAATGCTTTTTCTGGATTTTTCGGGGTTCATATCGAAAAAACTCTAATGAAAGGAGTAAATATAAATATAAATGCGCAGGAATCCACATGACTAATACGTACTATCATGAACTGAGTGAAAATGCCATGAGATAGAACTGTAATATTCCCACATTTCAACTAACTGTTAAAAAGCAAATACTTAAGTAATTCTTTGTAACCAAATAACTTATGTAATAGGATATTCTACGGAAACACTTAGAACACAGTCTATTCCGAATCGATAATAATTACAAGAAATGACGTCTCTTAAGTCGATCACAAACCATAAGGAAGTGGCATTGTTTACTCATTGAAATAAGGATTTTCAACGAATTAAAAGCCATAGAAGAAGCCCTTACCAAGCGGGTTTCCAATGAGGAATGTAGCAAACATTTTCAGGTTACTATATCACGCTCGTACTTTCCAACAATTTTGCGATAAGGAAAAACACTTCTCATGTACTTTAATATCATAATTGCAGGGACATAAATATAACGTCGCAAATTAACTTGGACACGTGGACTCTAATTGTCATTAGCGGCGATGGCAGGAACAGAATTTCACATGGGAGAAAAGCGGTGCGATGGGACTGGATATTACGCAACACAGTAAATTTGGAGGGCCCAACACTTACTATATTTGTCTTTACTTTGACCATCCAAATGTTTTCATAAATTATAGGATTAAACCTCAATTTTCAGCCACCTGATTTAATAAAGACACACTCAATTATCAAAATCAAAATTTACAAGAAAGAATTTTATCTCAACCATATCAATATGGACGTTCTTGTACACGTAAATGGATCACGTAATGAGACTCATCAATCAAGCGTGCAAATAGGATTTAGGATACTTCAGTTAAATACGAATTCTAACAAGGAAACAGATTTAGACGATGCGTATTTACCTGAGCTGCCAAAACTTGAACGGTTATTACAAAGAATCTACAAATTCACCCGGAGATCAGCTTTTCGGCTGGTGGTAGTGGAGGGGGTAATATATCGTAATATTATCATTATTATTATTCTCTTTCAGCAAGGTTAGTCAAAATGGCTTCTCTTATAACTAACCTCTCATTGCATGATACCTTTAATAATAATCTCATCTTCATTAGAGGACTTTAAGTTGTTCGCTCTTACAAGTAACCCTTAAAAATTGTCCAACAATACCTAAGCAGGATTCAAACCTAAATGTTGTTGGGCTAACATCTTAACCCCAAAGCAACTAAAATTCCGAAAATTATGAGAAATGTCCGCACGTTAGAGAATATTCACACAAAAGAATACGAGAGATCGTGCCCTAGGCGAAATATATCAGACGGAACTTGCACGGTGGGATCTTGAGAGTAGAAAATTTTACCACCGTTGTCGAAACGTTAACAGAATCAAATAAAATGTAAAAGCCGAGCAAGGTTCTCCTCGCTAAATGGTACGACTCAATTCTAATGTCCTCCATTCCGGAACTAAAACAATACACGAGGTTAGCGGAGCTGGGAACAATGATACAGCGTCAGGATGGGTCGAAAGGCTCTCGTTGTCATAGATTTCGCTACCCTTAACACTGCATCGATGTGATCGTGAAGGGTGCCGGAGATGGATAGGAGCAACTCGACGTGGCCGAAGGAATTCTCCCTGTCCTTGGGATACTGCCAAGAATGGCGGGATGCGAGATGCTCGGAGAGAAGGAGAGGTGAAAGAAAGGGGAAAGCAGAGGAAATGCCAAGGGAGGAAGATAGGTGTCCTCGAGGATGAGACGGAGAAAGGCAAAAACAAAGCTGGAAATCAGGTCGTATTGAGTGAAAGAGAAAAAAGTGGAAAGGAGGCGAGGTTAGTTACTGGGAGAGGATTCTCAGAGACGAATGAGTTTTGCATTGAGGGAGATACACAAAAGATTGTATACCAACCAGATCAAAAGAAATATACGAGCCTCTATATTTAACGTCGGCATTCCGGAAGGGATGAAGCGGAAAAACGCGGACTTTCTACCTGTCTGAGGGATTTTAATCGCTAAAAGTTACACGGGACGTCTGTCTGGCATAGGAGATGGGTTCGAAAATGGGAAGACCGTCCAAAAAGCCTGATTATTATAAAATGAAAAAAACGGAAGAAGCACGTCGTAACTCTCTCGTCAACAACTTTCCGCATGAAAGTCCGAAATGTATGAGAGGAAAGGAGGCGGTGAGTTTTCCATCTAATCTGTCATCAGAATCTCGCAGGGGAGGTTGAAGGAGACTAAGGCAGAACTCTACAGTAAATTCCATCGTGAGAACGGTTTAATTGACGATTGGCCGAAAAGAGATTTTCCAAGTGCCAGCGAGTACACGAATCCTATTAAAGGAATACGGGAGGCACGAATTAAATTATTTCAAATTTAATTTTTAAATCGCCGAAATGAACTAGTAATAATCGGAAATTTCGGCGAATGATTTTAAATTCCTTTCTTACAATTAACACAGAATAATCACGAAAGTGTATATCCATGCCGGAATACGAACGCAAAAGCTGCATCGTCCAGCGAAGTAGCCAACCATCAACAGAAATTCTTCAAACCGAAATTAAGGACAGATTAATCAATTCTTGTTGTCATGAAATAAAATTGCAAATAAAACGCAAGAATCAGCCGATTCGGCTAAGAGCTAGAAGAAAGCGGCAGATAGACGTGAAGACAAATGGTTTTGAAAACCCATTATTTTCAAAAACGATTTGCGCGATAGTAAAAAAATAAATAGACCGATCTTAAGGTGTATATATCCTATGCAACGCCGATAGACGGCTAGCAGTATGAACGTAGATGTATCAACTTAAAGGCTTAAATAAAAAGAAATTTCATCTCCGCGGCAACTGCATCAAGATAAATCAAACATGCCATTCTAGTAAAAGCAATTGACTGGAGAACGTCTTCACAGATTATCTTAGAAAAGCAATAAGCGCAGTGTGGTGGTTCATTCGGTTTGAGGTCAGTAACGTATTTACTTTCTATCGATTCGAGTTACTTGAAGCGGTATCGAATATGCTTCTCGAAGAAAAAAAACTTTTACTTTTGAAATTTGACACAGTTTGCTGTGATTTGCTTCCTGATCGAGAAATTCTGTATGTCTTTTAAATTATGAAAAATCACTAGACGGAGATTTTGGAGAAATTAGATAAAAAAAGCTTTTGAATCACCGATGAGAGGCACCACGATTTGCTTCCTTTTATTTCGTAATGAGCACTGTGCACTAGTTTCTTACCAACATTTCGTTAATTTCATCCTTAACACACAGTAGAGAAACCGGATATTTTAGTTTCCATAGATGTAAATAGCGCCTCGTGGATTTGTGGCAACACCGTATGATAGTGTATATTAGTTTCTTAAGCTAAAAAAACTTTAATAGAAAACGAATTTCGCATTTAAAATAAAGAAAAATCAGAAAAGTTAGTGCACGAAGCTATGAAATCGACTAAGCAATCCAAGAAAAACGAAAAATTACGAAAACCGCAAAAACAATTCAGCTCCTTTGTAAGACGTTTAATTTTCCATAACATCGTCAATGAAAGCTAAAAAAAGGAATTTGAGGGGTGAAATTTCAGCACCAATTTGATAAACGACATAAACCGCGAGTAAATACAGGAAGTGTATTCCGAAATCAATCTGATTCCGAGACGAAGAAGGAAACCCACCGAGGAATAAGAAGGGAAGAAAGCACAGAGGTGAGCAAGGGGAGAGCTAACTCAAGGTAAATGCGTTAGTGTTTCAGGCCTTCGCGGTGACTGCCCACACCTCAGCGTAAGCGAGTCTTCCCGTTCCTACTCATAACAGCTCGGTGACAGTTTTACTCGCGCTGGTTTTAAGTAGGGTTCAGGGTCGTTTGTTGCAAACCGGATGATCGAGACGAGCCTCGAACTTGGCAACCACAGGATGCCCGCGAAATGTTCCCGAAAGAGGTTCACGTATGCATTAAGTCGCAATGGTAAGAAAGGCGAAGCCCGTAACTAGGGGCTTAAAAATTACGAGTGTGAACAATGCTCCACGGAAGCTGAATGCCCCAGGTTGAGAGACGATATTCGAAACCCAAAGAAAGTAGTAATAATTATGAATAATTTGGGGTAAAAAGAGTCTTGTAAGCAAGCATTCAAAGAAAATGGCATACTCACATTACCATGTACTTACTTACATGAAATAATGTCTTCAGTAAGGGTAAATCTTGAAATCATGAAAACTGAGCAGTTGGATTATATATATATGATACAAGAGGAAAGAATATGCTGCAGTATCCCAAACATAGACTTAAATTGTTTGAAAACAGTCCTCAGTATATGAGAAGAAGCGTTTATACCAAATTGACAGTTGTCATGAGACAAAAACTGTCCACATATCATGTTGTATTAAAAAAATTTTAAAACTTTAAAATTAATAAATGTAACTATTCAATGAGAGAGTTCTTTGAAGATGATAATATAAATATATAATAAAATGTGTAGTCCTGCACAAATGGTAATCACTATACTTTATTATGTATTTATGATATATTATTTGTTATATTATATTGTTATATTATTATTTTTGTTATTATATATACCATATATGTACCATGCTATTTTTGTGTTTCTTCTGTATTATTTTATGTACATTTTCAAATTTATAAATTTTTAACGTAAAAGCTGCAATTCTGTAAGAGGGTATGTAACTATAAGCTTTAAACAGACGAGACTTGCAACCAACTCGCAAACATATTTTTCCTTTGCCCTGTAGTGCTGCGAAAGTTTTGTATCAATAAGGTGTTCTTTTCTATTCTGTTGAGCACTAGTACAGAAACTCGCGTCTTTTAGCCATAAATTACTACAAATGACCACAATTGAGAAAAAGATACTGTTTTTAGAGGAGAAAATTATAAACAATCGGAATGTCACTGTACATTTAAAGCGCTATTAAAAGAAACAATTGATTAAAGAAAGGTTAACATCCATACTATAAAGTGAAAATGAAACCTAAGAAAATACATTCCGCCGGATATGTAGACAAAATATATTCGCTTTCGAAAAAGAAAAAACTATCGAGCGTAGGCTGTTTAAATTCAACATAATACAGGAAAGATATATAATTTTCCACACAAAAACTTTTCCACTTTAGTGTGGAAAAGTATATATCTTTCCTTTATGATAATGATTCCTTTCACGCTTAGTTCGTAGGTAGTACTTACATTATTTCTCAATTACTATGGTAAAAACTAGGACGAAAAAAGGAATGAGTAGGATGACAGAAGAGAATGAGTTAAGGGCATGAAAGAAGAAGGATATTCATTCATATCATAGAAAAAATTAACCAAATGCAATTGATTTTGTTGATTTTGGACGAGTTTCAGAAAGTATCGACTGACTAAACAAACCCAAAACCGCTTTCTTAGCGAGCGGCGAGAACGAAAAACCTCGGCGGTTAGACACGCTCTATTGAGCACCATACTTCACAGATTTTTTCCCGAGTTATGTTGATTGATGTGAATTCACAGCTAAGTTCAGAAGAAGACATTTAATTTTGCCCCATATTTTCCTAACAGTGACACAGCTAAATGGTGAAAAATACTTGAATATTTCTCAACTTTTTTTCCTCCGATACGCATTCTTGCTCCGCTTATACCGGTTAGGTTTCGCGGAGTCGTGTCTGCTAAACTTTGGTTATTTCCCAGTGTGGTTAGACAGAATGTTTCATAAATTTCTGGCTAGTGCATAGATCGTTATGGAAATGGTTCAGAATGGTCAATTCTGGAGTATGGCATCCTTCGGAAAAAAATTTTCTCGTCGGAATTTTACACCTGGCAGGAGCATAACCCCATTGCTGTTATTTCCCAGAGACATTTTAAGTACTTTCACTTGTCCTACAGGCACACGCCTTACTCAAGCGTGTGCACCCAGTATCCTAAAAAAGGGCCTGTGGGTAGTGCGGTTCTCCGCTAATAAAACCTGCCTTGCCTCAGCCGCAGCCCTCTTCCGCTCGTACTTACGAAGATTTGAATCATTCCCGACTGCAACCACCCATGATTAAACTGAATGATTTGCCAAACCCGGAATTTTTAAAACGATTTTTCCATAGACCCGCTTTTGCTAGAAAGTGAGCAACTTCAGACATCTAAAATGACTGTTTTCATGTAAATCTACGGATAAATTTAAAAAAATGCTCCGTTAACATCAAAACTTTCCTTTCCTTCGATGGTTTATTCATAATCAAATAATATGAACTCACATGAAAGGATAAACTTTGTTTCGTCGATATAGACTATTTTACAGCTATCTCGCAGCCACTTCACGACGAAATTATGATAGATAGAAAGAAAATGTTAGAAGCTCACCGTTAAAACTCCGTAAGCAACGACCTATTATGAATAAACAGACCACATTATTAATTTTCTGACCTTTGAGCCTTAAAAAGACTGTCTTTTCTAAGGATCGAGGGAGGGTGTTTTTACTTTGCACGGAAAAGCCGTGCGGCTGAATCCCAAGGCACAACAGGTGCGAAAAATATTTCAATCAATCTTTCCAATCAATTTTTGCGAAAGTCAACTCAATAAGCTTACAGGGTTCGCGTACAGTCATATCCCTAAGGAAAATGGAACTGTTGAGCATTGGATATCAATAAAAAAGCATCACTTTCCACAAAACAATTAACACGACTCATGCGCCAACGCCTTCAATCGAAAAAAATAGCGACACTGATAGTCCCGAACGTAGAAATCACCGATTCGGATGAATAACTAGAAAATGAATAATCGATTGA
Source organism: Ladona fulva (assembly GCA_000376725.2). Classification (NCBI taxonomy): domain Eukaryota; kingdom Metazoa; phylum Arthropoda; class Insecta; order Odonata; family Libellulidae; genus Ladona; species Ladona fulva. The sequence continues at coordinate 2,760,838 of KZ308147.1, read as the reverse complement.
GCAAATAGGAATTTCATTCCATCCGCCACCGATCCGGTGACAAACGTTGCACCGCAACCTTCCATCATTTAATACGAACGATTTGGGAAACAAAAAAAGCTGTATTTCCACCGGCATGGAGAAGTTAAACATCCTATGGCATCAACTTTGAACTGCATCGTAGACGCAAACCTCGATCGAATAGAACAATCTCTTGGGCACTCGTTTAAATCAGCTCTCGGGTAATTGGACGCGGTGGGACAAAGTCAAAAGAGAACCGGGAGAACAGTCTTTTTTCCTCCATATCGTGAAAGCCGTCTTAACCAAGACATCCGGAGCCGTAGATTTACGGCGATAATCACCGCCCTCGCAAGATAAATCGTCGGGGGAACAAAAACAAAAGAATGATCAGTGCCGCGAGAATGGCAGCCGCCGGTCGGAAAGTTGGTCATAAAAATCTATCTCCTTCTCGGGAAGGGAACCTACCCTGCGAGTGGGGCGAAACTTTGACATCTTCGGCGGAAATTACAACGTGAAAGCCATCGGATGTGAGGAATGAACGAAAGAGATTGGTTGGCAATAGGCCACACGTGAATGGAAAGGAACATTCATAGGGAAGCTCTGGCACGGTATCTCTGCGAATAAACCGTGACCTTTGGGGGCGAACTAGGGAGATGAAGCACGTTGCTCTCCGCGATATAGTTTCTACTCGAGCCCGGGAGATTATCAGATCACGTGCATTACCATTTCTGTCGAATTTAACGGCCATTGACGACTTCGAAGGAGTAATAAAAAGGGGGTGAATGGCTGTCGCGAAACCAAGGTTTCTCCCAAGCGAAATTTCTCCACATTTAACAGGAAACTCGTTATTAATCGTGAGTTAGTTGGCTGGCGGTGTAAATCGACACATTATCACTGTCTGCTTCGCTTCTTTTTTCTTACTCTAATAATTCTTATACTTCAGAGAACGCCATACTGTTTGAGCTGGTTTCAAGCATATTATACACTAAAGAAGAGGAGTAGATCTTTAAATGAGTAATATTATTACCGTTCTCAATTCACGAGCATCGCAAACAAAAAGGTATTGTTGCTGGATGTTGAGCCATACTTAAACGTTATGCAATAATTCGCGAATTTTCTCCTAAACCACTCTTAAGTCTATTTTGTGAGCAGTATCACCCCTAAGCGTAGAAGATTTTTGAAATATATCAGATAATTTCAGCAAAAGAATTTGATATCCTCAGAGTTGAGGTTGCTAATGCTAAGTTACTTATGATGCTTTTATAATAATTAAAAAGCAATAAAACCAATAATATAATAAAGCAATATGCAAGAGCGACCGAAAATACAACGCCATGGCCAACCAAGATATTTCTTGTAGTTGGTACGCTAACTCTGAAATCTCACAGAAGAAGAAAAATAGGTAAACAAAAATTCGCGGCGTAAAAGAAGAGAAGAAACGGGGTTCGGGCGTAAATTTAAATCGAAGCGATACGCTGACATTTCCTGGGAAACAACGCGCTGCAGATAGATACACCTTCAAAGGAAGAGCGAATGACATGAGAGCTAACTTTCCAGATAAATCGAAATCCTTAGAGATTAAGGTTACCACCTTTCTCCGCGCCTGTTTACAGACACGTTGATCTAAATCCCGGACGCACCACAAAAAAACTCTCTTCCTAAAAGATGGAAAATTTTTTCCGATAAGCACCCACGGAGGAGATATTGACCCAAATAACATTTTCAAGAGGTGATTTGATAAAAAACATTAATAGCTGAAAAAACTCAGGAAAAACGTATAAAACATACTACAATGATGGCCAAACTCCATGACACGGAGTGCCACTTATTATAACAATTGGACTCGGGAACCAAAACTTAAAAACTTGATTCCATATTTCATCACCGTTTACTATAAATCAGATTTTTAAAGTGACATATCACTCTGGAAATGAATATATATGTACTTTTGCATGCGACTGTCAAACCATCATATGATCAAGTTTATTCGTCGATTGTGTACCTTTTTATGCACATTCGTTTTCCTGAGCCTGCACATTGAAAAATTACGCATTTAATAAAGTCACATTTCCTTTGCAAAGAAGCAATTGGTAAACAGAGTATAATAATTTGTCTCCAATATTACTTCCTACACAAAAAAAAAGATTCGAGCGTATTCATTTTATTGATGAGGTTTATAATTTATCATTTCGCATAATTTATGGAAATAGGTTATGGCACAACCTAAGTTTTATTCTGGAGAACTTGTGATTAAAGGGTCATGGATTACATTAAATGAAGCTTTAGTTTAGCAAATTCAAAACTTCAATATTGTAACAGTAAATTGCATAGAGAAATAATTAGCAATTAAATTTCAAATACAACGCACTGAATGCAAATTCATGTTTTTTTGAAACGAGAGAACCAGCCATCGATCTTTGTACCGGTGAATGCTTAATTTTATATAACATTCGTCTGAATTATGTTAATTGCGGAAGGTAAATGATTGAGTCGCGGGATTAGTGATGGATTCACGTATGATGAACAGGGTTGAAATGTTACAAAAAAATGTCTCTATCTTACGGAATTATACGAACGCCCTTCTGAAATAGAACCAAGCTTCACGGCAATTTCTAAGTAGATGGGAGTGTCTTCGGAGAGAAAGAATCCCTGAGATAACGTGGAAGGAGAGTGGCCGTTAGACACTCCCACTGAAAAATCTTACCTCGCAATATAAGAGAACATTTAATTCTGCGCCGTTGCGAATGAAGTCTTGCAAAGCGGTGTATTATGCATGCGCACTCGTAAAGGAAACTTCTTACGGACGAGTTAACAGGGAGCAGGAACTTTTTCACGGTGTTTGCTCCTGTTTCTCGTCCTCTACAAAGTAATCTTCGCTCGCTCGAGTCCCTCTTCAAGTGGGACTCTAGACGGAACGGAAAAAATATGAATTGGAATTGGTTTCGAAGCAAACGAAAATAGAACGAGCGAACACTAGGAGTTAGAAGATAGGAGTCGAAGCAGATTCTAAACTTCTACTTTACAGAAATGCATCTCAATGAACTGGAGCCCGAGAAGATTACATCAGGAACTTCGTCAATGAAAACTTGGCACTGATGACATAAATCACGACGAAGAAGTCTGTATATACCGACGTGAAAATGTGCGAACTATTTAAATCACCTCATGCTGGGAAGATAACATAAAATCTGCATTAGCATACACCTAACATTACATATAACTTCCAAATTTCTTGGCATATTCCAAAAAACACCTCAAGAAAAATATTATCCTGGAAAAATGTCGATTAAATTATACGCAAATAGTAGGTGGTTAGAATTTATTTACGTGTATTACGAAGAGAAATTGAATGTGATGTCGAAAACGAATGATTTTAATGACTTACATGTATATCTGATTAGTCTAGGCGAGTTAATATCAAAATCGACCAAAACAATGTTTCGCGAGGTTGTAATTAGATAAACGTTTCCTTAAGATCAAATTCTCATATTTGTAAATTAATTTTCCTTCAGAAACTGCAAAAATAGTATGGATGTTTTATCTCAATCATAAGCACTAGTTTATTATGGATAAACAATGCCAGCGAAGATCGCATTTCCTTTCTTTCTCGGTAAAATAAATTGAATGCACTGCTTCCTGTCACAGATCATGAGCAAAACAATGGGTGAAAGTTTGCCTTCTAAAGGACCTGCCGTTAGAACGTCGTGTAATAGCTGGAATTCAACTCCACGCTAACCTATATTGCTTCGCTTTGATGTTCGCACGAGCTAACTTCATTAAATATGCGTGAATTTACTCAACAAGACGTAAGTTTAGAAACTAGATTTATAAAATGGCTGATAATAGGGATTAGTTCATCATTTAGATGACTCATAATCGAAAATTGTTAACAGTACAAACAGATGTACATATGGAAGTAATAAATAGTTTGCTAAAGATGCAATGCGTGAAAAAGAATATCAGAAGAATTTCAATGATTATTACGCGAGGAGTCAAAAGCCTAGTCGTTGAATGAAATCTAATTTGTGATATGGGTATAAGTATCTTGCTGTTCCTATTAATTTAAATCTTTATTGACAATGAACTTTAAATTTTGCAAACAACTTATACAAAACCAAGATATGAACACCTTCGAATACCGCAACATCTTGAATTATTTAGAAAATAAACTAAATTAGACGGACCTACAAAGGAAGCTACGTTAAATTTGAAACATCGATTACGCAATGCGAGAACGCTGACCATTACAGATCACAGTTTTTTCCGATAGAACAGCCGCTAAAAAATCCGGTGATTCTTAGAGCGTTAATGACTTTGAAGGTGTTCCGAGACACCTGATTTAAGAAAGGCTTTCGTTTTCGACACCTTGGGAACCAAATAAGGCCGACTAACAACCGGCGAGATAAAACACATGCAGAACGTTACTCGTTACGGTACTAAGACCACGAAAGTGGAGGACGGTAAAAGTTACCCAACGTTTAAAAGGTCCGTGGCATAGAATCGGCAGCATTGACCTACGCCAAATAATTAGCGAAGTTTAAAAAATAATATTTCGGCGAATGAAAAGCTCAAAATGTGGTGAGATCGACGATTAGCGTATGCGGGTTTAGCACTTAAGGAAAAGACATGCTATATTAGAGGTGTAAATCATTCATACATTTATTATTCTTTATATGGAGAGGGAGCGATAAATTCAAATATTGAAATGAAAAAATATAGAAGATTATGAGAGAAAAATAAAACTTCTTTCAATTGATTGGAAACATCAATAGGTTTCAAAGTAGCCAGTTATCTACAACCCTTTTTCTCAGTACTCGATTTCAAAAGAATGTGACAACGATTACTGTAGAAGGAAACTGTATTAACTGTAGAAGGAAAAATATTGTAGTCTGTGTGGGATTTGATGCCAATTTCCCCAATATCCAACGCTACTAGGGGCATCACAGACAGAGCTCCGTCTAATGGGTGCATCGCACCGGGGAAGCGGCATTTAAAGGACGGCAACAGAAGCATAGCCAACCATTATTATTATTATTACTACGACATTATTTGTTGTTTTCTTTGCGATACACACGACTTATCTAAGAAAGATTGTGATGTGAAATTAAAGACTGGCAAACAGAGGAAAGAATGACGGATTTCTCAAGACGAGAAAAGAACATTTGTGCAGTGGATTTAATCAAATAATTGGAATCATTAATAGATTTTCTGGTAAAAACAACATCCTCTTCAGGTTTTAGGATATATATTTTCTACAGATTTGATCGGAGTCTTTCCTAATTTGGAAATAGTTCTGCGTGTTTTATTGACACTTCCGGAGCATATCACTGCTAAGATAATGATAATCAAAAGAAATTTAAGCTATTTACTCATAATGAACATTCACCATGTCAGCATACGGAATCTGCATAATTAATTTTTACTGATGTTTTGTAACCAATATAAGCTGGGGAGCAAAGTCATAAAACAATGGTTTTTCTAAATCTTACAAAATAATTTTTACCAGCAAATCAGGACATGTATGGTTTTGGTATTCAATTTTTTCGGGGCGGCAAATTATGTTCGCACTCGGGCGGCAGATAGGCTGGGCGCGGCTCTGATCACAGACATCCCAATCGGGCTAACTATAATGCGACAGGTTGTCACAAATCGGGATTTCATGGCGAGAAATCGAACTTATTTAAGAAAATTCCTTCAAAGATGATAAATTATTAAAAACGATAGTATTCGTCTCTCTTCATCAAAAATTCTTGTACAAAATTCTTTTTAAAAGAGGCTTGGAAAAAGTCCGTAACTTATGCATTCTCCGAAATAGCAATATTTTATTTAAAGATGGATACCTTTACTAAAATACTACTCGGATTTAAAGCAAAAAATTCCACGAAACACAACTAACAATTGGTGTCAGTACTGCTCTCAAACTAAGACCGAGGTAAAAACAAAATCAGGTAAACGTTAATTTGCTATTGCAAACCAATTTCGAGCTTTTGGTAGCTTCAGTAACAAATCTAGCTGAACGGCGCATGAATTTCAACCAGATAACGTTACAACATTAGGGAAGAATTTGGGGTAACTTGAAGCGATAAGGCATGCACCGAGGAAAAACTCATAGAATTAATGGACGTGAAAAAGGCCGACGAGATATGGACTCGAGCTTGGATCTTCCACCTACCAGTCGGTTCCTCTACCCTATAAAGCTACTAATCTTGCCAACAAAATCTCCCTAAATTAAATGATGCGAAAGAATGCTCCGTAAAAGAGCTCCATGGGTGGAGCAGCCGCCCCACTAACAAATGATCCGGCATCAAGTCCCAATCTCTACAACCTCTTCCCACATCTGCTTATCCTTGGGGATACGACATTAACAACGAGAAGAATTCTCTCACCACCCATTTATTTATTTACACTTACGGCGAGGCCATTGCCGTCCCCTACGACAACCAGGGCATTGAGAAATTCGCAACCTTCGCAATATTTTACTCAAAACTTACTTTCATACGTAACGAATAACCTCTCCCGTGTATGGTGCACACCACAGGCTGCGTGGGAGTGCTGGCGAAGAGGAGGTGAAGACCGCGGAATTTGAGAGGAAAGGAGCAGAGGCCGCATGAAAAATGTAAAGCGGGGGAGAGGAGGCGCACATTCTGCCCCAAGCCAAAACCCCATCACTCCGAGATTGAGAAAAAGATATGAGGGAGGGAAAGTGAGAATCTTTTTCGAAAGTGCGGCGTGAAAAAAGGAGGAAAGAAGAAGGACCGTGGGGATTGCGGAAACGTCGCGGCATCTCCTCGCGGAAATATTAAACAGAAAAACGAACGTGCGACGGTTTATCCAGATCGATTGTTATCTCAAGATTATACTCGTTTCGAAATTAGATTTGGATATTAAGAGTCAGAGAAAACTTGGCGGAGAGCGTGGAATGCATTCGCGCTGAAATTAGATTTTTCATGATGGGGCTGAAATTTACACCAACTCACGCATTATGAGAATGATTCTAAACGACTTGGATAAGAGGTTTAATTTCTACCTTTCCAAAATGCAAATCTGGAACATTCTCCCTTTCATGGTATTTAATGGTGTTTACTGCGGAAGTAATGCAAAACATGAAAAATGAAACCTGAACAAAAATCGAGTATTTAAAAAGCGACGGTCGAATCGTGGCCAAAAATGAAAACCAACCACTTTCTACGACTCTAAGGTCCTCCGACCAGCACTGGAATAGATTGTGTGAAATTACCGAAAAAACGAATAACTTTGAGTTGACGCAAGGAAATCCGGAAACGAAAATTTTGAAAAACGATGATTTACTAAAGGATGATACGAAGAACACGACGAAATCCCAAATTGTATTAATTTAAGCGATGGTTTAATGCTTAGGACTTATCCAATATTTTATTACATTGTATTTTTAGTACGAAGTATTTTAGCTGATGCAAGATTGATCAATCTCAATTACTAGATATCGGATCATTTCTAATTTATACGTATAATGCAAAAAATAACTGATTCTGTTAAGAACCATTAAGAAATTACCAACATTCGTAATATGGGACATTTTAGAAAATTCTACAACAGTTAAATTCTAAAAATGACAATTTTAAATAAATAAATAAATTCTAAATATAGACAAGCTTAGAGGCATATATAATAAGTGTTTATTTTCTAAGAGTTATTTGTATTTTCATTCCTACGAGAACTTCGTTAGAACATTGAACGTAACGAAAAAGGTAGTTTCTACTGTACCAGAAAACGCGAGAAAAAACGAAAATACATTTATTTGCCGAAACTAAATAAATAACGAATTGACTTTTTTCGTTTTTCTGCCTCCAGCGCTCCTTTTTGTTGATAACTCAGTTTTATCATGCTTTCGGTGAAAGGAAAAGAAAGAAGTTCCGCGGGTGTAAAGGGAGGGAGGTAGAGGAATGGAAGTTAAAGTACTTGGGGAAGCTATCAAAGTTTTAGCTGAAGGAAGATGTATGGGAGAAGAGCTAGGATCTGAGCGTGCATAAGAGCCGCAGGGAAAGGAAGAGAAGGCGGCGCAGATGAGAAGATCAATAGGCTGATGCTTCGGATACGCGAAAGATTGGGGCAACTGCCCTTTCGCCATGTAGGTCGTGACTTATATCGTCAGCTGCCGCCGCGGAGACGCTTCCTATATCGTAAGAATGGATTTTAAGGCGCGGTTTGCCCGCAGAACGATCCCGAGACACTTGTACTGCAGTGACAAAATCGGAAACGACTGAGAAACTATTAAATGGGGAAATTTTTAACCAGACGAAGAATAAAATTTCTATGAATTATACGGACATAAGATTCGCGATAAATAAATATGTATGGTATTAATTTTAAATAAATACATTACTTTGTAAATCATAATGGCATTAAGACTCGCATATATATGTTCAATAAATACACAGTGTCGTGCTGAGCCATTTTCCGCCAGTTTGTCTGTATTTTATGTTTCATTCAGTCGACACAATCTGGAACAGGAAGAGGGTAACAAGCGAAACTAAAATTCAACAAGGGAAGAACAAGTGTGAAAAATAGCGACACGACTGGGAATCGAACCCAGGTCTCCCACTAGAATACCTGCCCGGAAAGTGGGAGACCTGGGTTCGAATCCCAGTCGTGTCGCTATTTTTCACACTTGTTATTCCTTTGAACGTTGTCGTAGGTTTTTAATCTACTAAGACACCTTCCTTTCCTTTAATCCTTGTGATTTCCTGGGGGGAAATAACCTCATAACACCGCTTTGTGAGCCGGCTGCCTCTGTGAGGACCTCGGACGGCAGGTTGTGCCACTATGTGGAGACTGCCAGTCTTGCTCACAAAGCATTCCCTTAACAGTGTGAGAGAGACGCGGCACGGTAGTTCAGTGGTTAGAATACCTGCCCGGAAAGTGGGAGACCTGGGTTCGAGTCCCAGTCGTGTCGCTATTTTTCACACTTGTTATTCCTTTGGGATTTTCGTAGGTTTTACAACCTACTAAGTTACCTTCCTTTCCTTTATCCTTCTAAAATTCAACATTTTTAAACGAAATCTTGAACATTAAGAACTAAAGATCTTATTACAGTACTTAAGTATTTACAGTGCATTTCAGTATATTGAGCACATTCGTCTATTAGAAGTAATTTAGTAACTAAATAAAATAATTGATTCCTAGCATCAAAGTGTGAAAGTCAATATCACCAGATATTTACGTGAGTTAGCAAATCTACTGGCATCAGTTGAGATAGCTGCGGGGGAAATCGTTTTAAAAATTTATTCTTTTTGAAGGATTCCCTTATGAAATAAGCAAAGGAAATAGGTTGATCGCTTCGTGGTTATGCAGTCTGCGCGTGGTATGAATTCAAATGAAGTTATCTATTTTTTCATAAATTCCATGATAAAATTGCACATTTAGTTGCACATTCGTGATAGCACAGCCGTGCAACTGCGACAAAACACAACTAAAACATTTACTACAAACCACGAGCATAGGAAACGTTAAAGTTGGCAGTACGATTTCATGAATCACGCTAACTTGGAAGCCGGGAAATTACGCGNAATTGCACATTTAGTTGCACATTCGTGATAGCACAGCCGTGCAACTGCGACAAAACACAACTAAAACATTTACTACAAACCACGAGCATAGGAAACGTTAAAGTTGGCAGTACGATTTCATGAATCACGCTAACTTGGAAGCCGGGAAATTACGCGGTTGGATACTCTTGCGATGAAATTTATCGAGGGATTACGTCAATTTACAAAGATAATACGATTTACCCTTTAAGAGATTACAGTAATAAACTACCAGCTTTCAATTCAATGATATATCCCTTCCATTGAGAGCCTCACAACAGGTCCTTCAATTTTGCACCTTTTATTACGGTCTCGACTTTCTTGCAGTCTCTTTCAGCCTGCCCTGTTCTTCCTCTTCCAAAGTATATACAGGTCTTTATCCTCTTTCACAGGGCGTCTATCACTTCCTAGATCATTTCCTTTTATTAAACACCGCCATGAGGCTACTAATAATCACATTATCGATTTACATAATCCCGTGAACATGATTCGCCTCAGCAATTTAAGAAGATTACCCTTGCTAGCCTTTAATACAAACGTGACAGTCGACATTGGGTATATTCTGGAAATCCTCAAAATGCATAGAATAAAATCATTCTCCATTACGAGATAACACACCTGTTCTACGGTTAGGACGTATTTCTAAGGCCCCAGACTAAGACATTCCAGTAAATTCCAAGCTCTGGAGGGCTGCGTTACGTCGTAGAGAAAGAAAGAACGAAAATGGGAGAAACGTGCCAGAGCAGAGGCCCTTGGCAGTTAGCAAGAAAACAAAACGTTCCAATAAAAAGAGGATGATGTAGACAGCTTTTTATAGAAATTTCAGAATTTGTTTACACCGAAAGACGACAATTATTAAACCTCACATGGGGTTTAACGTTAACATGGGAAACATCACTACATGCATTTCAATTCTCAAGAAGAATCAAAATATAATGCAAAGATTTGCTTGAGACAACTTAAAGATTACGGTCAATTCTAAGAAAAGTCTAACGCGTAGGAAGCGGAAAATTACAACTTTGTTGATACAAAAAAATTCTTAAAACCCTCATAGGAAGGGAAGCGACCTAATAAAGACGAAGTTTCGAGCCGTAAATAAAAATGTCGACCAAAATCAAAATAGCTGCCTGAGAAATGTACTCTAAAGTATTATATTTTTATTATCTCAACGGCCTGTTTTCTAAGGTCTTTGGTACATATATTTTTGAAAATCTAACATATTACATCCACGTAGATAATATTACGTAGAATGCGATTCATCACGACCCAAGTACGATCGAAAAAATGCGTAAAAATAATTTATACGCATATCTGTGAAAACGCAACACGATCCATTATAAATAGATTACGAGTATACGGATACTGAAGGATTTTAGGATACATAGGGCGATTTTATCCACTTAGAAGTTCCATCGTTCAATTTAAACGTACCTGTATTTTTAGGAACGTTAAGCACTGGGTGGATTGTTATACACATAATTTCACGAAGTATATGATATTAGGTCGAAAACTCTAAAAATCTTGGAGGAAAATATCCGAATTAGGTATACTATACATATTTACTTGGTTTTCTAAACATTGTAACGGCTAAAGAAATAAAAAAAAATTATATAAGGCTTCTTCCATAGATTATAAAAAGCAAACGACAAATACAACAAGAAAACGGAGGAAATAAATAGGACCAGAAGAATTAATTACACGGACAATCAAGAGATGTATCACAGACCCACGATTATATATACTAGCTTACTTAAACAATGTTAGAGATAAAACCCACAGCAAAGGAGTAGAAAAGCAAATCAGAGAACCAAAGAGGACAAACAATCCGCCGAAAAGTAACGTAAAAGAATAGCGACGCTTCAAGGATGAATGCTCACACTGAGAAGCCTGTTAGCATATTAAGATGTTTGCAGTTTTCATTCAAGGTTTATACAAAAGGGGAAGGATTCAGCGGCGAATTTGAACGGGCGAGAGGTTCCAAATGGCGCACCTTTCTCCTTAAACCAGAATGCCTAATGCATTTACCCGGAGAAAGGAAAGAAGTCGAACTTAAGTGAACAGGTTTATAGCGGAATGAATTATTTATCAGCGGTGGAACTCATAGATGCCATGTTGACATTTCACCTTAAGATAATGGACCCACAAGATAGCCGCTATTTGCGCTTTTGAGCCGACAAAACAAATTAAGATAAGTCCTTCTCTTTCCTATATAATACCTGTTTCATCCGGCTCTTCAGGAAGAACACTTCTTAAATTGAACTTTTTATCTACAAACCCTAATTTACAACAGAATATCGTAAAATTCAACGCATTTACATGCTTAACTTCTGGGCTAAAGAATCGCGACAACATTTTCTTCTTCGAGTAAAATGCTTCCTAGAGAAATGTATACAAATTCTGCCAAAAAGATGAATATTCTCTAAATGTTTGATTTTAACTCTATCCCTCTTAAGATCAAAGGAATATTTAGAAAACAGACAAAAATTTCGAAAATTTAGTTGAGAACTATTTGTCATTACTCTGTCATACAACTATCGTAGTAGACTAGACTAAACGTAGGCAAACGATGGCAATAATTCCAAGCTGCCAACTGTTAGAAATGAAAAGAAGGCATCACGGAAATACAGAACATCAACATTCGTACCTATCTCCCAAACTTCTCCCACACAACTCTGAAAATAAATGACCTGTATAAAGTAGGCCTTTCTACTCAATGAATGCATAAAAGATAACCCATTTTAAAATCGAATTTCAGCGGAACATCGTATTGTAATTTCATACTCATTCCAAAAAGTAGACCGTATTTCAAAACATGATATGATGAAATGCGTAAATGTCTGATATATATTGAACAAAACAGTCGCTCCTTTCTGCGAACGGATTAACCCAAAATGGGCGAATACCACCGCTACAACTTGAGAAGACACACAATCTTATGCGCAAACGACTTCAACTGCACCGGAATACTAAAAAAAAATCTTAAATGATATAGACTACATCAAGGCGCGGGGAAATGATAAAGATGCAAAATTCAAAGCATATGAATGGTGCAGTGGTATAGAGTGCCCTCCGATGAGTGGCGGGACTGACTCGAACACTACTACTGCGTTACCACCATTAAACCGATGAAATTAGATTATTATCCGGAGGCAATCTGAGCAAAGAATGGTACACATATTAAAAACTAATGACCATGATGGACAAAAATATTCCAATGTGCGACGTGTATCGGGAATAAGAATTACTCTATTCTCACTGTATTTTGTATACGGAACCAGAAAGTGTGTATATTTTTAGTGGAAATCTGATTTAGGACCCTGATTAAGTCAGTTAAACATAAACGCCGACTTTCATTTTTGCCTGAAATTACAAATAAGTTTAATGACTGACAGAATCTTACTTAATGAATTAAATTTGATCTAACAACAAGAAAGACAGCAGTTTTACACTAAAACGTTGATGGTTTTAGAAACTCTGAAACAGTTTTCGCTCTTCCAACTAGGTAACGACAGCACTACCTGGCTCGGTGAGATGACGAATTAATCTAACCTCCTTACGTTACGCGCCGACTTAAAAAATGGAGAGTTTTTAAAAATGAAGAGATGGCCACAATAAAAAGGGAATGAACCGGCAACTCATTCCGACCCGGGGGAGGATGATACGTCTACAAATTTCACGCTTCGGAACGGCTTGGTCGGTTTCCACGAATTTTCTGCGCTCCCTCTGAAGCACTTTCTACGATTTCCTCGGTTTAATTCTTCTCCGCCTTCTATTCAAATGAACGGTAATGACTCGTATCGAACTATTGGCCAGCCGGAGTTGGAGAAACTCTCGGAAACTCATATTACCCATTATCATGCTGCTATATTCAATTACATCTGCATAATCCGATAAAATTAAATCCCAAAGCGATGGATTAAGGGCGAGAAACAAGATGGCTACCAGCACGGTGCGGGGATCATAAATTATAAAGTTTCTCTGTTCACCCGAAGATTTGAAAGTTGAACATTAATCTTAATATGCTAAAGACGTACCCATCGACTCTCAAACCCACTTCTAAAACGTATTTTATATCTATTGCGTTGTGGTGTGATTTTCATTTAGATTTAAATTCATTACAGAGAGAAATTCGCAAAGACGACTTAAGGAGGAAAGGTATGGAAGATCATATTATTCTACAAAAAGTGAAATCATGAAATAGAACACGTCTTAATTAAGGTCTGCACATACTGATACAGCATTAAATGTACGGTCAGATGAGACCAGCAAGTTCTTCTGGCAACTGAATTACCAAAATTATGAAGCATAGATTTAAATAAAATTATTAAGTCCAAGCGCGACTTCGTGGAACGTAAAACACATCTTAAAGAAAGAAAACACCGTAATTTTTCTGCTGAGGAAACCACGAAGTGTTCTTTCTTTAAAGAAGGATGGGTTTATTTCCCTAATTAAAGAATACCATTATACCGCAATGAAAATAACTGGGACCTAAACACAAAGAAAAATTAACAAAAGCGTATTTAGCTACTTACCAATAAATTCTCAATCCATTCGCACTACATTTTTGAATTCATGCATGATAATAAAATAATATGATGATGATAATTCATACATACATCAAGAGAGAGTAAATTAAATTTTAAGTTTTTCTTCGTGATCCTGCACAAACAAACGTTGAGTAAATTACAACAATTCCATTTCATAACACAATCTACCCTGATGCTTAAGTTACACGCCGTTATAAATTTCCTACAAGGTGTACTGGCACCCTTGCAGCCTTCCTGGTTCTGGGGACGATGACAGTACATCCCGCTACAGAATCCGAAACAATTAATACACCGAGTTACGTTTAAGGAGTAAAAATCGGAGGGAAAAGTCCCTCAACCCCGTGATGACCGGCATCCGATGACAGGTTCAATCCAGTAAAAACTCAATCAACCTCCAGGATTACCGAAGCGTACAACAGCCCGAGATATTTTTTTCCAATTCCTTTCCTTGTCCCCAGGTTTCCTCGCGGCCGACACGTCTCTTTGGACAACTTTCGAAGAAAGGCTACGCAGGGAAAGCATGAGTTGATCCTCTCGACAAATCTCTCAAGAGGAGAAAAAAACGAGATCGGAAAAGAGAGAGAAATTAGCTTCCGGCCGGTCTCGGATCCTCCCTTCGCCGGAGCAAGTGAAGGCACGAGCCGCGCGTGATTGGGGAAAGCAGCGCATGAACTTGAAATAAATCAATCTCCGCTCGCTCTCGACGCCGGCAAAGAGAGGATTCGTGAGAAATTAAAAACTAACCGCGTAGTGAGCGTAGATTAAAGTACTCCCCCGCCTCGAAACCTTCGCGAACAGGTTTCTCTTCGAGTCGGAACTGCCGCGACGACGATGTATACGTGGAAGTCTCCTATGATGGACGAGCGATAAACTAAGACGTTGAGATAGGCTAATAACTTAGGATGGAGCGTGTGAATGATCCACGTGAAAGTCAACGTTCCACTGTCTCGTTAGGTACCTTACGGAACTTCGAATTTGTTTTCGCTGGCATCAAGACTAGACGTAACTTTTCAACAAAGGCCATTGAGGACTCCCGGATAGCCAAGTGGGCATCGCGTTCGACTTCGGTGAAAGCGGTCCCGTGTTCGATTCCCAGTGGGGGTCTAAGTGCGAAATGACCGCAGCTGTCGAAGCACTTTCAACAATTCTACTACTTCGAGAGACCATTGACAATATTTGTGCTGTTTCAAAGCAAAATTTGCAGAGGTTATTAGGTGTCACACCGTCATCTTTCATCAATAAATAGTGAGGAATTACTATGTAGGATTCGTTTCGCTCTTAAAATAGTGTCAACAAGCTGATAAGTAGGAAAGTTCGAGGCCACTCAAGCAAGCAGATAACGAATGCAATTCACTCAGGAAAACTCTCAACGAAGTTATTAAATATTGGCAGATAGTGACTGACAAATGACTCCGGAGAATTCTTTCTTATACGCGCACTGTAAGTTTTAGAATCGCTTGACGGTTTAACACTTTCTTGGTATCTAACAGTTTTTCTTAATCTACTTTAATATTTGAAAGCATCCTTTAAAGAAATCGCAGAAACACCCCGTAAAGGTTGCATCAGCTGCAATCGACTACAGAGATGCTAATGTTGCCTTCAATAAAAAAGAAGCCGCCCTACCAGTTCTGAGTTGAGAGTCCACAAAAAACTCGACGCTGAAATTTTAATGCCATAATTTTTCGAGATTTTCCGAAGATATATTCAGTGTTTTCTACATCATAAATTAACCATTCACGTCGAGTAACAATTTTTTAATCGACATCTTTTAGTTTCGGAGATCGGGTTCTCTATTTGGTGAAATCGCAGCAGCCCATTCGATTTTTAATGTCAACCGAGGCATGTCTTCGAAATACTTTAATCGAGATGTTAACATCGCAATATTAAGTAGTAGAGGTGACAAAAATTATTAATTACAGCAGTAATAGGAGAAGAACAATAGTTGCAAAAAACACCGACAAAACCTCAAGAATCACTAAAGCATTTCCTAATTATTCAGCTGCCATTAATTTTAATTGACTTCTTATGAAGTTCAAGAGAAAATTCTCTTTAAAAACGTATTTTGAATTCTTTTTATACTTACATCTAAATTATTACAGTTAAGTACCGCTTATATTTTTACTTTCCCAGATGTGTTACGTGTAGGTAAGATTGCTCCATTGCACACTGTCGACTATCGAAGCAAATAACTACTTTCTTACCTAACTAGACAGAGAACTTTCTAGGGACGGAGACCGGAAAATATTTTCCAGATTAATAAAATGTGCTCAGGCCAGGGTGAATGACACGTTTATGATCATCCAGACTAATGACATATTTTTCGAGAAGGTATACTGCTAAACGGAACTTAAATTTTGCTACTTCAAAACGTCTAGAAAAGCATACTCACTTAAAAATAAAATGGTATTACGTGGAACGCCTAATTTCCACTATTTTAAATTTAACCGACTTTTTTCTTTCACAGAGAAAAAGTCTCCGCGAGAAATATGAATGCCGTACTTCATAAAGCAAATAGAATGGATTGGATCTTGGAAAATTTCGTATGTTTTCATTTAAGGCATGCCACTGTAGTAAATAATGCAATAAATAACAAGCATACGCTGTTTCGGTAACTATTCAGGCACATAAACTATATAGCCTATAGTAAAAACATAAAAATCGAGCCGTTTCAATTCTCGTTGGTGAAGCAGAGAAATGTATTTTCGTCGGTTAAGAAGAGAAAACCGGTCGAGAGAGGGAAGGCCTAAGGAGGATAGTCGACATGTGAACTGCTTAAGGAGTATGAGGAACATAATGCCAAAGGGGAGCCCAACTTTCTACAGCATAAAAAATTCGTCAATTAATACGCGCAGTTAGTTACCTTAACGTGAATCGCGGTGCAAAAGTCAAAGCATCACGCTATCGATGCCATTAAACAATTAGAACATCTCATGAGTGGGGAAAAATTTCTTTAACGCTTTCCTGCAGTGAGGCTGTTCTTCGGAGATAAAACAGGTCTTCGCTAAGCGATCTCAAGACATAATTATCAGGCGGTCGAAATTTCTGGAATGAACGAGCGCGTAGTATGAAAAGTTTACGCTATCGCTGCTGTGATCACAACACCCACTCAAAATTACTTCGATAAGATATATACTAAAAAAGACTCAAAAATACCGGGACGGAGCATTGAAAATATCGTGAAAGATGCCTCGTGAAACATTCGGTATATTTCCAACCCAAACCTTGTACAGACAAATGTACACGAATGTGAATATCTTAAATCCTCCGAATCAGAGAGCAATCATAGAGGAGAAAAATTTGAGCCAGGAATTAAACGCATAAATCTTGAAGGAGATTTCGCCGAGAAAAAACAACTTTCAGGAGACGGTTACCATCACTGCTTAAGAAGCCTGGACTCCCGGAGAGTCAAGTGGCCTTTACCTTTGGTGAAAATGGTCACAGGCTCGATTCCCGGAGGGAGCCAATATTTGCGGAAATTACTTCAGTTGTCGAAGCATTTAAAAAAAAATACAGTGGTACCTTGATTAACGACGGTCTTAGTTAACGACGAGCGACTGTGATCACAAAATGTCTCTGGCGACAACGCAGTATTTGGTTTACGACGCTTTCTGGCGAGGATTGACAATTGAAAATTCTTTTACGACTATTCATTTTATTAATGATAATTTTTGTTACAAATATAATTGAATAAATTATATTCACCACATTTTAAATGGTTTTATCTGCGTATTTGAGATGCAGTATTGTTCTGGAAAATCGCGCCATTGATAACGACGGTTTTGGTTAACGACGACAATCTTGGAACGGATTACCGTCGTAGCAAGGTACCACTACTACTTAATAAAACAGTAGGGTAGTACTATCTCAAAAGCAGTTTGGTATCTTTTATTGATTAACGATCAACTGTAAAGAAATTGAGTGACAGTGAACTGGAAAAAAAGGAATGGCCATTGGCTTTCCGTCGAGTTTGAACTAAATCAAATCCTTCGAATATCAATTACGACTCAGTCTCCAGAATATCATTGATTTCTAGACGAAATAAACTTTATGGTAAGAGTGTGGCTAAAAACAGTTATACGTGGGCAATGAAAATACAAGAAGCATTCCAAAAAAGCGTTACCATGAAGCATGGACCATGGATACACATGAAAAAGATGGGCTACTTGCAGCAGAAACGGGGTTTTGGAGGAGAATCACAAAAACAATCTAGCACATGAGAAAAACGAGAAAACAAATGCTAGATGAGGTTAATGAAAGGAAAATGTTCCTTCAAATCATACACTCCAGAAAATTCAAATTCATCGGCCAAATTATAAGACATAGCGACTTCATTAAAAACATAATGGAGGGAAAAGTATTGGGGAAGAGGAGAAGAGCACGGCCTAGAATGCCCTTACTTAATACTGTAATGTCGATTACGAATTGCAAGTCATATGAGGAGATGAAAACAGTCGCTTCAGGCCGAGACTAAAGGCTACAGCGTCTGAGACAAGGCATTGCCTTTTAAGAAAAGAATACATAAAAAATATCCAAGAAATCACGAAGATTTTCATAAATCGATAAAAAAATCTCTTACAGGAGGGTTCCACATCAAATGACCATCGCTTAACAAACGATAACATTTACTTCAGCAAAATGCAACGATATCCAGCCATCGTATAAATTCCATCAGCAGTTTTAAATGTAAGAATGAAATTTGTTTTCGAGGCGGTTGATTCACTCATTAATCAATAGACGCCCTCATTTCGTGAAGAAAGTTTACGGATATCTATTTCTGGATCTCGTGTTTCAATCAAACGGAACGAAATGCCAGTAATGGAATTTCGGAACTGGCGCAATTTTTCCCTTCTGTTTGCTCAAGACTCAAGGGGATGCGCCACTGCAGTGAAAGATGACCGACAATGGGAGGAGTCGTTGAACTCTGGAGTTAAGACGGAAGATTTAAAGTAAAAGCATCGATTTTGAAGCCTATGCTACATTCATACAATACGCAATATAACATAGCGTCGTACTTAAACCTTATCTACATTCATATTAACAATATTATTTTAATTCGTGATAAATTTGAGAAGGAATCTTTCTTGTCCCTTTTCCACATTTTCGTTGAATAGAATGATAGGAATTTAAGCTTTCATGAGTCTTCGTTTTCTAAATTGGATGAGCGGCTCCCTTGAATAGCATAAAAACTGCGCTGTTGAGATTTCTAAAGAGAGAAGAAACTCCACTCATAGTACATTAATCAAACCAATAACTGAAATCTAGATGAAGGTTCCCACGAAATAGTGAATTATTTACCTACACATTTGAAAAATAAATTTGAAAGTTGATAGAATTATCCTCGCTACGCATTCAAACCACCGATAAATAACTGCCTTATGTACTGAGGCAATCATACGGAGTCGTTACTGCATTCAACCCGTTTCTAAAATATAGAAAATATGATAAAGACCGGTTTAACTACAAAGTTGCTTCGATAAGAGCTGTTGTTCTCTGCTGTTCTGTTTTCCACGATTTCCCAAAATTCAACATAAGGTTTTCTTCACATCGACGAATCGGCACATTTTTTTTGTAAAGGCACATTCGACATAATTTTAACGAAAAATAACGCGAAGCAAGTTAGTAAGTATAAAATATTTTAACATCTTATCGCAATAAAGTTAAAAAGGCGAGTTTTTCGTAGCTGAAATAGAAATTATTTGCTCAAATATCGAAGGCATGAATCACTAATTATTAGTAACATTCCTTTGTGAATGTTACGAGTTGGAAATACAATCCAATTGTAATTCCAAATCGATTAAGGAGCGACTCATAGGTTGCACTAAACATAGAGAGAAGCAAGATTAAACAAGATGATTTTCGATTCGATGAACGGTCACTTGCTTTCAGATAATTACGCTGAAAACAACCTACTCGCTCTCATTTACTCTATACTTCAGTTGAAGCATCTACTACAGGAAGATTGGGAAATAAATCGTCAATTCGTTGGAAAGGGAGAAGACAACTAAAAACTATCGACAAGCATGTTATCTATTTTTTTAAATGCTTATATAACATTTATCAGAGTTGAAAATCTAGTAATATGTTTCAATAAGATACGCATATACGAGATATCGTGAAAAAAAGACGACGCATCAGAAAACAAAAGATGCAGAAAATCAAATTATCAGAGCAAAATCAATTACTAAGAACAACTAATTTAACATCAATATGATACAATATAACTTCATAATATAAACTACGTGAAAACTGTCCTAAATTCCAGCAATACCTTAAAAGGTAAAAAGAATAACGTACCGCTGTGATATAGGCAAATTTCTAAGCAATAACCATAATTAACTCCTGGCGTTTTGCGGTCAAGAATTATGAGCACACCTAAAATACTACTTATATTACTAAACGAAGGTTATTATCACGGACGAGGAAAACAGCAAAGATTTGCCTACAGCATAAATGGCAATCGAAGCATAGTATAGACAGTAAACTGCAATTCGAGATTCTCCTGCGAGAAATTAAATGCAAATCCGTCGATAAATTCCAGCAGAAGAGGGTGATAATAGTTTGAGGAAACGGAGGAGGGTAAAAAATAGAAGAAAAGCGTCGGTGACAAGGCTCCGCCTAGACCCAGACCTTGCTAGTCTCAGAAATAACATTTCCCTAATGCGAGTAAATTATAAAAATGAACTCCCTGAGAGAAAGGTAGTACGGGGCAAAATTCAATTACTAAAATCTCGCGACGTCACACAGTCTGCTGTTGAGAAATAGAGAAATGTTTTCTCAACCCTTTCTCACGAGACCTTCAATCTCGTTTTACCACTGTCATGAGGAACTTATATATTCGAGAGTATTCGCTCTAACGAAATTATTTCAAGGCTAAGTTACAGTTGGGGCTTCGTCGGCCATAGCGTGACTACATTCGAAAGGGTATTATGGATTATTTTTAAATTTGTTTCGGAGAGAAAGTTGCGGTTTAATGCTGAGACAACCCCTAACTGCTTGAAAGCCTATTTACTAGGCAAAGGACACGTATCCGGACGATACGCGAATTTTACCGAAAAAATGAGAAACACGTCACCTCCGACGGCGAAGTATTGGACTGTGATGTGAGAGGCTAAAGAGCATCCGTCGGAAGAAATAGGAAATCGAGGTTTTGTTGCCAGACGCAATAATTTTACAGGGAGAAATCGCCGATTGCTTTATTTCCCTGACAAGGTGAAAGAACTTCCGATCACGCCGCGGGAGCAAGTTTTAAATTGACGAGTACAAACATGTACTATAATGAAGAGAGCTTCCCGAGGGAAAAATTCTTACGCAAAGAATATCCGAAAATACCATAAGAGTTTGGGTGAGAAGCGCGCTGAAATCGGGTACGTATTTGCACGTTTTTGTCTTATTCGTGGCTGAACTACGCAAATTATGTAAAATAAAAACAGACGAGAGCTAAATACGCAGATTCGATTTTGCGAAAGTTGCACGAACCAACTCTCTACTTGTAGTAATTATGTGGATATTCATTCCTTCATTTTCTAAAGCACTGCATTAAGGTCGAAACATCACCACTAATAACTCAAGAGAACAGGAATACTAACGACACAAATTGTCACAATCGCAGATAGACATTGTAAAATCACGAAACCCGAGTAAAATAAAATGACGAACGACATATTCCACCTCCTCATGTGATGACTGCAGCGAAGCTGTATTCCCTTTGATAAAAGCAATGGGCATCAACCGCTGCGTCTCAATTCATCATAATTCATGACATTCTTTCTTATTGACATGCCATTCTAATGCCTACATACTAAAAAATCTTTCTTCTCTCCATTATATCAAATAGTTACAGCGAAAATTACAAAGATATTAATACATTTTTTATCCGCTAAAAATCCTCTTTATATTCCATCGAAGTTTATCCCTTGTAATAGTTTAATCTTGTAATGTGATTTCGATGCACAAGATTCTATCTACAACTACAGCATTTGCACAAGGTACACATAGATTTTAAAAAACTCACAAAAAGGCTATTTTCTATCCAAAAACTAATGATTTGGATACCTAAATTGGTAGAAATCACACCGCTCTGTAGTCACAAAAATAAACATATATATGGATAAAATAGGTGAAAAATAACAATTTCGTAGGAAACAGATTCGTTCAAGGCTGCTAATTACAGCGTTTAATATCTAAATGATCGAAGAGCTTTTTGCATCAAACTGTCAACGTTAAGTAATTTACGCTACGTAACTTAGTAACTGATTTCTACTTTTAATCATGAGAAATTATAATGGCGAGAGCTAGTCCCCAATTCGTAGTACCAATTTCTTTAAACATAAAAATAGCAAAAAGACTAGACATATTTATGCATGTATTACAAATACACATACAGAGATGAAGTTGAATAAATTCTTCCTCACGAATGTCATTTACCCAAAAAATTGATAAATATAAAACGGAAATGGTATTACATGTAAAAATTCTATTCTACCTTTATCGAATAACCCTGAAATCTCAAAAACAGAGTTCTTTGGATTACGCGAACCACAAAGGCATAACTAGGACATTATGAACGTATGAGCGAAGGAAAAAAATGTTCGTTCTAGTGGATCCCTAACGCCACGTAAAGGGGTTAACTGGATTAGACTACCATCACATAAACAACACACGAATCTGAGGGAGGAGAGCAAATAACACATCTAAGTCCCAAAAATCTTCAAAAGAAAGAACAAAAAATAAAAAAAAAAACCCGGAACTGCGGTCGGACCCACGTAACAGTCCCTGAGGATTTCAAGGGGCGAATACGAAGGCGGTATCTTACTCGATGAGTTGTCGTACGTTCATCTTCGTAATGAGATTCCGCTTCCTTCGACGAACGCGGACCCGTTCTGCGTTGTTACGCGAGCGCGCTTCACTTGCGCCGACTCGCCCATGAGGAAACTTTCTCCCGCTGAGACCGCAGATGCAGTCGTTTGTTTCAAAGCTTCGCGAAACCGTTCGTGACTGCGACACAGCAGTCGTAAGATCATAACGACGACATGAAGTATCCTTTGTCACATTCCCCGTTACCCCGCATAGCGTATCAAATAACCGACAAATTTCACATCTGTGCTTCGTGGATTATGTTTCCAATTAAAACTACCCGCAATTACGATGTTTTCAACTTATGATTTGCATAGTATTATTTCAATGACGTAAGCGTTAAATTAACAATAACAAACTAAAAGTAGACGCTTGATAATTAACCCAAAATCACGAAAATATTTTAAGGGAGAATAAAATTCTACGCATCATCACAGATTACTGGGATTTTTGGCGTTAAGGAATGTCTGATAAGGAGTAGAAGTCTCAATTTTCTAATCTATTGATGTCGTCATATCATTACGCCAAGGCCATAACTCCGTATCGAAAACACATAAACATAAATTTACTTTAAATCATTGATAACATTTAACACGTAGATTTGTTTGAGTACGTCAAAATGTTATCAGAAAAGTAACAGGCAGAATACTGCCACTTTATCCGGTAATGAAAGGCAGTGACAACGTCGGTAAAGTTAGAATAATATTTCCTGCTGAAGCAAATCAAATATAATCTACAACAGTGTTGATGAGATTGGTTTTCACTTCTTGAGGAGAATGATTAATTTTCATTTCTTGATGAGCTTGATTAATTTTAATTTCTTGATGAGATTGATTATTTTCATTTGTTGATGAGATTGATTAATTTTCATTTCGGAAAAATATATACGTTGACTAACATCTGATACTTATACCTGAAAACTATACTTCATCTGTAGCAAGAAATATAAAACAGATAAGCCGAATACGACTGACCAGATTTTACCGAGAACCGGTTTGTCATAACCGGTTTGAATCCTTCTTAAGAAATATTCGATATGGAAGTAGAAATCTTCCTTTAAACGAGTGATTTCTTATAAAAGGTAATTCAACCAACGGTTATCCCAAGCGATCACACCGATATTACTCATCCAACACGTATTAAGCAATACAAACAAGAACAGGATACTCAAACAGAAAGAAGATTGGCAATTCACGGCGTATTTAACTTTGTTATAAAATAAAACTTCGGCTCAAAAACAAACGGACATAGGACTTCTTAACTTGTGCCAAATTATCTAACCTTATTAACGCTGTTTCGGAAAGGCTGCTTCGTCTTTGAGGGGACTGAGATTTCCCGCGAAGACTCCGACCTTCGGCGTATCTTTGAAAAGCAAATTCGATCCCAACGTCCTTCAATTTGCTTAAATCTTGTAAGCCGAAGGCTTAAAGTCTGTTAGAAATATTCGTCCGATATTCTTACCGTGGGATAAGCGGATCTTGTTCATCCACGGAGAGCTAATGAGAGAGGCGGGGGACATGTCCTCCAAATGATTTCGGCTGGACCCGCCCTTCCCTCAGAACAATTTTCTCTCGATCCTTTGTTTACTTAAGCAACGTACATCAAACATGATGAGGAATTCGACTTCGAAGATATTAGGCCCTTTAAATATTGCCGGACGAGAATAGATTCCCCGGTAGAATGAGACGATTAACTTAAATACTCAAAAGTTTTGACGGCGGAACGCATCAAATAAATTCTTCGAAAAAAAGCAAATAAAAGCTACTGAGTTACTCAACATTTTTTGTATTATAAAATACTAGCTGTCGCCTTGCCTGATAGCCAAGCTTAGTTCAAGCTATCCATGCAAACAAAGTTAAATGTAGGTAAACAGCGAAGAAAAATATAACTCGAGAAAAATCAACATTAGGTTTAGATAGCTTTTTATGTTCTAAAGAATGTCACCCAGCACACCACTAACGGGTGATTTATCACAAAAGTGAAAATAGTCGCATGGAATATTGACAACGCCTTATTTGCCGAAATCTGAAAGTAAATTAGTTCACAATAACACAAATTGATAATATTTGTACTATTTATTCCACAAAGGAAATATTATCAATTTGTGTTACTGTGAAGATGGAATTCCACCAAATATCGCTTACCAAGATTAATTTTAGTAAATTAGATAACAGAAAACACCAGGTTTCCCCGGAAACACAGTAATTAATGAAATTTGTTTTTAATGAGAAATCTAAAGTAAATGAGATGTTTACAAAATTCTTAAAGCGCGAACAATTAAATATTTAAAGAGTCAATTGCTATTGGTGGTTGCTGTTTTTAGACTAATAAATGCAATACTTCTATAAATACAAAGAGAAATTACTTTTCTAAATAGAATAACCTAACATTAACTGGCTCCCATTGTTGAGGACGCCTTTGATGACAAAATCAAAGAAGGATTAACGTTCCGAAATCGTACCAAACTGTATAAATACACTTGAAAAGGAGCCTATCTACATGCAACGGTACCTCTAAACAAACATATAAGAAAATCGATATTAAATCGTAGGAGAATATCAAAAATAATTCCATAAGTTAATTATAAATTCCATCAGTACGAGTTAAAATACTCCGAATAACACGAACGCGGTGGAGCGTATCAGCTGAAAGTCAACTCCGTTGATAGAATCACACGAGCAGATAATGGAGAATACAGAATACAGAATTCCTTATAACTGAATATTATATAACAAGGAAACGGAGAGAGAAACCCAGGAATTCAAAAAAATTACCCCCTATTTTTATCATATCTAAAGAAGTTTCACTCTGAAGCGTGGAAATTCAAATTGCCCACAAGCAGTGTTAATTTGCTCATTCCTCAAATAGCGATGAAAGAGTAAGATATTAATCAAGTCACATTTTCACTCATACGGGAAGGCGAAGAGCATCATAATATCACAAAAAAACAAAAAATGAAATGAAATATTCTCGTTTGGCGCAGCGAATTTTTTTGAAAATGAGAATCGATTCTGATGTTGGATTTAAGATTGCCAGTCACGCGTTCAAATTTTCGGATGGTTACGATCAATTGGTTGCGTGCTGTATACGTGCAACCGAAAGCCCACAGGCAAAATTGATTCTTAAAGAGAATTTCACGATGATAAGTGAGTTATGTAAGACATACGATAAATTTGTAGTTTGGGAAAGCTTCATATAAAGGGCCATAATGTAAACAGAGAATAATACGAGAAATTTTACGAAAATTTTTGTGCACACGATTAATCTGCACGCAAGAGCTTGGGCTAATATTTAACCGATGAATGCGGAATTTCATGGGCAAAATGTTATGTAGAGAAGGAAGGTGATTTTCCATCAGCAATACGAAGTGAAATGAGAGAATAAGGATACATACACTAGCTTTCGTAAAATGTTGCATAAGGAATTGAAGTTGTTAATTTTGTGGAACTATTGCTTCAATTTACATGACGGATTTACTCAATCTCACGAATGAATTTTATTACGAAATTTAGTAAGGGTAATTTCCATTACGTAGAATAAACAATACACTTAGCTAAATAAAGTTTGGTGGAATACCTTTAATGTATCATCCATTCATTGATATCGTTGAAGATAAATATTTAAGCATAACGGTACCAGGAATCCCTTGAAACTCTTCATTGAAAAAAAATAATTATCGTCTCGCTCAGAAGAAAACCAATGAGAAAGAAATTCAAAGATCATGAAGAATTCGAGAAGAATCACAATCAATCTATTTCGTATTCATAAAACAAAAGGTCTACTGAGAACGTCAGGCAGGAAAAGCCTCTATGTAATCGCTTTAATGTTCGATGGCTGAAGACGACCCTCCGCCCGACGAATTTCAGCGTTCGGTACATAATTTTCAAAATTGCACCAATGATTGGAATAAATCATCAACTGAGAAAAACTGAAGAAAATTACATTCAGGCGTGGTCAAAATCTCCGACGTTCAAAGTCGATTCAAAGGAGAGCGCGATGGATTTGAAACGTTGTGACATTATCTTGATAGTTACATCATCGGACCAAGTCAAATCACGTAAAAACATGATTTACACTCAGGTAAAACTGATAGAACTTTTTGTGTAGCATAATTTTTAGGCAGAAAGGCTTGGAGAATTTTTTAAAGGTATTAAACTCAATCTCGTTGAAACCGAGGACATTTATAAAACAATAGTTGAAGTTAAAAAACAACACCGTGACTAATATATTTACAATATTGACAGCTATGAAACCCAAATTATACTAAACTATTTAGGTGAACCGATGTTCATGCTTATCTCTTATTTAATTGACATTACCCGTTTATATAAGTGCCTCATCCGAGGAATGTCAACACTTCTGCAATTAGGAAACCGTTGCATAACTCGGCGACGCAACCGAATCCGTTAATTTTTTCGTCCTCTTAATTCGCCCGAGCGTAAATGAGTATGACTTTAACACCTTTCCTGAGGCTGAACAGCATAAAATCAGGAATAATGTACTTGTTACGGTTCGAAAAAAGGAGCCGGGATGCTTTCGCGAATGAGGAGCGGCCTCGACCCTAAAACGGGCTGAAAATTACCTTCATTTAGCAACAAGTGCTTTCCGGGAACGTCGAACGCGTTGTCTTTGACGATCAGACCGTGAATCGATTCTTTTTTCTTTGGACCATTTGCGTGGGGAAGAAGCGAGGTGAATCGCCGTGGGCTTTTGCTCTCGCCCGAGAGACTTCATCGTCCGCGACCCTCGCCGTCCTTTCCACACCCCCACATAGAGAGCTGCGAAAAACTATAAACAAAATCGGAAACAGGCCACGGACGCCGCAGCCGGCGATCGCGCGGGGAAGACGCGGAATATGCCGATCATCGATCCATCGAACCTGAAGGAGATCTTAACCTTGAATCTTCACCGAGATCCGCCGGAATGCGATTCATGCTTCGGCGTCACCGCGGACGGAAAACACTACATCGGAGAAACCCCGATTTATTTATATTTGCAGACCACATATACTGAAAGATTCTTCGTTTGCTTATATGGAACGAGGGTGGCGAGAGGGACTCAGTAGAGGACTCTGATCCACTCCGAAATTCTTTTTTAAAGTCCTCAAGGAAAACCACTTCTTGCGGAGGGACAACAAAGATGGTGTTATGTATCGACGAAAAAAGGAGGTGCCGGAAAATGGCGCGGGAGGATTCGAAGAAGGGATAGCAAACAAGAGACGGGCCTGTTTGTGAGCGTGAGTTCGCGATCGGAGAGGAGCGGAAACCTGCGCAAATAGACGCGAGCTTCATTTCCGCCGCCTCACTCCGGCAGAAAAGTGGATCCTTAAGGAGTTATTTGCATGAACCATTGTTCCTCCCGCTACATCCCGGTCTCCGGGCAAGGCCACGCTCGAACGCCTTCAGAGAAGGCTCTCGGTCGCCTGCGGACATCTTAAATAATTCTCATTCAGGGTTGCGCAACTGACATGAATATAGGCATGAATTGAAGTCTCCGAAAGAAGAATCGAAGGGGAAACCATCACTTCTAACTGAAACGTAAAAGACCCGCAACTTCTACGCGTTCTTCCAATGTTACCCGCGCATCGAATCATATTTCAGGACATACTATGGAGTTCGAGAGACGACAAAAATACCTAGGAATTACACTCAGTAGTATTTCTTCCTTCAAAGAGCAAATTCGAAGCGTAGTAGGAAAGGCAAACGGTATGCAAAGGTTAGCCAGTAGGATTCTGAGGGGATGCTCATCGAGAGTAAAGGAAATGGAGTACTTTTCCCTAATTAGACCTCTCCTCGAGTATTCCTGTGCAATTTGGGATCCTCACGAAGTAGGATTAGTCTTCGATCTTGAGATGGTTCAACGTAGAGCGGCTAGGTTTGTCAAGGGAGATTTTAGATTCGACAGTAGTGTTTCGGCTATGATAGAATCCCTCGGGTGGACTTCGCTTAGGGATAGAAGACTTGATTACCGACGTAATCTTTTCGAAAAGTTTATCACTACAGATCTCATCGACGAGATAGCTTATATTGTTATTCTAGTTAGCAACGTGCGTGAGCTCCGAGAGAAAACAAAGAAGCGATTCAGGGAAGTGATTGCCATGACGGATAGGATTATCGATGTTTTTACACCCCCTGCCACGCGCCATTGGGGGCTTGCGGGGTTTAAATATAAATGTAAATGTAAACTTGGTCCGATGAATCAAGTCCCGGGTTGTTAAAGCTCGCGAAATGAAAATGGGTCGATTAATCCTCGACATAGAAAGAAGAAATTTTCGTGGAAAACGAACGTAACAGATGAATATTTGGCTTGGGAATGACTATCTGGAGAAATTTTCGGATTCTCCCCATGCATGAGGGATGCAAACAAAGAAGGCGCTAGTCCGAAAGAAATTTTTTTAACGGACGATTCCGATCGAGTCGCCCCGCGGCGAATAACTCGCAGAACCGGAATGTGACCCATTTATTTGCCGGTACCGGTTTGAAAATAATGCCCCGAAATAATCTAAAATGAGAGACCGTAAAAAGATATTCTATTTTTAGAAACGTTCGAAAACGCCGAATTAAAATCGAACAATGACCTCAATGCTGGGGGAACAAATTTAAAACGAAAAATACCAGACTGCCAAGCAACTGATATTCCGAAAAAGATATTTAAATGTTACGTTCGAATCTGAAGAAGTAAAGACCCAAATAGTTTGATCAACAACGAACCACAGTATGTACAATAACCGATGTATTTAAATCCCCAACAAGGTCTTTCTTGGTCGTTTCGTTGGTCTTTAGAGAAAATGATCACAATTACAAGAATCCATATTTATTCGAAATTAACGTTCAAAGGTTAAAAAAACGACCTCCAATGACAGTTCCAGTCGCCTTTAACTTTCTCAGATATTATTTGTGATAGAAAAAAATTGCAAGTGGCTGCCGTTTTCTCGCAAGCGGTATCTATTTCTATAGATTATAAATTAATCAGAAGTAATATTTGCATTTTTCAGTAAAGTCTTAAAAGTTTTTCCTAAAATTATAAAAGAGATGTTAACCCCTGAACGTGTGTCTAATCGATCAAAATATCGAGAGGTGAACGTTTAAAATAAACGAAACATAGAATTCAGGTGAAAATTTAAATACATCGAACTTTACTGAAGAAATCAAGATAGAAGCAATAAATAGGCTGGAAGGAAAGGAAAACTTAAGAAGTATTCACGGATCTGTAATCTAATGTTTCATCCAACATTTCTCCATGTCGCACACAGACCGGAAATACAGGTCTTTAGTAACAGCATTCTTAACTAGCAGAGATATTTGAGACTCGTGTTCTTAAACAGCAGGGAAATTATTAAAAGCTTATTCCATAGGGTCGTAAGCATTTATGCTTTATTCACAGAAAGGTAAGTCCATCAAGTTGTTATTTCTCATAGCTCTTTTGTTTCCGACTGTAATATTCCCATAATTTTCAGTTAAATCTTTCTTCGGTTCTAGTCTCAACTAATGGTTAATCAATTGCTGCGGCATACTTCTTACTTAGCAATACAACCCAAGGGGCCATCCGTTCTGTAGAGGCTTTCCTTGTACATCGATAGCTAGCCAAACTGGGAGGACATAAAAGGCATCCCAATATGTGCCGTTTTAATTTATTAATCGTAAAAGAATGCCTATATTCTCATCATTACATGATTCTTTCTAAGTTCAATCTACTTGTTTATTCTCATTTTACAAAATGATCAGCTTTAATCAAACAGTTAACTGATAGTATACTAACTCAATATCATAATGTAACGTAAGCTTTTCCATGAGAACACTAAGCGTTATTAATTTAACCTCTACAAGAAAAAACCATGGAGATGGGGAAGAACAGTCGCTGGAGAACACGTTGGAATTGAAGAACAGAGGCAATAAAGGTCTAGAACCACATTGCAATAAATGCAATAGAGCATTGATATAATGAAATTCCTGATAGCAGGTCAGTGCTTATTGGATCCGTGTTCCTAGGAAATTAAGTTGTCCGAACATGCATTAATACGTAGGAACAATCGGGATTCTTGGAGCACGTTGCAATCTCGCATATTGAATACGAATCAATTAAGCGAATATACACGTACACGCCGCAAGAAGCTCCCGTCAGATAAAGCTCCTTTCATTGATATGAATCAAATTCACTTGCGAAGAGCAGCCGTAATGAATGAAAGACTGTGAAATGTAGACTCAACATGCATTACTACGCTCGCAGAGTAACTCGCGCGAACGGATAGGAACCCCATTGGCGCGCCTAAGGTTCAGATGAATAATGAAGACCCGAGATGAAATGTCTCATTAGAATTCTGATTGTAATTTCTAACATTAATACAGTAATTGGCACTGATGTATGAGCAGCTATCGATGAAAATTTACACACAGTCCTGGTAGACTGACGTTAATGAAATGTTTCCTTCCGAAATGTCACGAGGACGAAAAGGTCGAGAGTGACCCGTGCTTAAATTTCGCTACCATCTCATCTGCATGAGAATCACTTACGCCCACCGTCTGCGATGTAATCGCCGTGTTCATCGCCCTCCGACATCAATTAACAAATACTGACGTCACGTGTTTGTGGTGCTAGCCACGTTCGGGACAGACTATGGCTGTCGTTTATCATCGGAAGGACGGGATCGGCGGCGAGGAAAGTAGAGGCGAGAGCAATTAAAAAAGATGAGGACTAAAAACGGCAACAATAAGAGTGTGGAGTGAACGAGAACCACTGGAAATTTCCGCAGCGGGTCTTATCGACGCCTGCGAAAAAGCCGGCCTACGTGAAAACGGAGATAATGGCAAAAGAGAATTCTGGAAAGGTCAGAGCCGGCGGAAACTAAATCGAACTTTCCACGACCAAAAGCTGTGAGAGAACTGGATGGGACTTTACAAGAGAGTATAATAAGGAATACGACTTTCCGGAAGTGATAATTCTATTCTAAAATATATATATAAGTACGCTTTTTAATATGAGGTTGTTTACCTCCATTGTTGGCAATGCATGTCGTAACAGCAACATGGAAAGTCACTGAACGCGGAAATGACACGCTATCGTCAAATATTTTCAACGCATTTTTATTATCCGATTGATTTTATTTCATTCCTGCAATGAATTCGTGTTGGAAATCTACGTTTAAAATAGATTCAGAAAGTCATAAGTCATTTTAAATGTTCACTACATTAACCCCTTTCCAAGAACCAGAATGTCCAAACAATTCTTTAAAGTGTAACACGACGAAATGCAATGATGAAACAATGTAACAGTATGAAATAGAACGGGAGGATTATACATGGAAGTAAGTAAAACTAAAACATCAACTTCCAAAAGACAAATCAAAACCATCATTCGATTTTTTAAAGGTCTTTTTTAATTCAAGGAATCACTCTGCAAATTTACAGCAACACCACAAGATAGCTACATACCTGCAACGAACATGATATTCTAACAATATTTCTCTCTGAATATATATTTCGATTGAATACAAAATCGTACGAATGAAACTTTTCAATACCACTCTTGGAGGGCTATTTGTCTTGTCTGGCCTGTTATGCCAACGTTTGCGGCAGATATTACGAGGGCAAAGCGGCTTGGGTGGAGAGAAATTGGGTCGGCTGATGAAATAGCGGTGCGCATCACTGTCATACCGGTGAACTATACCATAGGGCTTTCCTTCCTTCGAGTTAAACAAAGCATATCCGAAAGTAAGACCAAGACCCATATCTCCTTCTAGAGAGATTTTCAGCTCAAAATGTTTGAGACTAACTTGCGTAAAAACATGTTCAACTGAATTTGAGAGCGAATCACTACAAGCAGATTTAGCCAAATTCGGAGTTGGACTAGAAAGAAGAAACTATGGTTCCAGAATAATAAGCAGAAAGAAGCAAACAAAGGCTATAACTTATCGTAATTTGGAAAGTCATGAAAACGAAATCAGTGACGATTGTTGAGCAGGTATGCAAAAGAAAACGTTTGGCACCACTCAAACAAGATTTTGAGAAATCATTCATTTATAAAACATGGATATTAAACTTTTTGCAGGAATTTCTAACCATTTACAGTCAGAAAACGAGACCTTAATTGTTAGACCAGCAATTACACATCGTAAGCGAATGAAGCTAATCAGTAGTAATTCCTTACACGCCCTCAGCAAGGAAAATGAGGGTGTGTACAGAACGTTTCCGATTAATTTTCAAACGAAATAATGATCCAAATTCTTCATAATGAAATAAGATGACAGAAAAAATTGTAAAGGAAAACGTGACATTTATGAACAAAACGAAAATTTCGAAATCTATAATGAGAATTTATCATTAAACCCTGTATTTACTTAGGATAATTAGAACACATGCTATACTAGAGACGCGGAGTAAATGACCATAAATAAATAAATAAATAACGTCTTTATTTTACCATACGGACTCTTTGACCAACTTTTAGCGGATGGAGTGAAAATATGCGCCGAAAAACTTGGAAGTTGCATAAACCAATCAACAAAAAACCACTAGTTACAACATACTGTACTTGAAGAGTTGGAATTTGGTCCTAGCTTCTCAAAAAAAAAAACAAATCTGAACGAGATGTCTGCCGTAATCAAGTAATTAAATGAGGTCGGCGTCTGTGCGAGCCAATTGAGATCGATCAGTTTCACCTTCAGTTCCTGTTGAAATGCGGAAATGGAAAAAACGTGGGCATTCAACGCGGATAACAGCGATTCTTAATAACAGTTGAATAAGAAGCGGAAATTAGAACGGAAGCAGATTCCTATCGGTTACATCAAAGAATCAACTGCTGCGAGCGATTAACAGGCGTAAGTGAAAGCAATCGCATGAGGGGGCATTTACCTACGATAAAACGACATAAATTAAGCCATAGAGCAAATGATTCACAATAAATGTTCGATCGGTATGTTTCAGCCAAAATAAATAACACGTTGCACGAAAGACGAAGTCAATTTAGCTAGTAGGACTGGAATTTTTATCATACACCTCTTTAATTTCCCATTCACCAATAACAAGTCTTCAACTCAAATATCACATACCTGAGAATTGCAAATAAAGGTACCAAAAGAAATCTCAGATCCACCCAGTATGAACAAATTTCAGTGCGAAATATGCAAGGACAATGACAGGAGGAGATTCCCAACTCTGATGCCGTCACTTCGAAACTTCACCTCCGAATGAAATGTAAGATGCCGAAACGTTCGAAAATAATTCACAAGGATTCTGGAGAAACCTTTGGGAAGAACGCTAAGAGAAAATGGTAATATAATTAGAAGGATGAAACAATATTCATAAGGAGAAAGAAGGACTAGAGTGGGTAAAATCAGTGGGATTGAGTCAAGAAATAAGGGTCTTCTGAATTCGTTATGGAAGATGCGGATGTTTCTTCAACTTTTACCTGACGAAAATGAATGCATACTAAAACACCAGAGGTTTGTTAAAATGTTGGCCACGGTCTAAAAATAGCTGGAGGAACTAGGTTGAAACCCCTATTGCTTTGAAATATCTACGCAGTTTATTCCAAAGGTGGCACGTGACTAAGGTTTTCGAGATGCCTGTTCGAGAATTTCTTGGTGATTCTTGAGAGGATGCGAATGACGAAAAGGAATGTGACGCGGCGCCAGACGTGTAATATGCTAATTAGAATCGAATCACTGGATTAACCGTTTCCATGGAAAAAACACCCGCTGAGTGTGAACGATGAAACGAAGTGGATGGCTAACAAGCAGCACAACGACGGGAAACGTCATCGCTGAGGAGATTACGTATGCTGGAAGTATGATTAGGGCTATTGCGACAAGAGTAAGACGCCACTACAGATACGATCAAAGTGAATCACGATCACGCGATCTGGGGAACTGAATGGCTCGAGTTTTAATACCTAGTACTTACAAGGAAACGGTGTGTGAAGCACAGATTGCTATTGTAGAGAAGTCACTGCAATGAAGAGCTTGTTCAAAGGAAAATGGAGGTGAAAGTCACTGCAATGAAGAACTTGTTCAAAGGAAAATGGAGTGATAATAATCGTAAAATCAGCTTTGATTAACATGACGCCGAGAATCAGAAGAGTAGCCCCAGAAGAACCGTTCACTTAGTCACTTTCAGTAAAAAAACGCTCATTTACCATAAATTTTACCATATTTCAAAAAAAACCTCGTGACGCGTATAAACACACTCAATTTCTTAAAGATGATAGAGATCGGTGAATACTCTACAACTC
Organism: Ladona fulva; assembly: GCA_000376725.2. NCBI lineage: Eukaryota > Metazoa > Arthropoda > Insecta > Odonata > Libellulidae > Ladona > Ladona fulva. The sequence continues at coordinate 2,725,650 of KZ308147.1, read as the reverse complement.
AAAAATTACCAAATTATGTATTCTAAAAGTTCAACAGTGAGCTGAAATTATTTTACCGCCGTATAAGTTCCTCGCTTACGAAAAGAGTTTAGGTGACTTGGCACGATAAGGCGTGCTCCTAGGAAATTCCTAAGGAGAAACGGACATGAAAAAGTCTGACGGAACCGGGACTCGAACCCGGGTCTCCCAATATGCCGGTTGGTTGCTCTAACCATTGAGCTAACCCACCAGAACATTTCTCCCCGCCGTTTGGGACGACTTTGTAGGCTTGCAAAGAAATGTTCTGGTGGGATAGCTCAATGGATCGAGGAACCAACCGGCAATTGGGAGATCCGGATTCAAGTCCCGGTCCCGTTAGACTTTTTCATCTCCGTTTCTCCTTGGGAATTCGTCACTTTAAATATAGTGTTGATGATAAGGAGAGATAAGCTTCATATAATTATCACTCCCCGAGAAACACTCCAATTCCTTGATTATTAAACTATGTAAGAGTTCGAAAGTAATGGGACCATAGTCAACACTACAAATCTATGGCTGAAATCAAACACGATGTAACACATAAGAGTAAAAATAGCTACGCAACATGGGTGATTTCTTTATGAAAGTATATACCCTTAAGGTCTTTTAATGGTCTGTCAAGCGATCATTTATATCAGTGACCCAACACTTTCCTCATCACGCGTTGCAAAATAGGAGAAACACACACCCATAACATACGACTGATATATCGAGTATGACCTCTTCTACAATGAAATCTCGCTAAAAAATATCGCGATGAAAGAATGCCAAAATAAGTCATGGACCTACGATGAGGATAAATGGAAAAGCAGTATTCTGACGGCGTTGATAGGCAAGGCTGTGGGTATTTCAAAGCCTCCCAAGGTGAGTGAGCGACTTTCGATTACGCCTCTGGGTAGGTCGGATACAGGATTGGATGAGAGCTTACGGAGACGACCGGCAAGGGCCGAAAAAACAAAAGAATTATTCCAAGCGTTGCGGATGCGGCGGCGTGCATAAGCCAACGCAAAGTAGCCTTCGTCTCACTTTATTTGGATCGGTTGTGATCCAGTTTTGCTGATGACAGATGGAATGGAGAGATCGGCCGTGCTCGGATATCTCTCCGATTAACCATGATTCGGCATTGAAAGTGGAAGCCGCAGATTGCTATCTTCGGCTTGTCGACGACTAAAATTAACTCTTACTCGTATATTTACACGAGCAGTCGGCGAAATGATTTCCCCGCTAGTTTGTGAAACATCTTGAGACCTTGATCTCCGTTTGCATACAAAGATGAAATTTTGAATCGGATCCAATATCGCATTTCCACATTTTCTTTCGGGTGATGGGAACGTAAAAATGATTGTAATTGATACTTCTCTGTCGAGGTACAAATTGAACACACAAATATGTGGTAAGGGGACATATCTAACTTCTGAGTATTCAGGACAAGGCAGAAGAGCATTTATGTTCATAAAATACATTTTAAGAAAGGAAAATTTTTCATAGGAAGAAATTTGATATTCATACAGAAAAGGCCCTTATTAACAAACTTAACTGTTCAATGAGAAATCCAAAAAAATAGCTCATTCAGTTCGGTAACAGACGTAGGCTACGAGTATTATAGTATGACTATTCAGCCTGTAGTGCATAGGCTACTAACGATAAATATTGCATGAGGAGTCCTCCCACAGGGAAAATGATCATTAGGAATAATTAAAACCAGAGAATGATCAACGACTTTCAATCAGTATTCAATGAATTGACTTGACAATGAAGATTGACTTTGTGAGACGCATGTATTGGAGCGAGAAACTCCGAAACATGCTTCCAGAAATGCACATTATTAACATAATGGGAAGTTTACACCGTCTTCTGATCACTTGTAATATTAGCAACAAGACGAGGATATTTCAATTAATTTCTCTGAAACGTACGATATGGAATAATGGCTAACATCACCGTAAGAAATTCGCCCTGCTCCCTCAAGGCTGCCGTAGAATGTTTGCTTAATTAATTAGCAATGGCACTTTTGGGCCAAAGACGAAATGAATGCGTATTCCAAGAACCCGGAGACGGTTTAGCACTGATAAAATTAAATGTATAAATATTTACTCAGAGCTAAATTGATGGACTTGAATGAGTGACGTTATACACTATACTTAATATAATTATTACACACTCCCCTAACTGGATGGTTTTCTCCTATTTTTACCAAGTAGTCAACACAGTCGCTAAGGCTTTCTTGAAATAGCGTAACACTGCTGATAACGCTTACCGCAAAACTCCTCTAAATCCTACAGACAAACCACTCCAACAGCTCCTAACAAATTATTGCTGCTTTTTTGCAAACATACGATGACTCAAAACAAGTTCTTCCCGACTTTTTTCCTCCACAACAAAATAAAAGCTGCTTAAAACTTCGTGGTGCCTTAAAACACACCCTTGGTTGCAGTCCGAATTCTAGTTGTTGTATCAGGCCATTGGGAGTATAATGCGATATTTTCGAAACGAAACACCAAAAAAATATTTGAAAAATAACGTTATTGTAACGTTAGAGTAGAAGCATTTGGTGCTGTTAGGTGTTATGCGAAATGAAAAGAAGTTACATCTACATCTACATTAGTACCCTGCAAGCCGCCTTTCGGCGTGTGGCAGGGGGTGCAAGCACCGTTACGGAACACCTATTGGGAAGCGTCGCCTTAGGCAATAAAGATAAGGCGAAGCTCACTAGAAGCAAATAGTACGGAGTAAAATTTCAAGCAATAAAAGCAAAAAATCACGTATTCATAATTTAATGCATGCAAATTCATTAACGTTGATGATTGCACGCGACCTGCACCCGGGTCACCGCAAAATCGATTACTCCTATAGAAAAGGTGACCTCTAATTTAAATCAACGTGAAAGTAACATCTTTTATGGGAATCAAGGCGGATACGGAGGCTACGCAGATACGGCGGGTTTGGATTAGCGTGAGAGACTGTTATTGACAATTTTAAAAAATAAACTGAAGTGACCATTTAAAGGAGCATGGGTCCAAACGCGAAGAACAAACAGTGACGGCATTGGTCAATAAATACAACGTAACGAGTGGTCAAAGATCATTAGGAAGTGAAGTGATAAGTAGAAACCGAGAGAACAGCGTTCCTCACGGTCTTTCCGCCGGAAAACCGCGCCACCTTGCCCCATTTCTTCTCTCGTCTCCTTCCCCAAAGGAGCGAGTTTCCCCGAAAGGAACCGCAGGAAGACGGAAAATCTCTCACCGCACACTGCGATTCAAGTCAATCTCTTTCCTCGACAACCCGGGAAATGAGAGGATCGACCAGAAAGCTAACTTTGTACATCGACAGGAGATGTTTTCATTAACTTCTACAAGGAGGAAACAATTATGTAATGACCACATCCCACCATATGACATCTTGATTATCTGACATACGACTGCTGTCTAATAGACCTCTTATGGAGAGGATATTGCTTTGGCTGAGGAAGAATTACATAGTGGAGGGAGAGGTGGCATGGTAACCGATTATTTCATTTGGTAGTACTCTGAATTAAGAGGCACCTACTTCGGTCTCATAAAGCGGTCGATAGATGTGAGAGTCGAAGGGCTTACCAATTCTCTTTAACATTAACGCCGTCTGGCTCCGTCTTAACCCACAAGAGATGTCTCACCGGGATTATTCGACTGACAATTTAAAGTCTCCTATTACAGCCCGCTAAAATCCCGCCCGGGAAAAATCTGGACCGCCAAATGATTTTGTCCGGGCCGCGAAAGTATAAGAATCTATGAATAAAACGACAGCATTCGAAAAGATATCATCAGATATACCTTGTGTCTGACTACTTCAAAGGTATTCTCGAATTATACATACTTTTGCATTACCTTTTCCAACACTTCGTTATTCCTCACGAAATACTCAACGTTCATAATGTACGCGGCCTATCCTTCGAAAGGTTTGGGCAGTCCTGATTGATTTCACTGACCTTCTAACACGATGTAACCTCCGAGAGAGAGTTATATATGTCACGAATGAACGTTGAAATAAGTTTCGTAGCCTAAATAGGTCAGGATATTTTATTAAAAAATAACTATAGTTGCAATTAATATCGCTTCCCTGCCGGAAATAATATTGTAGTCCTACTTGGTAATAAAACTTAAGTCATTGTGATGATCCATTTCAAATCCAATTAAAGTTAAATAAACAACCTAAACGCGGACAGATACGACTAAATTAAGCCTTTTGAAGATACTTTTAACGAAGACAACTCTACCGGAATTGACAGTTAAAATACGTAACTTCATAGACTTTAAATGTCAGGGTCGGTTTTCAGTACGAATAAGTATGAGATGTAAACAGTGGACAAAATAGATAAGAATTAGACGTAAATCCACGTAAACAAAAGAAAATAAAAAGAAAATTCCCATTCATGTGTCCATTACAATCCAGTTTTAAAGAGCCCCTAAAATACACATCGAAAACTAAATAAACAGTTACGCAACATGAAAATTGTGCAGATTCATCCGGGCAAACAGCATCTTGTTTGATAAAATCGTACTCCGTCTCCATATTGGTCGAATACGTGTAAAATGAAGAATTCAGAGGTAAATAGTGCTGGACTGGAAAAACCAAGGATACATAGCTACGTCCAACTGGCTGATGAAATTAAATGGAGAAATTGATGGAAGTTCATTATATCGGAACTTGTTCGAGTCAACAAAACAGCCTCAACAGAAGCGGGCGACGATCTGCTTTTAAAAGGACATGATTGAGCATTTCATTTCACAAACACCCCGCCTGAAATCCATTCGTTCTATTAACCTTCAACGCACCAGCAGGCATTGCTTAAAAGCCCAGGAATATGAAATAAAAAGTAGAATCATTCAAACATAACAAATCAAAAAACGCCGGATTTAAAGAAAAACATACCAAAACAAAGAAGAGATGCTATCCCGGATTCTTGTCCTTCTAAAATTCCGATTGTAAGAACAAGCCGAATCCAATCATTTAGGGGAGATTACTCAAGGCAGAATCATCAAGAACTGATTACAGTGATATCTCAACAAATCTAGGTAACTTATGTTTCGTTTAAAAAGATTATTTCAGTGTTTTTGAGATTCGGCAAACCAATATCTTAAAGCGCGCTCGCGTAAACAAAAATTCCAGCAATGTACAAAACAAAAAGGTCACTACCCATTCTTACTTCTTTTCAGGTGAGAATGGTATTGTTTCTAGCAGTAATTACGAGGTAAAATTAATATGGTCTAGCGTGACTTCGTGGAATTTCACACGCATCTTAAAAGAAAGAACACTAATTTCGTATTTAACACTGCTAACGTAATTTCTAAAGCAGATTAGTATTGACACGCATCGTTAAAGAAAGTAGACGTAATTTCTACTGCATATTTTTATCTACTAGTTTCGTCAACGAATTGAGGTCCTGAACCTGAAGATGTCAACTCGTTGACGAAATTAATCAATAAAAATCTGCAGTGGAATTACCAAGTGTTCTTTCGTCTAAGACACAATCAGATGGATTTCAGAATTTGGCCTATTGATACAATTCTGGAAGAAATTATATTAATTGCCTACAGTAAAACCGTATAAACAAAAACTAAAGCTTCTATGCTTATATATTTAAAGCTTACCTTTTAATAGAGAACGGTACGCCATAGAACGTAACTATAAACAGTGGCTGAATTACAGACGAAAATATCTTGGGCGGCGATCGAGATGACTGCACTGCGGGAAAACAGAGCTCCAACGAATTTCGCGCCTATTTAATGAGGGAATCTCGAGTGGAGTGGGGATGAGAACCACCATAGTAAGGATGAAACAGAAAGTAACAGACCTGATCGGGAATTAACCGATTCACACCGGTTGGAACCAGCATGAATGGTGGAAGCAACCGTTATATTCCCAAAGGAATTCGTAAACAAAAAAGGCCAGTCAACAAAGGCAGATACGCACCTTGTGACCGACGATTACTTTTCCTTTAGAACTAATTTCCGCTCGTCCCAATCTACTAAAAACAGGTAAAGAAACAGTGCGCCTTCGAAGATTCGCATCTCCACCGTCTCCAGTAAAGACACAAAAACCTAGCGAGGCTACGGTTTCAGTTCCGCTAAAAAACGGAAGGACATACTTCCTGATAATACACATCTCTACGTATCTCAGGATGCCGGAAAACCTCGACCCAATTACAAGTGTAGCTACAAAGGTACACGATAAATGTAATAACGCGCGATAATAGCTCTCTTCTAAAAGATCCGGATAACATTTATCTGTCCTTTGGATCGACTGAAATAAAACTATTAGCGGTAAGTGAAACCGTGAACGAATTTTTTCAATGGTTCGGCCGACGTGCAAACAATGCGTGCGCAAATAGATGCCGGTAGGGATTCATTAAGAGCGGAGGATGTAAACGAATCGTAGCGGGAAAAAGTGAAGCGTAAAAAAAGCCGCGAGGATCAAGGCCATGGAGCCGTAGCAAGGACCTTGACTAGTACGAGCAGTCGGCGGAAGCACTGGCGAGAGGAAGCTGAGGAATGGTATCAGAGGGTCGGCCGTAAAGATAGCACGCGGCATAAATTATGAAAACATTTACAAGTGAAAGGTATTTAATTGCATGAGAGCGGAAGATACTGATCGTGGAATCCTTGTCGGCAATGGCTCGCATATGATAGTAGGCTATAGACGGAGGTCCAGCAATGAACACAACCCTCCAAGATAACGAATCTGGGACGTATGGTACACCCACATATGGCGGTAAGTAAATTAAATTTGTGGGGTACCAGCGAAGGACCTAGCCGGGGGCCACGAAGATTCGACCCCGCCGAATGTCAATAAAAGAAAACGGTATAACATTTGGTTAATATAAAAGTAATTACGAAATATTTCTTCACATTGTTATACTGAGCCGCACCAAACCTATCTGCCACCCGAGTGCGAACATAATTTGCCGCCCCTTTAAACTAAATACCAAAACTATACATGTCCTGATTTGCAGGTGAACATTATTTTCTAAGACTTTGAACAACCATTGTTTTATAACTTTGTTTCCCAGCTTGCATTGGTCACAAAAAATCAGTAAAAATTCATTATGCAGATTCCGTATGCTGACATAGTAAATTGCTATTATGAGTCAATAGTAATCGCAAATAAATATGAACGTTTCTAATAAAAATTCGACATTTTTCAACTTATATAACTTCGATTAAATCCACTGTACAAATATTCCTTTCTCATCTTGAGTTATCCGTAATTCTTTCCTCTAAATGTTTGTCAATCTTTGGTTTCACATCATAATCTTTCCTAGATAACTCGTGTGTATAATACAGAAAACAACAAACAATGTTGTTGTAATTACGGGGTGCTACGCTCCTAGTGCCACCCTTTAGATGGCGCCGCCCGGGTGCGATACACCCCTTGCACCCATAGGACGGAGCGGCTCTGTTCTTATATAAAGTCTAAAATTGTCCTGAGATGGCTCACTAACTGGAGACCCCCAATTTACACCTATATTTATCGTTAATATAAGGTCATAAAATTTCTGTCATTTTCCTAAATTCTACAAACGTGAATCACTCACATGCTGAAAGCACTTACGAGCTTTAAAACGGACGTTTCACGTAATGACGCCACTGAAGTCAAAGATTATACAAGATACGCTCTACGAATAACCATAAATTAACGAAACCAATTCATCTTTTGCGTTATGGAGCAAGTATTTCGTCCAAGGTATAAGCTAAGGACCAATTTCTTAACGCCGTAAAATTATTCGAAGATCAGCGCTAATTTAAAGCGCACACTTTTATCTCGCGAAGGACCATGTAATTTTTGGGCAAACAATAAAAATCATTCGATGGTAAAACGACTACTTCGTCAATTACTGTAATTTCTGTAATTTACTTCGTCCTCGGATTTGGCGAGGATGAGATGTGGACTTCGTAGCGAGGATACATCCGACACGTTATGAACTACGAAGAGAAAGTTAGTGCGGGAACCCCTTGCATTTTTCCACTGCCGCTTCCAGCCAAATTTTTCGGCATTTCTTCGATTACTGCGAAGCGAAAGCAGATGTTTACACGGCTCGTTAAACAAATCACTCGAAGTTAACAGATGTTAGGATGTGGGTCGCAGCAACGGCTTTGTGATGTTAGACGGGTTTTGATGCCGTGAAAGTGTTTTGTATCGTTCTGTGATTTTAAATCTTCTAGTAGGAGAAGGAATTAATGAGATAAAGAATCGGGATCGGGCGATGAATGCTTCAGTAGAACAAACTGATAAAATAATGTAGAGATTACGTTTACAGCTCCCGAAATATAGGTCAATGACATCGACAATTTTGAAACATTTCGGCAAATTTCTGGCTTGAAAGGTAACAACTATAGCTATTTCCATACTGAGTATGGAAGTGATGGAGGCTTCTAATAAACTGTAGGGTGGTTACATGTGAATTAGGAAGAACATGAAAGTCACGGAATCGTTATTAGCAAAAGAAAAACCATCCGTACTAAATTGAGGAAAAATGAGATTACTTTGGGCATGCAATTCAGCCACTAATACATGAAATTTGTTATATTAGACATCAAACGGACATGATATTTCTCAACGACTACTAATATTTATACACAAAATGTTGTGATTGTGAGATGGAGCTAATGCTAAAAGATTGGTACTAAAATCAATGAATTGAAAGTCAACTACCAAGGAAAGAAGATGAAAGGTACCATTGTGTAAATTTGTAGCCTAATGACACCTAAGAAAATACTGAACGCCTTAAGCGAAATAAGTAGCGTTCCGTGGAGCACTCTGACCCTCATAAATTAGAATATCAATTATTTTAGATGCATCTCCAGAAATCATATTGCATAAATTTGTTATAATGAACATAAATAAGAAGAGAGGTCGAGAAACTGAATGAGAGAAAAAGGCTCGAGTAACTTGAGTACGATATTTGCAAGTCAAATAGCGAAATTATAGAAAGGAAATCAATGAGAGATGTCACGATTCGAAATCAGCCCCTGACGTTCTAGTGCAAGTAAAAATTTATTTAAATTTGCCTGCCAATGATTATAATTATTTTGATGTTCTAATGGATAATAAATTGAATTGTGATTCTGGTGTAATTGTGCGAGTCAGACGGTGCAAAGAGAATGGATTATGCTTAGTGAAGAGTAGAATTACTTGAAGTTCTTCACGCTGAAAGCATTTTCTTCGGCTTTCTCTCTGCACTTTCAAAACTGAATATAATATCGTGGGGAATTTAGGGAATTCCAAAATATATATCAAGCTTAAAATTAATCATCACTCTAAAAGCTAAAGGTATGTGCTTCAAAAGTAACTTACATTAATATCAGAAGGTGAAGCAATCAGTAATACTAAAACATAGGAATAATTATAATTTTCTGAGATAAAGAGAATTTCATATGTGCTGTGAAAGATGCCATTGTAATAAAAACTAAAACTGAGACAATTCCAGATCGTGAAGAAAATCAAGATGATATCAATATGATACCCCCATGCAACGCGCCGTAATGTGGCTTGTAGGGTATTTATGTAGATTTAGATAACAAAATAAATACTACTTATCGTTCCCTAACATTTTCACATCTGGATATTAGGATCCCTTTCTTCCGCCTAATACAGTAATACAATTGCTCTGAGTGAAAGGAAATTTGATAAATAGCTTTGATACACAAACAAGTATTCAAAGCTCAGCCAATAAATTATAGTATGTACGTTCCTTATAAAACATGACATTATATTTTCTTTACATCCCTGTGATTGTGATAAGATATTCTGGAAATTCATGCAATATATTTCCAATAGATAAGTAAGGACGAATTTCTTTACGCTAACTGGACCACAGAGCCTTACAATAAGATGAAAAGTTCTTTCTGGTCTAGCAAACTTAAAGGGTGAGATCTTTTGAAACAACTCATGAGAGAGAAAACAACCGTAGTCTTGGGATTCTGCCAAGGATGGGATAGATTAAACTGAAAGGAAGTCATACACCTAATTGATTTTATTTTTAACAACCTTACCCACGCCATTTAGATGTAAAAACAATACATAATTATGGTAGAATGACAAAAAGTTACTGATGGTCAGAATTAAATTAGAACAGTAAGTGAAAAAAAAGGCACCGATGTTTACTACCTCATTAGTAACGAAACGTATTAGAATATCTTTCAACACGAGCCATTTAAAGCTCATCGTTCCAACGCGTTAAGGGAACATTTCTCCGATATTAAGGCGGGACCAAGTCCAACGAATAAAAAAACACTGCACCACTTCTCCAGCCCGCACAACCGAATCCCGCGCGACGTCAAAGACGACATTCCACTCTAGGCCTCGCACAAACGACCCAATTAATTCACTGACCTACCTCACAAATCTCCAAAAACGAAGTAAACTGCAAAATCGGATGAAACGTATGGATTTTTTCCTTCACCACCAACACCGCGATTCACAGTCCGTCAAAAAATCCCTGAAAGCACACACAGAGCAGCGTTCATGCGGCGCTCGTGCGACCCTCCTCTGGACGGATAAAAAACAGACGTCAAATTCCTACCGCAAACACGCCCCCCGAGGGCCCTCCGCTACCCCGCTCCGCCCACCGGCGCTGACCGGCCACCGAGGTATCTCCCCGTATTCTCGTAGAGGGTTCCTCCCTTGCCACATCTCTTACACACCGGCGCACCACGGTACTGGGGGTGCGCGAACCACGGACACCCGGTTCAAAAGACGGGGCACCCTCGCGTAACAATAGCCAGACTTAGAGACGACGACGAATTCGTCTGCACGCCACCGAGCGCACGCTCAGACTCCCACAACCGCCCGTATGTGACGTGTATCTCAACACGCGGAGAGCCACCGCCGCGCATCCTGGTGGCCGGGAGGCGAAGCATTTTATACGCGCTCGGGTGGGGGCCGGGACGGAAAAATAGCGAGGAATAAATTTTGCGGGGACGAGCGCGAGGTGCGCGTTGGTAAAGTGGGTTGACCTAAAAGGTTGAGTGGAAATAAGTTTAGCAAGAGTGGAGAGATGAAGTTGGAGGATGGAGCAAACAAACTCGAAGGGGAGGAGATTCTGCGGGGGAGTTCCGCCCGCCTTTCGACCGCCGCTCGCTCTTCAATTATTTTTTCGGGGGAAAATTATTCTTTCCGACGGGAGATCGGACGATGCTCTTGAGAGCCACTAATCTGCGGATAATTTTCGAGGCTGTCGCTTTCCAAATCTCTCGCAGATGAGGCATCTGCCGGCGATGTGATATTCTTTCGAGCGCCTTTCACTCCGCCTTAGATTTTAGTGCGTCGGGGTTAGAGAAATTAGCGATGTAAAACTTTGAGGTTTTCCAGCGAAGAAATATCGGGAGGAGTACGAAGTCGTTTCGAAGAAAAACATTGCCTAATTTTGTGTCCAAATAATACTATGCGTTCAAAAACGTCAGCTGCGCAATAATGCGAAAATAACAACCGCGAGAACAAGAATGCGACGAAAACAAATGCTTCTTCTTGGATGGACCGTAAGAAACTGTCGTAAAAAACGAACCCGATGAGAGAAAATTATGAAAAGAAATTACACAGGAAGTCAGACCAGTACGCTCTGAATAGCAAAAGTAATTTAATGTGAATATGAGAATAATACTGGTACTTAGCTACCCAAATTTTTTTCTAATTACTATTTTTTTCGATTAAGTAAAAATGTTTTCATTCTTAAAATGAACTTATCTTTCTTAAATAGGGTTATTATCTTATCATGTTTGCTGTTAATTATTCATTTTATTTGTATTATTTATAATAGCTCAAATCAAATTGTTTATAGCTCAATCATATTGGGCTTAGTTTCAACGATTTACACAGTAAAATGTTTCTATGAACAGTAATGAACGGTACTCCCAGACTTCAAAATTAATTAATTAATTTTAATAATGATTAAAAATTTTCTTAAAAGATTCATATCCAATGCTTAACTTTTAATGGTTGAAGTAAACCTCTACGATTACCATACTAATCACGATGAAATGGCAAAAAATTTAGGTTTATAGGATCAAAAGCAATGTTTTCCGGAAAACGCAATACATTTTTGAAGTTTTCGTGTTTTTGAGCTAATAGATTCGATGTACTACCCAAACAAGTACATCTCCTAACAAATGGGAAATGTGAGTAGGAGAGGTAGTATTAACATTAATAGTTCGAAAAATAGATTCGATAAGATATTAGTAGAACGATATACGTAGAGGTACTATATACAATCCGTTCGTTACGACGAATATATAATTATATATAATTTAAAAGTTCGACCATGAAATACTTCATTATTATTTCATCGTCGTAAAAAAAATTTTCAAATTAAAAAAACACGGAAAATGCACTTGAGATTGCAGTGCTTGGTTGCATAATCCATAGGATAAGAAACTGTTCCTAAAATTTCTGAATCCCACCTCTGCGCTAGAGGAACTGGGCTGAAATTTTAGGCCCAGGCTCTTCATAACTAAGCCAGACCCCAACCCAGCCTGAGCACAGTAAAAAAAATTGCTCTCGAGCACGACCTGAACCCGAACTTCTCTAAATTGTTCAGGAATTAATCCTTACGACGCACTTAGGATTAGATACGTTTATTTTACCACTATTACTCCTAAGTTAATGCTAAATTATCTTTAGGAACGTTGAAGTTGCTGCAAATATAACAAAAACTAAAATATGCCGGTAAATTCCACAAGCAAAGAGAAAATATTTTAAACTAAAATTTTATTTCCAATGCAAATCAGGTTTATCTATTTACCATCGTGGTTTTCTGAGGCACCATTCGCCATTTTCTCTGGAAATAAATTATATAGAACAAAGAAGACCCTAAGCATATTGTCTAGACATCGCGCAGCAACTTAAAAGACCTTCCTTATGAACAAAAAACTGTCTTTGAGAATGAATCATTATTTCCTACTCAATGATACTCGGTATCATGAGCGGGCTTGGGCACATGTAGACCTCTACACTGCGCGGGCCAAAGAAATTAATTGAGCAAAGATGGCAGTTACCAACCAAATAAATACTTCACCTAATTTGCCTATTCTCCCCTACCAATATAAATGTAATTTTTCCAATGAGACATTTGTAACTAATAACTCATTTCAACCCATTCTTATTTCTGGTTAACTGCTCACTTCCCTTCTTCAAGCATTGTTACGAAATGCAATTTTCAGCCATTATTCAAGGCAGGTAAAAAGTAGTAAAAAAGTATAAAACCTTACAAAGTTATGTGCAGATATAAGGGTCATCAAACCCTACAAGGGACGGTAAAGGTGATAACAGAATCTCTACTAAATCACAAATTCTGTCTCACTCGAAAATAAGAAATCGATATGGAGGTTTGGTTTTATAACTGTGAGAACTTGAGGTCGAACACCTAAAGCTTGAGAAAATACCGAAGAATAGAAAACTAAGTAGATCCTCGGAATCACACCTATTTATCGATAATGACCTCACAATCGACGTAGAATATCGAACAGGCACAATAAGATCCCATCAAAACGAGCGACTCACGACGAAAAGTTAGAAGAATTCTTCAAGTCAAGGATTTGGCAACGGCATTGCAGAACGACCACGACCAAGAAAATCGTTACGCTTCCACGCAGAAAGCACGAAACAAACAGGTTCTCCGAGGACCGCGCCGAATTGCTTCCAGATTTCAGCCTCGACACCGCTGAGCCATACTCGACTGCGGAGAGACAGAATGGGAATGCGCGAATTGGTCTCCATATACGGTTGATTCGTATCTCACGCCGCTAATTCATTTCTTTGAGCCTTTGTTTGTGCGCTACCGCTGATTTAACTGCCATATTTGCTGAATGAAGGTGGTCTTGAGGCAAACACTTAAGTTAAATAAAAATACGCATGATGGAGAGAATAAACAATAGAGAGAGGAATGTTATTTGTTTTAATTAAAGGTGGGTGGGAAAAATTTGCGCTTGAACGTGCCTCTTCCGAACTAGTTTGCACCACATCGCATGACATTGAAAGGATTTATTTTGATAATCGATCGACATGATTCGCGAAACTCTTCCACATTTTACATTAAATCCGAAAAACAAATAAGCCTCCCAGTTTCCAGTGGGAATAAACGAACATTAATACATTCACGAACATAAATAAATTCAAAATGCATATCCCCTCTTTCATTCTTCCTTATTGGCTTTTAACAATATAAATTATATAATACCCATGAATAAATGCTTTGTAGGTACGCATATTTTATGAGCATTAGCGCTAAACCATTATCTTAATGCTACCTTACCCATAATTCACAAAAGCACGATTTATTTCTGTTTAAAAAGGCTAAAGGCACACACTTATTATGCCAACAATTGAAAATTCTATCTTTAATGAGAGATATGCCGTCATCTATTTTAAAGCAATTCTTAAGAGCTTCCATTTAATTAAATTCTGCGAAATTGCAATCCATACAAGGTTGAGCATGAGTACCTGAATTATTCGATGCTGAAATTTCTAAATGCAATGAGATTCATAATTACGTTCCTAACTCAGCAGCACAAGTATAAAATGTATTTATAACAACTACTAGAATTACATTCCCGTCTTAGAAAAATTTCAAATACCCTTGCATTACTATTCTTACAGAATACGAGAAGCGAGAAAAGGATTGCTAATTTAAATACCTCTCTGGTCAACTTTACTGTCTTTGAACATGTGAAGCAATTTAAGGAACGATCTAAAATTTAATAATTTATACTACCGTAAGACCGTATCATTCCTCCATTCTTATATTTATTAAAATTACTAACAACGCCAGTAGGAAAACAAAAAATTCCAAGTCCTGCATCAGGCAACCAAACGTACACTCTAGAAAGGTACTTCAACGCGAACTCTTCAGGAATACCTCATATATTAGAGAAGAAGCCAGTACAAAAAGAGGGAACATCTTAAGAGGGATGGCGTGTCGCACGCTATAAATTACGACCACTGATAGGGAATCGATTCCTTTCATTTTCAGCTCCTGTGATCCGCAGGGACCGAATGGATTGTCACGTAAGACGCAAATATTGCAGCTTTTTCCCCCTTGGGCCGGAGAGAGATATTCTGCTCACAAAATCTACTAAAACACAAACTGCCGTAGAATACCATTCTTCTTTCCACCATAGAATATAACCTTTCCCTTATGTTAGCTTATTTGCATGTTTAGAATAATCCAAATGTAGTGTTGTAAGACATTGCTTAGGAGATTGAGGTGAGTTCCTTCGGAGCCTCATATATAACATAAATTTATGTAGATATAATATGCGCTCATAGGATGTCCCAAAAGCCCCGTGCGATTCATATACAGAGCAGATCCATGTTTTGGCACGAAAGTGTGGCATCTATAAAAATAAGACCAAACATTACGAAATATTTTCCAACTTGGGTTAGGATCGGGTCACAGCATCCAACCTTCAGGTCACGTGCAGTGTTTCCTTCACATTTTTGAAAACATATTAAATTATACATTACATATTTATTTCAAAGTAACCCTTAGACTGCGCAAAATTTCGAAATTTTTTCTACCAAATGAACTTCTTTTTTAGATTAGCAGATGTTTTAGTTGTAAGTGAACCATTTGTCATCTAAATGATGTGGAAATTATTTCTTCAGTCTCATATTCTTATGGCTTACCTACGACATGCATGTGAACAAGGCCATATTTCATGAAACAAGGGAAAAAGGCCAAAATCGTCAATAAACGATGGGAGCAGTTAAAGGGTTAATAAGTTCCTCAGTCTCCTCTTTCACGAGCACGAAAACAAAATGGAGGATTTTATCCGTTAGATTCTTGCGTGATTACCATCCTTTCCTTCAGAAACTATATAGGTAGCACGCAAATCCGGAGCTGCCGGATGGAATCATCCGAAAGGCTCCCATCTGAAAGTATCTCGGCAATCTCTGAAAACGAGAGATGCTTGAATGGCCACCCACTAAACCGGCGTGGCCAGGCCCCGAGCGAGAGAAAACACGAAACAAACTGATGAATTTTCTCACGAGCATGGAAGTCCGGGCCAAACTGCGTGACTACCCGAACCACCACTCTCCGCCCGCTCCCCGTAAATTTTGGCCGCATCAGACGGCAAACCCTTTCGGCACATCCCCACTGGATTACCGCTGCCAAAACACCCGATGCGTGAAACACCCGAGAGATGAAGAATCGCGAGATGTCTCGTGAGCATCAATTAATAGATCATTATCATCCCGGCCTGGAAACGAGAAGGAAAAAACGGAGAGGTAAACGACACGGTGTATTAAGTGGCACATCCCTTCGTTTCTCGAAAACGCTTTTTTTCTCTTCGTTGATCAACGGGATCTCCGAGTGATATGCTATTCCACCCCCGTGGGCCGTCCCGATTAAGAGGGGAATGTGGCCACGTACGATGGAAATCCTCCATCAGCGCGTATGCAGGGGCGTGGTAACTTGCTAGGGAAAGTGTCTGTGTGGAGACTGCTCCGATGAAGGGGAAATAGGACTGCGGGGCGGCTCAATAGATGTCGTGGTGGAGAGAGTGAGCCGTCAGGGAAACACCACTTAAAACTTTAACCCCCCTTTTACGAAAAGAAAATATGACGAGGGAAATGGCTTTCCCGCATACGCGACGGAGAGCGAAAATCGTCTATCTATTCAAATGGCTTGGCGGAAACAAAAACGAAACGAATGTCGAGCCGAGAGAGTCTTGTACGGAAGTGGATCGGCAGGGAGAGATGGAAATCAGTCACTCGTGATAGGTCGGCCCAACGCGTACAAAGGAGGTTTTGAAAACACTGCAGAAATACTCCAGATACCGAGGCTATTGGAGTACGAATGCCGCTCATTTCGCTAAAAGGGAAGCTTCTTGTCTAGGTAGGGGTTTCGACCAAAAAATCAGAGTATCGAACCGGAACCAAACGGAAACCGAAAAAACGTTAGTTTTACGGGAAAGAAAATTGAACCAAAACCGAAAATTCTAATTCTTGATTTGAACCAAAGCCGTTCCTTATTAAGGTTTCCGTTTTCGGTTTCCAGCAAGTCTATTTCAAGTAAATGGATTTGGAGAAAAATTTGCCAATTTGCCAAGCAACAGTGACTTCCAAATAACTAAAATAAATTCTTGGTACGTAACTTCAAAAAAAATTATAAATCATTTTGGTTTTAATTTATTCGATATCACGAATTTATTCTAAAATTCAAATTAAAGTAATGCAGCTAAATAAATCTGCATACTTTAAAAACCTTATAGGTGAATTATAATATTTGAGAACAAAAAACCGGTACAGCGGTGGTTGTACAGTCCGGCGGTTGGCTGATGGAGCAAAACAGAAATTCGGGATTTTCATTGAACTGGAGCGAAAACGTAAAATATTTCTGAAATAAAAAATAAATAGCTTCTATTAAGACGCATGGACCTTTGAAAAAATCCTATATGCAACAAAAAGGACGCCTGAGATGCGTTCTTATCGTACACCAAAGAGAAACGCTGGGTTGCAAATGTAAAGATGCACCTTGTTTCCTACAAGTCCTCGAGAAAATTTTCCTTGTCATTTATAATAAAAGCGATCCATTTAGGAATGATAACTGATCCATGGAATTAATTCCAAACAAATCTTAAGCTTTTGTCGACGAAATAATAAGTAATTTAATACATTTATTAAAGATTGCGTTAATTATACATAATTAAGTTTATATATTGTTATTAACTATTATTACATTAACAAAACTTTGCTGGTCACTGTCTGTTACCGTTTTCCTCATCTCCTTCCCTTTGCTTCTTTCCAAACCTCCACCACTTTTTCTGTTTCCTTTCCTTTAAATATTGTCTCCTACCAGCTCCGTGTTGCCAAACGATGAGAGTTATTATCTCGAAACCGGTCGCATGTGTGTTTTTCTATATTGTGAGTCTGATTTTGTACCATAATCTTAATTAAATTTTGGGGATGTGCGATCAAGTATCGCTTGACATGTTTCGTTAATTTGACATAAACGACCACTTTAAATTTGATTAAGTTAGTAGTTTTGAAATACTGGAGTGGAATATACGATATAACTATGAAGTTACTACGGTGAACAAAAGCAGGAGAAAGAGAGGAAATTAAAAATTCACAGTTGACCGCTAAATCGATTCAAAGTCAGTGACTGGCTATGATTTATACTGGGTCATAAATCCCGTTTCAGGATACCTTTTCACAAAAAATAATAAATAACTGCAATTAGCATCGGTTGCTAGAATGAGTCGTGCGTATAGGCATGAATGTTAGAAAAGCACGACTTAAAAATTAAATTTCATAAAACAACATTATTGTAACCTTCGGAATGTGGAATAATGGCATTCAGGATGTGTATACAACTCCTACATAAATCAGTCTAACGCTGAATACAAAGGGGTATGGTTTAGCCAATTAAAAAAAATCTCTTCGCACCTTTTATTATTCAAAAATCCAAACACCAGAGAAAGTTTTTCTGATAAGATCTCCCGATAAAAATAAAAAGAATAATAACATGGCAATAAAGTGCAAAACGTTATTACAACGCAGATAAACGGAAATAGGATCGCAGATAACGCAAGAAAGAGTAAAATGATAAACTTCGAGAGGAATCTACGGAAAACCAATAAACACTTCTAAAGGTGATAGATGCAAATCAGTGATGAAGACAAATAACTTACTAGCCCTCTCTGACATAAGGACACGGCATCTGTTTTAGTATTTGGAGAAATTAATCATTCACACACCTAACAGAGAGACTGATCTGATCCTATCTACGCAGCCACCAATTCCATTAATGTTTCTTTCTGCGAGAGTTATCTTTACATCCACACCCGGACTGGTCCATGAATAATAGCCGCGATCAATAGTGTGATTCAAGACGGATATTTTCCCCTCTGAATTGCTCGCGAAAACGGCAGCAGGGTATCAGAACTATTCTAAACATTCTAGTTTTTCACCCAGGCTTTGCTGAGAGAAAAGCTGGTCGATTTCTCAAACTAATAGAAGTTGCCTAACTTCCAACGATATATATTACGGTAGAAAGGCAATTAAGCGCATTGACGCAAAATTTATTTAAAGCGCTCTGTGCTTCAACAAAAACGCAGACATAGTCATAGTTAACGTTTATCATTCTATAGTTCAAATAAGTCAGAATTCTGCCCTGATATAGGTTTTGATACCTGAAACAGTTAAACCCAAGAAAGACGAGTAAAAAGCTTAACTTCAACACAGAGCGACTAATTCACAGGTAAAGTATTAGAGTTTTAATTCCATATTCGGTACAGCCCGAGAAAAACAATTATTTTACAAAACAATTCGCATTGCTTAGAGCTAACTCCAATTTTATCTAACCATTGGAACTATAAAGAAAGAGAATTGACACTGCGGCGACAAGGGCGTTTGAATCACAACGTCTGTAAACAACTTGATAAAGCGGAAGAGACAACTAAACATTCGACTAGCACCGCATGAAGTTGGATATAAACACACAAAGATACGCATGATTCCTTTCCTTTACTCCTTTATTGATATATTTTTCGGTTTAAAGGATCAGAGACGAGTTAAGGCTATTTGTTGGAACTACTACTACTAATATTAGTGATGAAGATGCATAAGATCAGAACAGTTGAAGGATACGAATAAGGTATATTCTTAGCCTACCAATTCCATTAAAAATATCGGATTCTTTAGCAGATTCCCGAAAAAAACACAAGATGCTTGCTCGCTCTGATTATATCATCATTTATGAATCATCGCATTAAAATGTACAGCTATATTTATAAACAGAACAATCAACGTCCACATGTTTCGGATTTCTACATAACGAACAATTCCAAGAAGTTTCTTCTCACAAAAAATTAGTCTCCCTTTCACAAATTTATTTGCAGAGTTCATAGCCAAAAGAACAGCTCGTTAGATTGAACATGGGCATATATCTGACTACTTAAAACGTGAAATTATTAATTTCTCACAACTAAGTAATCCAGACGTATCAACCTAAATACATCCTTTTAAAAATCGTACGACGGAGAAAAAATCAAGGGGTACCGAATACAGAGAGAGTATCAAAATCGAATCAGAAAATATTTACTGTAAAATACTAAGAGACCATAAAAATAACGATTAATGTTAAACGCGGAGTACTTAACATTATATTCACTATCGTTAAAAAATGTGTAAAAATAACTTTATTTTATGGCGTCTTTCGAATTCAATTGAAATTTTCGAATTATATCGATTCTGTGGTACTACTACCATACCTTGATTAATGAAATGTTTATCATTTGTCTTTTCGTACGGAATAGAGAAAAATGTATCTTTTATTTACTTTTGTCTTAAACTTGTTCACGGCTGATCTGAAAGCTACTGAGGTATGAGAGATGCTGAATAGTGGCTGTAATTAAGGTTTCTCTTTATGCAATGTTAGGTACAATGTTAATCTTAGAGTCATTATGCTTCACTAACATAGGCTTGTTCTGCTTATAGCATTCTGACTCAGTAAGGAAAGCAAGGGCAAACTACCTCACACCTCACCTTGCCTAATAAGCTTATTTCCATCTCCTACCTCTTCGTAGCTGATTACGTAGGGGATGAGGTCCCAGCCAGCCTTCGGGCTGAATACTTTACAGACAGATCGATTCTGTAGACATTTACTGACTAGATACAGGGCCTATAGTGACCTAGAACAGAAATATAGGCGCTGAGTACGCCAGTACCCTTAACAAGCTGAATTCCAAGAAAGAGTCCGAGAGCAGACAAGACGCGAATGATTTTTACCACTTTTTCTTGCTCTGCTAATGGTGGCAGGCGTGAAATAAAGCCGCCTAGGATAAAAAATTGCGCTGCCTTCACGCCTTGATCTCCCGACGAGAAGAAACACTTCGCGTACCAAAACATCTACATCCCGACGTAAATAAACCAGATCCCCTTCTCCCGTTTCTTTCGCGATTCCCTTTATAACTCGGACGATCACCACCACGTGGCAATGATGCTTTGGCACTGACTTCCCCGCCTGCTTAGAATACCTCCTTCGCTCGTGTCCAAAGGGGCGAGGAACCGAAAGACGGGGGTAAATCACGCTTATCGACTCGATAACGTTAACGGCTACTTTCCCTTTCGTCCAACTGCTCGGGAAGCATTCCCAACATTTCAGTACTGTTTTATTAAGGGCGTGAGCCCGCGATGGCGTCTGGCTTCAATGAGCGGTATTAAATCCGGCGCAATCTACTTTTTTTGTCATACTTCCCATGGTTAATGGTCTTGTAAATCGATCCCTCAGCAACTATCCTCGCAATTTCCGCACCTATCGCCGCCGAACATCTCGAAGGCGCGCTTCGTAGCCGAGGCCGCTGGACTTGCTCCGCGAGAATATTGCTGTTGGATTAGCGCCGCGAATGGCCAAAAATTTATCGGCGAAAAATCAACCTCACGCTCCAATGATTATCGGTTATTACTTGGAGGCGCGGATTTACGCGTGTTAATCGCGCGGGTAATAGATGGCTCTCTTCGAGTGTCTTGATTTCAGAAGCGCCTCGCTTGGGTTGTAGCTATATCGAGTGTTCGAAGGCAAAGAAAGACTTGGATCGTTAGTTGAGCCTACGGGGAGTTTCCATATACCCCATTAACCGACCTCTTTACGAGGCAAGGGGGAAAATACATTCTTCCGCGATATTCTTTGGGAAGCGAAGGCGACGCGGCGAATCAGCTATCTCACCGTTTTTCGAGAACGCGCGTTCGTTACGTGCAAAGCGGCAATTGGAGCATTCGCAAAACGAGATTTTATTCTGGCTCGTAGCAAAATTTTCAAAGAATCGACAAAGCCTTTAGGCATTGCGAATCCAATGTGCTCGATTTATGGAGGCTTTCGGTTGATGTCCTCCGCGTTATTTTAATGAAGAATTTTACGAATTCCTCGGCGTAGGTGAAACGGGGGAGCAAATTTTCCGACGCTTTCGTTGGAATGCTATCAATTGTATAAATTCAGGATATTTCGATGATAAATGCTACTCCCAGGATGAGAAAAGATTGAGAATTCAGTGCTGGTGCGAATTTAGGATAATGAGGCCAATGACTAATGTATTTATAATTGCATCCTAAAAGATGGACGTTTGATATTTCTAGAAATTTGAATATCCATTGGTGGCAAAGAATATTTATTATTCGTTAAAATAGAAATAATGGCGAACATTTTTTGGGAATAACAGTAAATCTCGGGGCCTCCAAGCAGCAAATAACTTGGGGGGCCCCTATGGATAACAAATGGGGACCATAAATGTCGGGAGCCTCGCAGTACGGGTGCTAAAAGTTCACACCAGTGTACTTTCTATTTTAAAAAGCCGTAACCCTGCAATTATGTATATTTCAACGGATCAAACCAAAGAACGATTTATGAATCACAGAAAGGCATGCTAAGTTTTAGTAGACGGAGTGTGAATTCCAATCTTCAAAAAGGAGTTCCTTTATCGAAACTAGGGAAAGGAGAAGTTCCTTAAATAGTTCTAGTTATATTTTCCGAGTTTTCTCATCCTTAATATTTGTCTTATTATTTTTAAGTCCATCCCTTCCTATTTTTATATAAAATTCATTGCCATAGTAGAGGTTTGTGGTCAAAGTGCGACGCCATTTGAAGATAGCAATTAATCGCCGAAACATGAAAATATTTTTGAGGAAAAAGTGCAATTATACATTTTTTATTGTAGTTTCGATACTTTCAGGTCACCTGTATTTTATAATACAACGTCGCAAATATTATCAAGGCATAAACAACATGAACGGAATCTGGTTTTGAAAGTCTGGTTATCAGAGCTTCTGCTGAACTTTAAATGTCTTAATGTGTCATTGAACCAAGCGCCTTTTCATCTCTCACATTCACTCATCCTTCATTAGTCTTCCAAGACATTATTTAATTAAGCCAAAGCGCTGAAATTACTGCAGCAAACGAGATTTCTTTGAGGTAATTCAAAGGCTTACTAAAAAGAATAACGCCAATTACTCGTTACTAAAAGTTCCTTGACAACAGCGCAAACTCTTTGAGACGTTTCCCTCGTTCAATCCTTTCAGTCGTTGAGTACACGACGCGGAAGAAGATGGTGACAATTTCAATGTTTGGACTGCTCAGGAGCACTGACACGCCAAGCTTTCTGCTTTAAGCAAGAGGAGGTCAAACAGAGGCACAAACAGCCAATTACAGTTTCGGAAGGAGAGCTTCCTTTCGTGCCTGGCAAGAATCCACGGAAACCATTTCATTCGCGATGCACGGGCTATTTACAGAGCGTTTCGAAACAAACCGAACTTCCTTTGGTGGAGAGAATTTTGGACGAAGATTCCTTTCGATGTGTCTACGCAGAAAAGGAATTTTGAACAGGTTTCAGAGTGAAATTACACATAAGGAAGAGCATAATCAAATACATCTACATAAATACCTTGCAGGCCCTTTTCGGCGAGCGGCAGAAATACATTGCGTTATGCAATTGTAAAAGTCCTATCAAATGAAAATTCGGAAGGTATAGTTTAAAATCAAAATTACCTTCCATGATTCAACCTATAAGCCTGAAAACAGTATTGGAACGCAAGAATTATAGAGGAAGACCTAGCTTAGATTATGAGACAGGTATTGGTTAGTGTTAAGATAAGGAATTATGAGGGAATGAAGCGACTGGCTGGGTACTGGAAGGCCTGGGGAACTTCAAGAAACAAATCTTAGGATTGTTAACTCATGATGATGAACCTATAAGTATTAAAAGCTGGAACAATATGCCTTATTTTACTTTGGCTGAGTATACTGTTTCAATGATTAACGATAAATTTCCATTCTTCTCCGTAAAAAAAATTAAATTGAAACAAAAACGAAATAAACAATATTAGATCGATCGAAAAGTTGGATTTTCAAATTTTCCCTTCTTGTATGGTTCATTCAAGGTCAATATCATGGTTCATTATAATTATAAAAAATTGAATCATTAACAATTTGAGGGCTATACCACAGCAAAAACTAAGATCAGAGATGGAGAGCACTAACCTAACCCCTATCTGGACCGGCAAGGAATATCCTAATTGACTAAAAAATTTAATGAAAGAATCAGTTACCTCCTTTGAAGATGAGTTATTAATCATTAATCTTACTCGTAATTAAAACAAGAAACGCTACTTATAATTCACTTGAAATGACAAAAATAATTCCTTTCGATTTCTTTAAATATAATAAGCGCCTACATTAATTAACCGTAAACACAATATGCGAAGTCATAATAATGGGAATATAACTCTTCGTACACTTTCACAGGAATTTTATGTAGCAACACATTTCGCTTGCGAGGTAGCGTCATCAGGCTAAGTTATACCCTTTACCTTTTATATATTAATATACTGTAAATATAACATTGCCCGATGATCCTAGCTAGCTAGCGAAACATGTCGTTACACTCAATTTGCCGTGGAAGAGCACGAAGTTTTACTCCCATTAAGCGACTGTGTTTAATGTTTCTTATAAACGTTTCCAACGGATTTTACATTAATCTCAATGTTCTTGAGTCGAAGAGAGTATTACAACAGGTAATTTACAACTACAGGAAATATCTTTGATATAGTCGAAGACAGGAGACTATTCGACTGGAAAATATTTTAGTTAAAAGATAAACTGAGAAACGATGAAGAAAGTTAAGAGGATATAAATGAAGCAGAATAAAAGAGAAACATCATAGGTATCTTATATTAAGCAATTATAGACCTGTCGAAAAACAAAAAAGTAGTGATGATGATGAATCAACTTCGTAAAAAGTCTCTTCTCGAACTTCAACAAACACGTACTTTTGGCTCATTCATGCATTTTCCAATTCGTTTTAACAGTCTACAGAACAAAAACTAATTGAGGACAATGCAATCCCGACAACTACCATTGCTACAGAGAAAATACCCCACGGTTCAATGACCAAAGCTGTCGTGACTGCAAACCTCTTTAAGATTCACAACTCCGGAAGAGCAGATGTAAATCAAACCGGAAATGAGACCAATAGCGAGAATACGATGAGGGAGACTGACATACAAGCAATGCGTCTACAGTTAACAATTTGCCGCATAATTTTGCCGGACCTTTTACAACATAACCTTTCCTCCTCGACAGTAAGAAGATAGACTAATGAGGGAAGTCGACGGGAAAATAGACCACAGCCCTCATTACTCGGATGAAAACCGAACTGAAGATATTTCACCTGAGAGAAAGGACAATAAAAGCTAGGAAGGCGACCGACAGATATGGGATACATCAAAGAAACAGTACTTTCCACTTGGCAGACTTTCGACCTCCTTAGATGGCTTAAGGTGTAGTAGAACGTCCCGTTTTGAGTAGTGCAATAAATATTTTCAGAGGAAGATTAGGTGATTTCTTTCGGGTCAGCATGACTGAGACACTGATACATAAATACAGCCTTTAAGAAGATGGATTCTAAAGATGCGAGAGAATCAATTTGAAAAGCAATCAATGCCTTCCCCTGGAATAAGTTATGGCCACCATATGGCTAAAAACGTACTTTCCAAAGCATCTGAGTTACTCTCGGCAGCCTATTAATCCCCAATATTTCCATTTACGCTCATTTTAAACAATCGAACAGAAGTGGGTTTCTATTCAAGTAAAAACAGTCTGTAAATCAACCAACCTTAATTACATGCCCGTTATTTTCACATATATTTCCGATGTTTTCCAGTGTCA
The DNA here is from genome assembly GCA_000376725.2 of Ladona fulva. Taxonomy (NCBI): domain Eukaryota; kingdom Metazoa; phylum Arthropoda; class Insecta; order Odonata; family Libellulidae; genus Ladona; species Ladona fulva. The sequence continues at coordinate 2,699,942 of KZ308147.1, read as the reverse complement.
TGACAGGAAAAAATACAGCACACCGTAAACAGCGATCGATTATTACTTATGAAGAAGGTCCCGTAAATAGACTTCAGAATACCCTCTTTTTAGGATTGAGTATTTAGTGACACCCAAGTAACAGTGGGGCAATTTTTAATGAAGTTATACAAAGAGTACAATTTTATTTTATTATCTACATAAAGGTGTACCTTTTTCAACAACAAACCAAAAGTTATTATACGTGAGAATATTTCCCGCAGACGTCCGGATTCGGATACTAATTTCAATTTGAACTACAAAAGCAAATCCAATATCTGGACTCCGTTAATCGCCCTAAGGAACTAAAGATGACATTAAAAGCATTCCCCTGACCCCTTTCCGATTAATTCAATCGCAATGCCGCGTCAACTGTAGTGCCTTTCCCGCCGCTTTCCATTACCCCGATGTTTCACCATTAAACCTCTCCGGGTAATTCCGCCGTTATGAAGGAAAGGCCAATCAAACGCCATCCACCCGCACCCAGAAGCTCGGAAACCCTCAAAAAAAGAAATCCGGCAATTGAAACACGCCGCTGATATTCGGCTTAGTGGCGAGCATCGATGGGCGGCAAATTCAGGAACATAAACCTGACACCAAACGCCATTCAGCGGCAAGATCGCACGGGTTTTATTCTCGACACACTGCAGCCCGCAATGGAACGGGAATTAAGCGAGGGGAAAAAACATCCAGTCCGCGAAACTCGTTCGAAAGTATTGAAAATGCGAGAGGAAAAATAAGAAGCCTTCCTGGACGGGTCGGGAAGAGATTTTAAACTCCTCGACGGAGGAAAAACATCCGTGGCGATTCCTCCATTCCACGTAGTCGCATTCCCCACCTTCCGGTGAAATGTGTCGTTGTGCCGCGTGAATCACAGACCGAATAAACTTTTGAGACACTCCGAGGAAGGAAAATGCAGCTCTGAGGGAGATCCCATTAAGGACAGCACTCCGTGGCAGACTGGAGGAAAAAAGGAAAACATTTCCGGAAGCGGAGCTGCCGCGTAACGATGGAAAGGAGTCGTGCAACGTAAGCGAAGGATTCTGGTGGAGTACGAGATGCTCGATTGACACGACTCCCGTTCCCACCTGAGACAGGTGAGAAATGACACAGACGACTATCGGGTCTGTGAAACATTGAATGGCCCTCTACATGCACGAATCTCCCGCTAAGGGCCCTTGATTGGCTGCCGAGATACTAAGCGACGATTCAAAGCTCTCTAACGAAGAGCGGAAGGGAATTGATGGAAATACATGAGATGCTGGGAGCTGAAAAGTAGGGTAATGGCTAATACGGTTTCCCATTATTAGCGCTATTTCCTTCTTAAATATATTTCTCAGTACGAGAAACTTCTTTCCGCCAAAGTTTGCAACTTTAAAGAAATTACCTACGAAAGACGACCTCGGCATTATCCAACCAGCATGTGAACCATTTATCCAAAACTAGTTTCCTCTGTTAACACTAGCACAGTATGTGTTTAGTACGGTTTAATAATTCGTATAACTTTTTGCTTAATTATACTATTACTAGTAAACTCCCCCGTCAAGCATGACGGAACTTAATTTAGCTTAAAAATATATCTATTATCGTATATATCTGGTCCTCCTAAGCCAGAAACAGTCCATCGTAAGATCATAATAACTCAATATATTTCTTACCAATATTTATAATATTTATTCTACTGTTTTCAAGTAATTAAAGCCTACTTTACGTACATTTTATAGGAAAATATAAGAACTGGTTATCTCCGTGTACTTATATTGGACAATTCAAAAAATCAACATTCAACAATGGCTAAGTCGTCAAAAGGATGGGTTGTTTATTTCCCAGAAATATTACGAATTTTCCGTGTATTTTATCACAATTCTCGCAATTTTGAAATTATATGAATGTTTCACGACTAATATAAGATGCTATGATCATTTTCCTTTCTTGTGACACTTGTCTCAATTTCGTAGGACCATTTTTTCTAATTTAACTTTGTAAAATAAACAACCTCTGCAAGTCAAGAAAACGTACTTAACGTTCATCTCTTATGGAAACGTATTATGTGCTCCTGGGTTCGATCCCGGGCCTTTACAGAGATGAGGACAGCTTTCCTGGAGGTTTCAGCATCGTAGAAACACAATGCAGTTTGTTTCAGATCTCTAAGTCAAGCCGTTTCTGAGATAGAGAATAGATAGGGGAACGGTCAGACGAACGGACGGACGGACGGACAGACATTTGCTTTTTAAACATATGATTGTCGTTGAAAAACAGCAACATAACACGTTATATTAAACGAGCTAAGAATTCGGAATTGTATTTGCATGATAAGTTGAACAAACACTTAACTAAACTAAACCGAAAATAGTTCTGGTGGTGTCTTCTAAAACAACCAGGAGATTTAAGAATCTTTTTCGGGACACGAATGGGAGAGAAAATTCTAGGACAAATCCTGAACCATCTGGACATCCTACTCTTATCCCACTAGCGGGACTTATAAGGCCATAACGTCACACTTGAGAGGGCTGACTTCAGTTTATATAATCTCTGCATCTTTTCCGTTACATCCATTATTATAAAACGAGTACATCATTACAAGTAATTGAAAAGGTATAATTTTCAACCCTACTAACGTCAGATTAACAAGTATAAATACCTTTAATTACAAAATATAGCTTTTCCTTATGCTTTAGTGGGGTTTGGATTTCCAGCGGAACTAAGGAATGGGAAGTCATAGTAAAACGGCTGGAAATGATTGCTCTCCTCGTTAGTGAGATAGTTAGAGGAAACCAAGAGCTATCCCTTTAACCTTTCCAACATTATAACCATATCATAGTATCATGCGAGTTTTGACCTTGAAATGCAAGTGTTAAAATAACAATTAACGCATACACACAAACATAAAATGAAATGGTTAAAGGGTAAATGGTCATACAACATAATTGTATGGTTCCACATATTATATTAGATGACGCCAATGATGCTGCATTTCCTCAAATTATTTGCCGTACTTAGAGTCGAATCAACTAAAGAAAAACAATGGAATCTAATAAATCGGCCTCGAATTTGTGGTAATTTTTCATCGTGAAGAAAAATGAAAAACAGACCTTTATCCTTACGATAGAAAGTTAATGACCACGGTTTCTACCTGACGATGACCCGAAGGGTCAAAACCATGGTCGTAGAATACATTTTCTGCGGTAAAAGGGAAAGTCCGTTTATCATTTTTCTTCATAAACAAGAAATAGTTTAAAAAGTAAAACAAAATCCCTCAGTTACGCGTAATAAGGTACACTAATTTAACGTAACTTGCACGTAATAAATAATAGCAACGTTGTGTGGAGTACAGGATAACGATGGTGTAATAACATAAGCTCTTCTCCATGAGAATGACGAGAGATGTGACGTGATACTACGCGAGTGATAATCTTTAACCACTGGCCGCGACCTGAAATTGATATGCGACATTTTGCTCCAACAATGTCGAAATGCAAGTGAGATTACTACGTAGAGTAACTTTCCTTGCAAATTTACAATCGTTTCACGTATTAAACGAGAGCCTTAGGAGCTACTCAAAATAATTTACATTCAGGAAATAGCGTGGAAGGTGATCAAATTCTAACCATAAAAATTCTTCGCAGCTGTAATACAGAGATATCCGCTTACCTCATACTCTCTCCGAAACTATTCCACTGAATAGGATTCAATAATCAAGAAAGAATTAAGAGTTCGAGACGATCGAGATTTGAAAATCGGCAGCATACAGCTTTCCCAAACGCATGTTATCAGAGTTAACCTTAAACAACCACCATACCAATCAGCAATATCACCTATCGAGTCGAAGCCAGCGGTAGGTTAACTAAATCTACGTATATTCGGCAGCGATACATGGGATTTCTACAAGCATCCCTTATACATTCCTTGCAATCCCACCCGATTTATCTTCGCTACAAATTCCAACGACGATACCTCAAGGCAGGGAAAAACGATGAAGTACTTCCTTACAAGTATGAATTGACCGAACACCTGGGAAATAACTCTCTCGATGAAACAAGGTAGCTGCCCAGTGGCAGCAAATGATATAAATTCCGCCTTATCTTCAAGCATGTGCGTATGCTCGATCATATTACCCGTAAATCAAATCGATTGCCAGAGCGAGCTTAAAATACGAGTCGGACAAAGCGGGAACGCGTCAATCCATCGATAAACGGAACATATCAAGGAATTCGAGAACGAGAATTTTAGAATGAGCCATCCTTCATAACGTTACCATAGAGAAATAGTTGAAAGTGGGAGTGCCGCCGGCGATAGATCACCTGACTTACAGCCAATCGCCTTTCTATCCTCGTGGCTCCATCCGGATGCACGCGAACAACCAATCCCGCGCCATTCGAATAAAAACGACCGTAATGTATCGAGCGACGACTGATTATTTCAAAAATTCCGCAAAGTCCTCGTATTAACAAAAACCAACTGGGTGGAAAACCCATGTCTATCTTTCCCTTTTCCAGAAAGCGGTTCCGTCGTTTAGTCCGGAAATTGCTCGCTCTGATGATTCCGACGAAAAAACCTCTCGGATTCGACCTAACCGTGGACTATAACCTAAGGACCAAAAAAGGATCGCGGGAGCGGGGAAAATGGGCCGCTAATCGGGTCAAACGCTCGAAAAATGCGCGGGGAGAAAGGGGGTGGGGAAAGTGAAACGGTACATGGACCATTAAATCCGCGACATCTCTCGCGAACTGGATGAGAATGTATCGCTTAAACTCGATTTGGAGGAGATAAAGAGAGAGAGGGGATATTATTCGGAGTGATCGGAGGTAGATCTAGCGCGATGGGCTAGCTGTCTTCGCTCTACATTCCGAAACTTTCCACCCACTCACTCCCACGCAAAACCCCTGCACTCGGCGCTGAAGGAGAAAACAACCGATGCGGATGATTGATGAATCGAGAGGCATATGTGGAAGTGGGAGACGATCAAAGGGTGTGCAGATTTTAACTAGATTACCTGACTGCAAGAAGGCCAAGCTCTACCCTTTCCGAAAGATCGGAGTTTCTGAAAAAAAGAGCCACGTCGGGAATGAAGGCATAGCAGTATTTACTAGTTTCTTCCCTCGTTATGTAAAAATGAGCTCTTTTCTATCTGGCAAGTGTGCATCGCCAACGCTTCGGCTTCCGAGCAAGCCTTTGGCTAATTGGCTTTTATCAATACGTCGATTCGGTAACGTAACGTCCTATTCCATTTCGAAGCTATTCAAATGTCCAGATTTTACCTATAGTATTTACCACATTTAAGTAATTGTCGACCGTTTTTCAGCACACGTTAAGGTTTGTGCAAATCACAAAAGAAGATTGAAGTAGGCAAGTATTAATACAGCACCTTTACAAGGGTGTCCACTATCCAGCCATTAAGAACTTCCCTGAGTTTTCCAGGTTTTCTAGGGAAATATTTTTAGTTTTCCATAGTATTTCACGCCCGCAAATAAGTATGATTTTGCCCAAATATTAGACGTGGTGATTATTAGGCCCTAAAGATACAAAAAATGGCGACGAAGTGTTCATAGGCTCATTATGATATAGTTTAGGTATCGGAGCAGGCCCTAAACACGGGCAAGCAGGAAGGTTGCCCGGGGCGCGAAGTTATGAGATCAAATAATGTTAGATTTCACTTAACATTAATAATGTCCCTCACTTCAGTTGCATAAACACTTACTATTTTCATCGATCACCAGAAAGCATTAAAATATCTCACAAGTACAGGAAAGTCATTTCTTGAAATTAAAGGGCAGAGAAAAAAAAATAGTTCCTCTACATTATAGAACAGAAATTAGATACCCCTAGTAACTGCATAACGTTGCATAATTGCTATATTGCCAAAACGTTATTTGTAGAAAGAAAGCGCACATGAATGCCTTATAAGCTTTAAATTGGTCATGAAAACACTGTACACGTAAACTTTCTTCCTCTCAGGGAATTTTCACTCAGCCCAAAACCAAAAAGCCATGGAACGATTGTTTGTCAAGAGTGTAAAATAGATTTTTCCAGGTTACCCGCCAATTTCCCTGAGTTTCCCGGAAGAACAAAATTCCCTGAGTTTTCCATGACTTCCAGGTTAGCGGACCCTGCTTTATGGAACAGATAGAAGAGAAATTTAAGGCCCGGTGTTTTACTTAAAACGGACTTCAACTAATGTTCACTTTAGGGTCCATTATTATAACGGTTTGTTAAGGGTTCAATAGAAAATTATAGATCATAACCGTTCTAATTTGTCTAATTTGTCATATATATATGGTATATTAACCATGATCTTCACTTTAACTCTAACAAAAGACTAAATTACCAGGCTCTAAAGTGAACATAAGTTAAATTCCATTTTAAGTATACATTATAATGCCTGACCTTAGTCTCAATTTTCCCCAAATAAAGATGTTTTACTATTATTATATATTTGGCACAGAAATTAATCATGGCATCTCGGAAACACTATTCTACAAAACCCATCAAAATGAAAAAAAAAAGAAACGATTCCTTTTCTTTTAACCGCAAAACGAGACAACCAGATAGCTTTACCCCCAAAACGAGCCATTCCGCCCTGACTACGGAGCTAAGCTCTGAAACCTAGGTCGCCCTTTGGTTCTTCATGTTCTATGATTTTGTTAAAATTGTTTTCTTAACTTCTCTGAAATGAATCCTGCCTGAGGAGGAGTAACCGAAAACGATTCGATCATACGCACCAGAATTTGGTTAGAGGTTTAAAAACACACCGTAAGCCGTCTTTCGGCAAGCGGAACTCGCTGTCAGAGACAAACGGGAAGCTCCAAATTACCGATTTCTGGAAAGTCCAAATGATCATTTCGGAGACAAAGCCTCCATCCTCAGGGGGTCTCCACAAAGGAACTCCTTCCTTTCTTCGCTTGCCGAAATACGGCTTACTGAGTGTTTTTAAATCTCTAATTCATAGACAGCCGTGGTCCAACCTTTTCTTACAGCGCCAGAATTTGTTTTCTCTCAAAAGATACGTCGGCCTCAAGCAGCGGTGGATTCAATTACTCCTAATGCGCTAACTTTAGAGTGGAAGGCAATCGACTACCAGATGTGTGCCAAAGGACAGAATCGTCATTCAAAATCAAATGTAGAGTTCTACTAGTGAGGAAAGCTGTCCAATACAGTAATTACAGAACATGTATTGTAAAAAGCTGAAATAGTGAGTTCCATGTTTTCTATGGATTTAACTGCAACTCTAAATCTTCATTAACCCACAACCGACTTAATTCATAAATCCAATACCCCCACAGAAATTGACATTACCAATCTTAGGTTCAATATTTAATTTACAGCTAGAGAAATGAATACAAGGGAATCATAAGTTCTCAAGGCACGATCCTTGACCTATCGTGAAACGATGAAAAGGGCCGAGCATGAGTGGCAGACACTTCTTAAAAATGCCCCAGGCCAATCGCGATTACCCGATCTTTATATTGACTTAACATAAAACCCTCCCACCCACAGTAAAACCGGGTAATAAAATTGACTGCAAGCTACTCAAAGGTTAGGCCGACCTTATCACTACTTTAAATAAAGGAAATTGACCTTACAGAATACACGTTACGTTTCCCAATTGCTAATTACCGGTCAAGGGAAAGTAAAAGGCTACATAAATTCTCGCCTCTCAGTATGTAAATGTTTCTCATCTCTCTAATGGCACATGATATTACCGAAAGAATGAATCGGTAATAAATATGAGGATAGGTATGAAAATTCTCGGCATGTGATTCGACGTTATCTCTGTAATTAAACAGCCGTTTCTCGGAATTTTATAGCAAGCTTGACATCTTTTTAAAAAAAGAGGCAATTTAGATTTATAAAAACATAATTTCCCAAGGAATTGAGTTAAGGTGTAAACGTGAAGGCGAGGCCAACTCACGATTTGTGCATGAGTTTCAGCCAGCGTACGGTATCAAAGTGGTGGTCGCTAAAGATATATGACATGACCGCTTGTGTTAGGTAGTACCAACTTTCTAACCAATTTTGGTCACCTCTTGAAAAAACATTTTTGGCGGCCGCTGGATTCTCCCACTTTTTCTCTTTCATTGCAGAGACAAGGATTTAATCTATATAGAAAATGATAGCCGAACCCAATGGTTAGGCGAGATATGGCACATATGTCTTTCGAAGATGGGAACCAATACATTTATCAACTGAAAACTCCATAAATGTATACTGTCAACACTGAATATTTATTGGAAACTAATGTATACTATTCCGATTTAATTTGAATATATTACAGGAACATACATAAGCTGCAACATACATAATCAGATGTGAGATATTAGAAGGGCCACCTAAGACTCGAATGCTTGAAAATAGAAAATAAAAATAATAAATATATACGACTAAAATGAACAATACCCATTTCATCATTCGATATTCAAATTCAATAGCAACGGATAAAACAATGATTTGCCAATTTGAACGAGTCGTGCTTCTTTAAACAGGTCATTGAACAAGATTTCTTAGACATTAAAGGTTTGAAGTGCCACCGATTCCAGCTATCAATTTCCTACCAAATACCAGCTACCAAATTCCCACTATCAACCACAATTGTTCGCACAACTACTTACAAATGAAATTCGCTATCCACGTACAAAAGCAGAGCAGTTAGTACCAAGAACACCAAACCATCCTCCCCCTTCGATTCATGTATATTTAGAAACGAATGACATGAAATAATGCCTTATTTTGTCACATTCGTTCGATCTTCTGTCAAGAATCTAAATCTCGTCTTTCCAGAGAATAAGGCAAAATAAAAAAATGTCGATTGATAGCGCCTGTGATTTTGGTACCAAACATATACAGTTAGCAAACATCGTAATGCTGGCACCATCAGCATTTTCAGCAAAACCCGCACTGCCGATGGAACTTGTACGCCTTCATCTCCAGCCTTCTTCTAAAGATGCACGCATCTGAATAAGCGCGCAACTTCAGTCCAGGGACGGTTTCAATCCCCCTCGGGGGGATTCGCAAACCGTCCCTCCACTTCCTCGGACCCCGCAATCGAGCGAAGCGGGGAAAGCCGCATGACGATGCCATTGAGAGGAGATGAGACTCGAGGTCCGTGGATCGATAACTGACGGCGGCAGGAGGTCCTGCGGGAGTGGCGATTCAGGAGGAAGAGCCCCTCCTGGTGGATGCACCTTCGCATCCAGAGACTAGGTCAGGGGTGGCGGCCTACTACGTCCTCCGGAGACCGCTCGTCCTGTTTCCTTCTCTCTTAAATGGAAGGACCCTGTAATTGCGATCGGGATAGGGGGCGGTCCTTTTGAAGAAGTTCGCGGCGGGTGGGAGTGGGGAAAAGACTCGTGCACGTGCTTCGGGGGGAGAGTATCTCTTCACGCATGACTGGAACGCTTGGGTGCAAAGCCCGGCGACTCCCTTCTCGCTTCGCTGAGGACGCGGTGGCGAAGGAAAAAATCGCGAGGAAATTGAACGGTTTGAAACGCATACCCAAACGGCTGCATTTTTTCGTGAGGGGAGATAAGATGGAAAGTAGGGGATGGCAATACGCAATTCATCCGCTATTGTCTGTCTTTCGAAAACTTTCCCTTACCCCACATTGCTTGAATTATCTTTGTCTGGAGCGCCGAAAGATTTATCGAGGTAAAAATAGGAACCGCCGTGCGTGTGTCCGCGGCGGCTCATTCCATGTTGGAATAGATTACCGTAAATCCGTGGTAGGGATGGAACTATTTCCCGGGTCATTAAACACACGAAGGCGATCGGTGGCGGAAAAAGATAGCGCGAGTGTTGTTAATTGAAGGGGCGTTCTTTGCGTTGACCCGGATCGGGAAACTGAAATTAATTCGGCAAACTACAGTAGTGAAGCGATTTGGGCCCTAAATAATATCCATCTCCTTTTCAATTAGCCTTATGCGGCGGAATGGCGCTGGAATATAGAATAAAAGCTACTCTAAAGCTACTTTAAACGGAAACCTAATTGCATTACAGGTGAATTACTATTTGAGCTGCCTTCTGGATAAAGTTTCTATGTCCAAGGACTGTTAAAACGGTACGGAACTGTGTCTAAAGTATTAAAATTAGTTTAGAATGGACTATACAGTAGTCGCTTTTGTATTCCATTAAAATTTTCGATTAAAGTATATTTTCCTCCTGAGATATATCTTTCTGTAAATAATTTTGCAGTTTTAAACGCCGCTGATGTAACTGTATTCTTTCGGATGCCAAATTTACTGTATAGTTTTCATTTTTCGAAATGATTACAAAATCTGAAGACAATTTTCCGAAAACTCGAGAAAAGTCGAATGAACATTAACACGCCATTTTTTGCTAAGAAAATTCAAAATGGGAATTTATTATGGCCCAAAAGTTCAAATTCCAACTGACAATAATCTGCTCAGTATATCCTGCTCCTCCATTCACTATGACGGAAAATAAAATCTTTGTAATTTAACACAGGAATCCCGACTTAAATCCTACTCCAGCTATAAATAAACAGATCAAATAAAAAAGTCCCTGTACAACCAAATACGATTAAAGATCAAAACGATTTAAGATGTCTAAGTTACACTAAAATTGAAACATCAAAGACCGATTGTGAGAAGTTAAAACTAGATGAAACCGTAACACAAACTGCATTAATATGAGCTACTACCACCGAGAAAATATACATACTTTGAAACTACATCTTCAAAAATCAAAACAGAACTAAAATCAAAGTAAGAAGGAAAAAGGCAAGGGTTTCATTACACAACATTTTTATAAGAATTGGCTTTAAATTGCGTTGCAGAAAAATTAGATTTAGATCTAAAAAAGACTAACGCATCGATGTTGACTTACAAAAGAGAATCTTTTGGAGTTTAAGAGGGTGTCAAACAACAATGGTGAGTAGCCGGGACAACTGTCACTTCAAGAAACTCCCGAAATGACCGGGGAAATGCATACTTGAACTGAAAACAAATCTTTGCCTTGGCAAATAACTGGTCAAACCGAGAAACAACTCGTTTACCGATATATTCGGTTCAGTTAAAATTTGCCCCAATAGGTTAATCAGCAATGAAAATTATTCACAAACGAAACTTCGAAGTAACAGAGACATTTGAGCGCCAAGGTTACACCGAAGAAGGAGATAAAAATCCGGATGTCTAGAAATTGGATCGACTGTGTTTCCACGACAATCGGAGAAATTACGACTATTCTCTTGCGCTCAAATACCATAGAAATTTATCCCGGGTACAAGTGTCGTATGTGAAAAACTGAAACTAAAAATTCAGGAACTTTATCATATCCTAGGAGATTATCTTGAAGCTATACAATTCCGTATCATAGAAACAACTTATTTGAGTAAAAAAAATATTGATTCAATTATTTACCAAGAAAATAACTTCAGTATTTAAACAGGTAAAGGTCAGAAGAATTTAAGGCTGTTCGCAGATTATATAGCAAAAAATACCGATAGAGTGTAAGAACATATCAAGTTTAGGTGACAGCTAATCAAACTTTCACTTGGTATTCTAGGACCAGTAATAGGCGGGCAAGACTACTGCGGGGTAGAGATGACTGTGTAGTAGCCATCTCTACCCCGACCTCTATTTCCTTTAAGTTCATCCGTTTTTAATTTCAGAGAGGAAGCGGAGTTATTTCTAACAAGGTTAACACAGGAAATAAAATGGCAAGAGAAAGGATACGGACGGGTACCCGAACGATAAAATTAATGACTGGATAATTACTTCATATTTTTTCAATGTTTGCGATGACTGAAGGTTTAAGACTGCCCACTTCGAACAGCTGCCTCTCTCATTTCTGCTGGCTTATTCCCAATTAGAAAAAAGGCCACAATTAACTATCATCTCAAATGATTTAAATTTTCCGAGAAGATTTCGCTAAGAGATTGGGACAAGATTATCAACGACACGTGATTTTTGATGCCGCACGATTTCCTTCCGGCCAACGGTACGATTCTGACCGAGCTTGTACCTCGGCTTTCAAATATGCGTTGAGCGAGCCGATATGTTCTTCGTATGCGTCATTTCAATTATTAATCCTCGATGATCCGAGTATAAAAAAAATCAAAACGAATTTAGGGCGTAATTATAAGAGGAGAGACTTAAGGGAACGCCATAATATTGTCCGTTTACAGTTATCGCAGGAAATAGAAACACGGAAGCTGTATTTAAAGAATTGGAGGACGCAATTCAACCTTGACAGTCAAAATTAGATATACATAAAAAAATTAAGCAATAACTGTTTACGACAAGACAAAATTGAAGCCAGTGACGAGGAGCAATAAAAACCTTCCGCCGAATGAATGGCCACAGCCCTTTACTCCGAAACAATCACCAAGGTTCTATTCTAAGGAGAGCGAATTAAAAATTACTAAAATGAACGAGTTGATAAATAATTAAATCTATGTATCCTGAATGTTATTTTATGTAAGTACAGGGCTGCTTGCAAAGCTTGCCAAAGATTTGAAGTGGCTGCAGCTACGGAAAAAATGCGCTTTAAATAGCTGAACGACAAGGAAGAGATTGAAATGGAAAGCGAAATGATATCGCAGTCACGAGCACATTGGCATTCAAAGATGTCAGAGTTCAACCCCGAGTGGAAGAATTCCTCGAAAAGAGGAGCTGTGGCACGATCTTTACGTCATTTACGCTTTAAATTTCCTCCGGCAAAACTGCGAGAGATAAAACAAGACGCGATAAGATACAGACCAGAGAAACAAAAACTGAAAACAGAGCAGTTTCCGATTTTTAGCTTTCCGCAAACAGCGTTCGAAACATTATCTGACGAAACAATGGAGTGAGAATAATCCAATAAAAGCAATCGAATGATCCAACCGCCTGCTTTCATAAAGGAAACTCTTTCCTATCTCTTTCTGATTCACTCCATCCATCGCTTATCACTAAGATCAAAATCGAATGATTATACGAGTGTTCTTAAGCTCATTATTTACATTCGCTGGCAGTTATCGACCGGGGGATGGGCTTAATCGACTTCTGTAGGGGAAATTTGTCAGCAATTGATTAGATATTGCCATACATTTTAATTACAACTGTGGTAACGTGTTCTAGTATCCCCCTCACTTGAATCTAATGCTCTCAAAAGATAAAATGGACTAATGTCACGAGTTTGTAATGGAGATAAACAGAAATAAGAAAATGGATCAGAAATAATAATTGGAATATATAGGCTTTTCTTGGTGCTATTTAATCATATAAAATAAAGAAAACAGGGTGAATACTTAAAATTGACGCACAAGAAGCAGTTGAGAACGTGAACCAGGTTTCGAGGCCTAGATAAATAATAGAGACCTGATGATTTTTAACAATGTGTATATCCGTTTTCTTTATTTTTCAACTTCGGAAAGGTTTGTTAATTGGGGTATATTAAATCATTAAACATTTTCAGAAAAGCTGACATTCGTTTGAAGATTCAATTCCACGAATTAAATAATTATTTTTATTATATTTTATTTTTTCTTCATATTTATTTTAATTCAGTTATTTTTCTTCGGGCTAAGGATACCTTTCCTATGTTTTTTTTTAACAATTCTCGAAAGATTAGATTTCTAATTTTTTTTGATTATAAGCCCGACTTATGAAAACGTTTTAACATTTGGCTCGTTATTTATATTTTCGCTGGACCAGTTTCATAACGGTGGGCGCCACGAAAAATTTTAATTGCTATCAGGGATAGAATGTCATCTTCGGTCGAAATGGAACACCACATCACTAACGATGCTGCTTATTTTAATTACAGTAGAAATGATGAAAATCGACGTTCAACTGGACATATGGACCGAAAAACTGATTCACTCTATGGATAATGACCGCATTACCGAACAGTTTCATTCGATCAATCACCTCTTCTGCTTTGAGGCTCATTCCAATTACCACCCCGGTAATGTGCCTCTAAATGCCCCGGCGTGATACGCACCTCGCCGTTTGGGAAGAAATTGGGTGACGTCCGCCACACCGATATCGCCGATCTCGAGCTGAGGACAACCTCCGGACGCCCAAAATTGAACATACATAGCGCAAGAAAATCGGCGCTAATTTTAATAGGTCATATTTACTGGACAATTAAGCGAAGAGGCGGTGATGAAAATCGCTCCCCTGGCGACGAGTTAGCCTTTTTGGGTCCTGTGCCAATTCCGAACGTCCCAAGAATGCACCTTTCATTAACTTCGACGCGCATCTGGGGGCACCTGTGAGCGCTCAAACCCTTGCAAACGTATCTCTTTCCGCCTCGACTATAAACACGAGAGTAAATAGCTATCCGATCGATGCTTCATATATTTGCGGGGAAGAGCGAAATTTAAGGGTAAGAGATTACTAGTCACGCCTCCAGTTTGTGAACTCGTGCCCGAGTTGTTTTGAACGTAGCATAAACCGAGGATGCTTGGCGTGTTCCCATATGCATAAATTTTGCGAGCCAATAATGGCGGCCAAAGTTGCGGTTGACGTCAAGCAGGAAGCCTCGAAACGGCGAGTGCTTAAATAAAACCGTCATTATTTCTCTTTCTACGCAATGGAAATAGCTCCGAGTGCTCGGGTTTCCAACGGATACACTCCACACCCTCCGGAAGGTTGAGAGCTAGGAGGTGAATTTATCACAAAAGAGGGCCGAAGTGGATAATTTCTAAAACGTTCACGACAAGGTAGGTACACGAACAGAAATATTGAAGCAAAGTGCTCGTGCTTCGAAGCCAATTTGTCTCGGGATATAAAATAATTCAAACCTCCAATTCCGAATCAATTTTTCACAGTTGAAATAACGGATGGTGGATTAGTCATTTTCTAAACCCGAATCAATTCAGAATATAACATAAAATATATATCAAACAAGAATTGTTTATGGTATGGGTAGAGCGATGAATTTCATAATCAACGATTGACTAGGAAGCAACTAACAAATAAGATTTAATTAAATAAACAGATTCGTTATTAAGAAGATTTGGGCGTACCAATGTAGCTTTTGCAGATCGAACATTAAAACAATGCTCAAATTCTCGAATTGCATCTAAATACACATAAACATTATAATCATACAAATATAAAAGCATACGAAATATATAAATGGGTTAAATAGCATTTCAATCACTAACCAAGTCATTCTAAATATAGTACATGAAAGGGCCGAAGTTGATTTTTATTCAGAGATCATTTACAAACCTAAAATACATTTATGGAGATTATGGCAAGCAAAAAGCTTTAGATAATCCAGACGAGACCGCATGATCCATCTCACACCAATAAGAAAGATATAAATGACAATAACAGCTGATAAACAAAGACCGAGCTATCAGTCATCCGGCCATTGACCATGAAGTAGACGAGGGAGAAGAGGTCTCTGAAGTCATCGTCTCTTCGAACTTGATCTCCAAACCAAATGTTTAGAGTTGGGATACAAAAAGAGCTCATTTAAGGGCACCACTATAAGCACTCTTTAAAAATCTTCACCATCGACGTGAACGCTCTTTTTAGTATAATATGAGCCTAAAGCAGTCTTGACTTTATACGATACAAACATAAATTTACTCCAAAGAACTAACTTACCGAATGCGGTACATGCAAAATCTGAAAGTATACATAATTCCATAAGGATGAATTAAATATAGGGAAAGTACTAGCTTTCACATGAATATTCTACCGCTTATGTTTAACTAAACAATCGATCAGAAATCCAACATTCTACCAATACACAACTCACGAGTAATATGCTCATAATCCTGGCTATTATTATCATTATTAATTCTTTACAAGAAAAATGCAGTTTTACAACATGCTTTCCCAAATACACAAACTGAAGAGCGAATTTGTATAAAAAATCTATCTGTGTACATACCTTAAACAAAGAGGTATGATTGCTTTAAAATAAAATTTCACTACTAAAATAACATTATCTTTTCCCGACGCTCGTGGCTAGCTATCTGAGCGCCGGTAACTATTAAAAGGCACACCGCCCACTTCACATACTCCTTCGGCCCATATCTTACGCGGAAGACGTGCGAGGGTAGATTATAATTAGACATGGAACGTAAATGAATAATGAATGAGGATATCACAATGGCGATGTGAGTCCTCCCGCTCGATGATACCTCTGATTACTTTTAAGTTGATAAGATAGTTGCATCCGTTCTGGATTCCGAATCATAATTTCCTGTTGCGCAGTTGCAGCTAGGATTCATCACTCCTTTGAGAAATAAACAGCATCCAAAAGCAAACGCGCCATTCCGACGCGTTCTTGGATCTGCTCCTTTAACAATACACACAGATAGAGGAAGGATATATACTTTTCCACACAAAAAATTTTCATTATAGACTACCGGTTTCGGCGTTACATTGCCATCGTCAGTATCCTTTCTCTTTCATTGATTTCCACAACATCTCGGCTGCCTCCGTGATTTTATATCCGCAGATAACTCATTTATCAGCAAAATCGGGAGAAAAGATTCATCAATAACCTCGACTTTATTATGCATAAAGAAAATCTCGATGGGTGAGTTATAAACACATTTATTACATATACGCACAGCCGCGCCGTCCTATGGGTGCACCGCACCTCGGCAGCGGCATCTATGGCGGTAACATAGGCGTAGGGCTTATGCCGACAATTCCAACATGTACCTGAGGAAACAAATGCCGAGATATGGCTCGCCTATTCCAATCCAACAACCTCGACCAGATTGTTTTCGCTATTCTCTGGACCCACCGATTCTGTATATAAGCGCTCGTCACAAATCATGCCTTATATAACTATTTTATACACTCGTGTCAGTCAGATACGTAGCCGCAAAATGCAGATTTCTGAGAAACAAATTCTAACTCTGCAGTGCTTGAGAAAAACGATATCTGCCATTCCATTTGTAATTCAGTTGCGTTGTAGATCGCTCTCCTTCATTGGGTGCAATCTGTGTTGATTGTAAGGGAGCCAATTACGAGTATGTTTACAGGCAAATAGGTTGGGCACAGCTCTGTATATGTTACTAAATACTAAACTAAATAATAAAATACTAAATATTTTCGAGTTTTACTTTAGAGAACAGTGAACTTCCGTCCATAGGAAAATGGATGTTGTACGATTACAAAAGTTAGGATGAAAATATAAGAAACGGGGATAATATACGGTTAACTCATATTTCGTTACATGTGTATACAGGATCGTACCGAGCCATTTACCGCCTGTGGCGAGATGTCATACGCTCCGGGAAGTATTTACTATAAGGCGCACCATGCGTTAGCTGAGGACCTCACCGTTAAACGAATCTTTGCCACTTTTTCAACGTGAATAATCTCTTGGTGTGGACTGAAAGTTGTTTCCGCGCCTAAGGCCTCTGACCGCTAAAATTTGTCCCTATATAACCCGCATTTCATTTCATTCAGATGACAATCTGCTTGATTTCGGTCGTAGTAATTAGAAAATGAAAGAGAGTCTCCTTACTGAAATTCGTAACCATTTTTCTAAATAAAACATGGATTATCAAGAATAAGAAGACCTCAGCATTCACCTTACCGCCCTCTCCTAGAGCCAACCATTGGCACGACCGTTTGTATATACACTCGTATTTTGCCATGTCCAAAATCATCGTTTCATAGTGGAAGAGTTGAAGCCTAAATGGTCACTTCTCGAATTTTTAAAAGGAAGGGAAGGGACTTTGCTGACCCTAAACACGTCATCATCATGAATAGTAGATATTGCCAGACAATAATTCAAAATAAGAACAACCAAAGCTAAACTATGCTTCTGAAACAATACATTCCTGAACTTACAAACTATATAATTTTTTAAGTGCATCTGTTTTAAGTTGTATTTTTTGTCCTTTCTTTTCCGTAGACCACACAGGAAGTTCAATTTCCTATTCCCGATGCCAGGGAGTATATTATAATGTAAATGTCTGTGGCCTACATGTCCATCAAAGACTACTGAAGAAAATAGCCACATATAAAACTACAAGCATGACTTTCTCCACTTTCATTTGATCTTAAATGGGGAATATGGAGGAGAGATAAAAAGAAGTCCATAAACTTCTTAAGACTCCGCGGCACACCTCTGTGACTTTTAAACTCCTGCAGTGAAGGGCTCTCGACATCACGGTCAGGAAGAGAGGCGCAAAACAGTAGAGGAAAAACAGAAGTTGGGTTTGAACTAGTTGGAAGGGCTTAAGGAGGTTTGGACTCTCGCCCACACGCATCTGGTGGAGTGACGTGCCTTGAATAGAACGAATGCGTTGCCGACGCATTGAGAGCTAAACAATGAAAGAAGCAAAGGAGAAGAAAAAACACCGCAGCATCCCACAGAATGCGTCATGGGATTTCGGTGAGCAGCCGGAAGTATGCGGCTGCAGAGAGAAGCGCCGGGTAAATCCCATCGCTGTAAGAGAAAAAATATAACCAATGCTGGAATCTCAGGATTTCGTTTCTTCTTAAGAAGCCAGTAACTCTCCTTGGTCGAAAGAATAAACTGTATGCTTTCACCAAACCGTCAACCAATTAAAGTTAGATTTATAACAATAATGAATAATTCTGAAAAGTATGATTGAATGCACCAATATCTTGCGAGAAATCATCAAGACTTGACTAGAGTGAGAAAAAAGGATACATGCAGAGAGAAGCCAGCAAATTATAGGAAGTGGCATTGTTAAAAGCGCTTCGACAGCTGAGACCTTTACTTTGCACTTAAGCCCCAACCGGGGATTGAACCCAGGACCGCTTTCACCAAAGGAGAACTCGTTGCACACTTGGCAATCCGGGAGTCCCGTAAAATTATTTTTCAAACGATTAATTAATATCAAAAATTTTTGCGAACCTAATGGCTCACGTTTTGAGAAGAGCAAGTCGTATTAATTTTACCAATAAGTTAGTGTCCAAATTAATCACCAAATTTCATTGTAGGTATGAAATTCATCAAATTCTGTATTATCACCTACACATTCAGGGTGACATCCTCACGTAGTACCAACATTCCCAATTTCAAAAACGGGTACATAAAACTAAGTGAAATCTAAATTGACATGTCAGTTAAGCAGAAACTACATTTCCTCTCTCTTTTTAATAATCTGAGCAACTCTTCTAGAACCCGGAAGATTCCGTGGAGAATTATAAGCTGAAGCACAGACATGCTTCTTTAGGGTGTAAAAATTTCCGAATCTTTCGGCGAGTGAATACAACCATAGCGTACAACATCAAATCTAAATATGCATGTTGAAAGTTGGATTGGTGAGTTTAAGGGATCATCATCATGAATTATTGTCCATTCAAGCTTTCATTTATGGCTGCACTCCAAAGTATTCCACCATATGTCTTCGTTAATATATAATTACACCTACATCCTCTATTGCTAGCTTCCTGTAATTCAACCCTATCCTTCGCCGATATTTCTTTCCGGTGAACATCTTCAGCACTAAGTCTTCGTTCAACTACTGTGCTTAGAACGCAAACGAAAATTTAACTTCATTAACATCAGTATTTCCAATAAATAATTACGACAAACTTTGATGTATATGTCAATAATTTTATCGATGAAGTATTGAGTTCGGAGAAAGGTTTGAACTTTAATCTAGCCTTAAGTTTTAAGCTACCAAAATCCATGAAGACGGAATGAGGTTTACTATGTTTGATGTGGAATGATCTTATTGTTCTTTCTTTTCTCAATGAGCTAGAGTGCTATAAGCAGAACAAGTCTTCTGGGGTGCAGCACAATGATTCTATCAGCAAAATTTCTTTGGCATTCGATAAGAAGTGATCAAGAAGACTACAATTGCTCAGCATCGCTCACGCCTCAGTCGCTTTCACCTTATCACAGTCGTCAACTGGGACTAAAGTAAATAAATCTTCAATCTACTAACTAGCATATGTCATACAATCCCAATTTGATAGACTTTTCCACAAAATAACTCCACTTATTAATTCAAGGTTTCGACAAAAGAAAGAAACCTTCCTCTTATTCTAATGTTCTTTTCCTAAATGTATGAAAAATTATTACTACTCCTTGCGTTATGCATCGGCATAATGGTTCTATGACCATGATAGGGTTCCTTAACATGCTATCATCCATCAAGACTGCTATCTGATCTCTACTTTATAGATTATACCGTCTGGAAAAAGCAGAAATACATCTTTCCTACATTCAAACTAATAATCAAACATCATTGAGCTGTTTTTTATGCAATAATCAAGAACATCATAGAGTCTTAAGAATGGAGAAGAATTCCTTCACATTCATACCTTGCTTCCGAAAGGGTCCCTAAGTCTAAACTCCAAGAACAATAAAATTCGAAACCCATTGGATAAAAAGCAAAGGAAATCGATGCTGCTATCTCAGCTTTCCATCTCTTCCCCAGGAATTAAGGCATATGATACTTTTTGGGTCATCTTTCTCTTCCGATAAAAAAGCTAGTTTTCGATGGCAAATCCGACTTGAATGGAGACCTTAAAGGGAGTGAAAGGTTCGGAGCAATCTTTCAAGTTGATTGCCATAAATAAAGGCTCAAAATAAGATATGCCTCCAGTTATTGGATTTTTACGTCAGGATTCTTCCTCTAAACAAGGATAACGAATCACCGACGATATTTTATGCAAACGCATCCCACGGGAAGACTTGGAGCAGAGCAGTCCCGCGATTTCTTCATAAAACAAAACCTCCAAGGAAAGATATTCTGATGAAAAAACTTGTTTAAAACTTAAAACCTTAAAAAATACCCTCTCCCTGACGCTGACGAATATATCCCTTCTGGTACCTATTCTCACTATATCGTATGTACGAGGGGCTCTCGGATAGCCAAGTGGGCAACGCGTTCGACTTCGGTGAAAGCGGTCCCGGGTTCGATTCCCGGTGGGTCCTACGTGCGAAATGACCTAAGCTGTCGAAGTGCTTTGAACAATACTACTACTATATCGTGCCATAAAATATCTTCCTGTTTAACTCATTTCTGGACACAATGATCAACTTCATAAAATACATTAAAATTGAAAAATAAAAGATTTTACATTATGACGCTGTTAACTTTCATAATTTCGTAAGGAGTCATTACTTCGTAGTCTCGCGGGCATCGTTACAGAGATTCATTGACAATGATACATTTGTTGATAACATTTTTCAGACCATCCGTTCGGAAAAAGCTTTGATTTAACGCTAAAAAAGCTTTCGTGATGAGGGATATGGAAGTAATTGTTACTAAAAAAAAAGTCTATCTTGCTATAATTTTAAGGCAGGAAAAACGCACCGTACGCAGGGGGGATATATAATTAGGCACAATAAGCCCTTACCTGTTGGAATCATCCATATGAAAGCCTCAATAAGACATTGCTTATGAACTCTTAGTTACGTACTACCAATCATTCTTGTTTTTCGCTTCAAGAAAGAATTTTATATTTGTTGAGCAAGTCTACAAGATATGTTTATAGAGTATCGTTTACGTCACTAAATAAATTCCATCCATCATTCTATGTAATTTATAAAAATACTACGTTTAGTAATTCAAAGATTATTTGTTCTTGCCGCAGTGAAATGACTGAGATGTCTATATGATGTATACATGTATATTTTATGAAAAATCTGTAATTTTACCCATGATTCCTAATTTAATCTATACGCCTAGGTCCTCTGATAGTACGTGTATCTACATCTGGAAATCTTTTACGATCAACGTATCAAAGACCTGCAAATCCATCACATACATACCACACAACACGGGCGGCTCCAACGTGTTCAATTCCTCCATTTTCCCATTGAATGAGCAATCCGACACGAACGTCAGCCAGAGTCCCAACGGAAAAAAAGGAGGATAACTTTCTTTTGAGAGGCTACTCGAAGTTAAGAAAGATCCATAAAAGGAAAATATCTTATCGCTATTGCGTTATTTGTCTGACCATCTTTAGCAACTATTGACGCACGTGTACAACAACTCACGATAATTCGCTCATTTACTTCCTTTAAGACAAGTGGAAAATGCTCTCTTGAAGCTGAATTATTAGAGAGAAAAGTATGCTAATAATCAAATGAGAAACACTGAATTAGAATATAAAAACTGCAACAGAATTTTTTCGAACTTTACTTTTTCCGACCTCTCAGACCTCCTTTTCCATCCTTTTATCTCCGAACTTTTTCGGTTTTTGCATTTTTTATTTCGTAGACAAAAAGTTTCATCACGTGCTATTTGTAAGAAGATGTCTGCCATCCTTTTCAAGCCCTCAAAGCTTGATGAAACCGTCTCTTATATTACAAAATTAGTTGGAAATAGATAACACTCGTGATATATTTACGTCATATTTATGTTTTAACATAATATGTATGGTATGAGCGACATCGGTACAATTAACACCTAACTCAGCTTAATAACGAGGAATATGATTTCATCTAAACTTTCCGTATGATTTAGGGTGATCACCTCCATAGTTGAAACGGTTATTCATTGATTCAATGCAGCAAAATTAATGTAATTAATTACATTGTGCAGGACATATCCCTATATTTAAAGAACTGAAGTAATATAACAGCATGAAATCCACCGACCTTTAGGAGCCATTTCCATGAAGAAAAACAACTGCTTTTCATCCGAAAAGTATTTATAAGCTATAATAATAGGAACGACAACGTTGTAGTATTCTCTCAGGTTCAAGCGGGCAATCGTCAGCAGCCCTAACTAATCTCGATTAGTTTCGAAAAACGGCAATAAAACATAACAGATACATCTCTTTCTCGGGCTGATTACTAACGGGATAGTTTTCTTATAGAAAAATCATTCCGTATCAAATCCATACTTCGCAAAATGACTCGTAGAGGATTTCCCGTCCTGGGAGATCCTCGTCAGGTTGTGACCACTTCGCCCAGTGACACAATCGAGTCGCTTTTCGCAAGCCATAAACACCTACACTTGTTTCAAATAATAGGAAGCGAGAATCCTCGAAATAGAACGGCTCCTAGTTTGCAATTTGAGAAAAATAGCGGGGCCCGGATGGTAGCCTCGATATATATTTACATTTTCGGCGGAAGCTTAATTGGGGAAAGAATAGGAAGAACAAAACCGACCAATAACAACGCATTTCCGCCGAACAATCATATCAGGTCTAGATAGTGAATAAAGGCGTAGTAAGCAAAGGGACGACCTTTTTCACCGCCGCCAGAAGAGAAACGCAATCTATTAAGTTCAGGAGACATCCTTTCTTGCCGTAACTTGCCTCCCCGACAAAGTCGGCTTTGTTTTAAATCTTTATCTCTAATCCGGGACAACCGCTCAATATGTAGATTACTTGAGGGAATAAGGAGAAAAGCATCACTGATGACCTCGCTCTTTTCAAATTTTCCGCGATCTAGAACACAGGGATTGTGAAATTCGGGCACAAAGGATATGAAAACGCGAGATGCCTGAAAGAAAAGCCATTTCCGAGTAAAAATTTCACCGCTGAAGAAGAGGGGAAGAATCATCGGCGCACCAAGAAACTATTCGAAGAAAGTAATTTCCCCGAAATGGCAATGCCTCGCACTAAAACTAGTTAACTAGCATAGCATACGAATGGCACTTGACGAGAAATCTGAAACATTCAAAGGAATTATCTAGCTGATGCCAGACGGAAGATGTGGCTCTTACTGGAGAAAGGCATTGATGCTCGGAAGAAAATAAACCGATTGAAGGGGCACTAATGGCCTCCTCGGTAGATGCTTTTATACACCAAGGGGATTAACTGCAGACTGAATTAACTAATGCGATTTGAGGAACGGGTCTATCTGCTGCATACAATGCTAGAATCTGACCGCTCAGTCAATCAAGGGAGAAATCTACAGTTTCATGAGCTCCACCCGCATTCAACGCAAGTCCTGAATGATTAGTCGCTCCAATCCACCCTCGAATCGAACACAATTTCATATTGAGAATACAATGGGACGCCGCACACACGGAGAAAGTTTCCCTTACGGGGCTTTCCTCATGGGATACCGATCCCTTTTACAAGGAAGTTTGGTATTTTTAATGGGTTGAATTCGAAGCATGGAAATTCTCTCTCTGGTATTATAATGACTAATTGAGGTATCGTCCACTAACTGGATAAGTTCGAGGTAGACGACGCAAGAAATAATGTTGTACGAATAAGGGTCTTAAACTATTTAGATTGTGACAAATTTTATACTGTCCGTAGCTAAAAATATTTATGGCGGACCATGAAAACAGAAAATCGGAAAACCATAACGAAAAGTTGACATCTACAATAAAGACTGAGTCATGCAAAAAGCATTCCATTCCAGAGCTCGAAAATGTTGAGATTAACACAATTATATAATATTTCCATACATATAATGTCCGTAAATATCTACAACTCTGAAAAGAATATGACGAGTAAAAAGATATAAAAAGTTCAATGATATTTAGGTACTGAAAGGAGAGAAATAAAACTAAGTTCGAACAAATATTACAAAAAACATTAAGAGAAACACGTACATTCGCCGTACGTGTCGGGTAATCACGTTTACAAGATAATGAGAAACCAATCGCCAGGGAATGAAGTAGACATTAAAGATATCATAGGGGCAATGAAACACATTCGCGCAAAATACTCATTTCCTAATAAACTTCGTGATTCTAATAATGGAACCACGAGAAGACTATCACGACGAGGGTTATAAATTATCGCTAAAGAAAAGGAAAGAGCTGCTATCCACAACAACACCAGCTTCTGAAATAGGTTCTAAGGCAAGGAAAAGATAAGTTGAATTCGTAATCCAGCTCATAGGTGTGTCCGAAGTTTACATGATAAATGAAGAAATAAATGTTAAGGATAAGACATTAGAATAAGAACGTAATGAGTGAGTCGCAACTAGTAGTACTAATGAAGGAAATAAAGCATTCTCATCGAACTGAGAATTTAGAGCATAATCTAAATTCTGGATGAGCTACAGAAAACGTGTACAGTTAGTATGAGTACATCGTGAAGGTTTACCAGGTAGCATTGAAATGAACGTTGCGCGAAAGAATTAAAAGATGAATTTAAATGAATAAACGGAGAAGGAAAATTTTCACGAACATGAAATGAGAAAATAATTTCACTTTAAACGAGTTAATTATGTCCTGGAAAAAGATGAGCGGGTCTCAGATAGAGTAGAGCTTGCTTCAAGGTTCCAAATGAGATTCCTTTAATTCGTATAAGCCGTTAATACAGGATTAAAACGCCCATTGGTTCATGGAAGACACGACAGTAAACTCTATATAAAAGAAACTTACAGCGATCACTAGAAAAATGGGTGTTTAACGAAGTAGTTAACACCAGAATCTATTATCAACAAATATCTAAGTTTTTGGCTGATCCATTGCTACGCTATAGGAATTTCTAACTAAAAGAAGAAATTAATTGTTAAGAAACTTCTGTTAAACTTTAGCATAGTTATTTAAATCATGAATGTTATGGAGTTCACAAAGCCACAGCTTCTTCCATCAATTTAAAAAAAAAGAAAATAATCGTTCTTATATTCTACAAATAATAACGTTATGGTTTCACAAACGTTGAGTAATTAGCGAAATAGTCTGGGTTCCTACAAAAATTAATACTGAGGAATAAAATAAAGGAATACTCTAAATGTCCTCTTATCTTTTTATCCAACCCCTATTACAGAAAAGGTTTTAGAAATAAAAAGTACCCAGCTGATTATATATAACAAAATGTTGATGTATGCAATGAGGATGTATGCAATTATCAAAACACAGAATACATTTAAAAATTCAAGTGCAACGATTCTCAGCGTTTCAAAGAAACAATATTCAGATGACATTCCTCTCTTTGACTTGTAATTGCGTTCTTTAATATCACCGTCATAATACGTAACAAACGTACATTATACTAGCATAATCATATCAAAGAATGTTTTCTCGTCGCTTTCTACCTTTAAGGTTAAGATGTTACGCTAATGATGTTAAATAAAGGAAGGAATTTAATTACGATTTAATTGTGAATAAATGATGGAATGTTACCATGAAAATGAAAGGGACCAACTGAGTTTGAAAAACTAAGGAACCAAAGGAAAGTAATTCTTCACGATTGAATGGTTCCCTACAATATCGCGCGCTGCTTAAAAGGAATCAGAGATTTATTCTCAGGTCAGATTTTCTCGGCTGAATAGTAAACGTAACCGCGAAACGGTTGAATAAACCACATCCTCATTCCAAGAGCTGGCTAGACGCTTTCTACGATGATATATATATATATATATAGAGGAGATTTCACAGAAGCTTAATATCGTCGTCGAGAGAGAACATTTGCTGAGTTTGCAGCTGCAATGAATTAAGCTCCTAAATTAACACGGCTATCACGGGCAGAAATATGGAATGCTGACGTTTACTCTACACAAAAGCAGCAGTAACGAATGGAAGTACAACGTGTGTAAGATGACAACTCGCGAACAGCTCCATAAAAATTGAAATATCGTATAATTTGTCCTTAATGTTACGTCGCGTTGAATACATGCTGACATCACGTCTCTTCCAGAAACATTAATTGACCTTGAATTGAAAACCCGTCGCAACACTAGGTACACCGAAACTCTGGCCTTGATATTGGCATAAAATGAATATAAGGACGACTTAATATCAGTGGGTGAAGCAGGAGATTTCTCTCATGAGAAGTCTGAACATATTGAGCACTTTGTATCGTGACATAACGAAGGTAACAATGGAAAATCATCCGATCCAAGGATAACAATAAGTTTTAAATTGTTTTAACTAACTTTCGCCTTAAACTTTTCTTATCCTCTTGTTTTACACTCACAAGCCTTTAATACAACGCATAAAATGTTAAAAATAAAGGATTATTTGTCTACGATGCAGTAAGACCCCGCTTAACGCTGTTTCAGTAATGCGCGGTTTTATTGGGATTCCCCGAAATTGCGCATGACTTTCTTAATCCAAATTAATTAGCATTCCTGAAGATATGGAACAAATGGAACTTTCAACGGATTTTATAAAAATAGTTTAGCAATTGCAACGGAAATTATGGATCAGTTTATACAAAATGTTTTAATTTTGATAGAAGTTCAAAGGCAAGAAAGCCTGCTGAACGAAACAGGGAAATGCAAACGACGTTACATGACTATACAAGAAAACAAAAGATTTCTAATGAGCAAGAGCCCTCGATATCAGAAATAAGTATATAATTAATGTAATAAAGAATTATTGAACAGTAAATGTTACAAAAAACTGATAATTTTTCTTACTTTCTGTTCATTTTCACTTATCCCCATTATTTATGTACTAAGATGACCTTATGTAAAGTTATTTTTTAGCGCTTGAACTTATTGGAATGTATCTCCCTCGTTAAGCGGGGTCTTACTACATACATCTGTTTAGATCTGAAAGAGAGGGATTTCTTAGGTTGTACGGGAAACTGCTCACATTTAATTTCACTGCGTGACTAGGAATTACAATAGGACTGCAGGGCATCCAAGTAATAAAAAGATGGCAACTTATTCACACGAACTTGTTTCGTTTGCTTGAAGACTACCTATAAAATTAATGTAATTTGAGTCGTTTGCGACATACCTTAGAAAAATCAACCCGAGGCAACCGAAAAGCTGTAATTTATTTACCGCAGATATTCGAGGTAAACAAAATACGTTTACAGCGAAATAATAAAATAGGAGAGAGCTAAGGAACGAAAACATTACATAACAGCAAGGAAAGACGCAAAAACAAAGACTACAAAGAAACAGTAGAAAAAGTTACATAAGAAACTACACGGATTAGTAAATAAAAGTAGAATAGAGAGATTACATGTTAGATAACCAAGACAATCCACTTTAATTGGGCTTAGGACAAACCGCATATACATGTTGTAACCGCATGTTGCGAGGAATCTTAAGTGACTGAAAGAGATGTACGATGCATATGAAGCAGAGGGAGATCTATGGGAGAGATCCTACAATGTAATAAAATCGTTCCGCTTGGCAAGCTTCCTCACCTGATTGGAAGGAATTAGTTAAAGACTTGCACATTTTCCAAAACGTAGTCGCCATAATTTCATGGCTGCTGAGTAGACTTATTTGGGGGTGTGTTTGGCCCATTGGGAAATCGAAGTGCGTTCAATTTATAAGGTCTCGTATTTTAAACACACGGTATGGTGCTGCCATCTATTTCACAAATACAGAATTTAGATTATAGGCTAAAATCTTCAGGCTGTATCTTACAAAAGCAACCCCATCTTTCAACTTGCTCTCAATGCTGATAAAAAACATGGAGATTTAAGTACAGGAACGCACCTCCAAAAGTATTCTCAGCCCCATGGAATAAGGGCAACGTCCTTTTAAAAAATATGTAAATCTTCACGGAGATTACTATAAGAAGTAATAGAAGTTTCAACTTTACATGGCAATCATTCCTTTCAGGAAAAAATCTCAAGACCTCAAAACCTGAACGCACCTCGTACATAAAGGAAACGAATCATTCATAGCCGTTTATGGGCGCTAATTCAGAGAAATAAGATAAACGATCGTGAAATCTCTCCAAAACTGCCCACAGAAAAAGTTAAAGCTAGGTATAAACTGCAATCTAGGAGTGGGTCCTACGTAAGAAATTTTTCAGGACAAGATTTCGTCGCAAAAACACTGGGATGAGGGATCCGACAGAACTTTCGATAACCGGCGTCAGAGGCCCGCTTTCTTTTATTCATCTCCTCCCAAAAACACGCAGTTACACCAAAGACATCGATTTGATGCTAACTTCGCCGATGAGGGCTACTCCTATTTCAGATGTCATCCTCGACCCGTGTTATTTCGGCGAATACGTAGATTTCGAAGCGTAGGAATGCAAACATTAGCTAGGACGACGCGTTGTCGAATGATGATGCTTTTTGGTCCTCAGCCGTCCTTCGAATGATTGATGAAACGCCAGATCCCGACAAAAGATAATTCTAGACTACAAGGCCGGGAGAGAGCCGCTACTTCCACGCTCTTTGAAGAATCCATTACAATCGGTTCTGCTCCAAATTTCTCATTTCATTTCGAGTCTAAAAATGGAACATAAAACACACGAAAAAGATGTACGAGGAAGTTTTTTGATGCTCCTCGGCGGAAGATAACTGCATTTGTGTGTTTGGAGAACTCGGGGTGAGTTACAAATGACTGTTCGAAATAACACACGACTGTAGTTCTCGTAAAAAAGTTAATATGGAGGATATAGAAAAACGAAGCCACATAAAAGACGGAGAGCTTTGGTATTAAAAGTCTCATCCCGACTTTCCGCGCGTGTATGACACATTTAAATCCCTCGCGTAGCTGCACGTACGGTTAATTGAGAAAACCTGAAATACTTTCTTCATTAGATGTTTGAGAGAAAGTGGTGTTAGTATGCTTCGATTAAAACATCTCTTCAATATCTAAGGACAAAAATCTTATTTTGCTGAATTTGAAAAGTCCTTAATATTCAACATAGAAAGGAAGATGTACTTCCTATCGCAATTACCTTCTTGGTGAAAACGAACTTTGCTATTTCTAAGAACTTCAATTGAAATGTTTCCGATTAAATTTTACTTTTATTTCCGACTAATTCACGACGAAAAATATTTCGTTTCCGATAAATTTAACTGACTAAATTAATTTCGATTTATGCTATTGATTTAGATCAATTTTAATTTAATTGCAATAATTTATCTTCATTTCAATACTTTGGTTTATCTACGAAGGAAGGACCAACATACATAGTTCATTAAGTTAAAGAGATTTGGTAATATGTGAGAATGTCATTGCGTCAGTAACAAATCGATTATCCGCAAAAATTATACATTCATACGAAGATATTTAATGCTGAATAAGAATCATCTGACACCTTTGAAAGTCCATGGATGTCACGCATATACACGATGGTATTATTGACCAGTAGTGATCGATTTTTCGATTTCGACAGTCGGTATTCTGAATCCCTTTTTCATACGTAGAGCATGAATTTAACTTTCACATCATATCCTTAGAAAAACTTAAATGATTCGTACATTTCGGTAAATGTCAAAACACTACTCACTCATCGCTAAACATAACAAAGAAAGTAAAAGACAAAATATCCCTCTAACTGTTAATATCTTCTCTCTCCCTGGCATTCTCATTATTCTCTGAAACTAATAAGAGTATAAATTAATTAAAGTGTAACAAATTCTGTATTCGAGGAAACGCGAGTAAGAAAGGAATTCGCAGAATTTCACAAAAAAATATAAAGGAATACAGCCAGGCTACAGAAATATAGATATTTACAGACGCGTACGCAAATTTATATGGAATAAAAACTGATTTTTAGCCATATTTTTCTTCATTCAATAATGATAACAATACATATTGCAATTAATAAAATCGGCTACTTGAAGGCGAGATCTGTAAGCGACGACAATTGTAGAGCCATAAAGCGTCAGTCGAAGTTACATAACTTCCCTTTTGGGAAAAACAATACGATACGTTTCCTGGCTATTTCACATTGCAGCATAATTTCCGCAACGAAATGGAAGGTTAATTACGATGGGTATCTCTCTCAATAACTCAATTACAACTGAGAAAATTAGAGAACCTATTATCGCCACATTTCTGCACCAAAACGTTTCCTAGAAATCTGAACTCAATGGACTCCGATAAAGCCTATGATAGGGAAAAATTCCAACACCAAGATCTGAAACTGAGCACTGAAAGACATGTAGACATATATAAAGACAACACACTTTTCCAATGATTTACTATAAAACAACTCTAAGATCTAAGTCGATACTGGAATTACGTGATCAGGATTAAAACATTATTTCGGAACGAGAAAGAAATCTGGCTCAGTCGCGGAAACTTCATTGAAATTTCGAGAATTATTTACCAGTAAAAGTGAGGACTGAGCCGCCGAGAAATCACCGGCGGAATCTAATCCGTTGTTAGCTCAGTAAACAGAGAATTGACCGAGAACAAATCAATGGCAAGTGAGACCTTCATAAAATACATCCCCATCCTTTTTAGAGTTAGCGCAATCGAGCAATTGATTCGCTAAAAATTTAAAACGCACACGAGGGTCACTTCGATTGAGAAATCCTTTCGTAAGACACACAGTTTCTTAGAAAAATGAAACACGAACGCCAAAAGATGATCTCGTCAATGCAAACGAACGTGGAGTTGATAACGTGAACTTCGTAATGATGCTCATCCGAAAACTTTCCTTGTTCATGAAAACAAGAAGCGCTGGTAGACTCCATTTTCTCAAAACAAAACACTTTCTCTTCATTCCTTTCCGACACGCAGAAGATGGAGAAAACTAACGATCAGGCCACAGATGCTCTCCTCCGAGAATTGGTATCTTCAATAAAAGAAAAGGAATATCGCGTGCGTTGCGAATATCGATAAAGGGACGATAGGAAAACTTATCCTCAACCTATTCCTCCTCCACCAAAATTAATCGATATCATAAACGAACATGGCAGATACAACTGAACGCTTCTAAAAAGGCTTTCAACTTAGCTCATAGAAGTATATACTTTGAAATGAAACAGTGAAATACTTTAGGTTAACGCTTTACTCGGCAGGACGCGAAGTTTAAGAGTTTTGGCGGATGGCGCTTCCTAATTGTAGCGTAATGATGTACTGAATAACACCCGTGGGTACCCAATCGCTCTATTATACGACATTTTACCTCTTAATGGAAAGACAAGAATTTTGGGAATGTTCACATTTGGGAGGTGCGCATGCTAATTTCACTCGCTCCTAAGTACATTTCTGGATTGGTGTACCGTTAAATTTGAGTAAGTTAGACCCATACCGTGGAATTCGTAAGTCGAGAAGTAACGACAAATATTCTTAAGACATAACAAGCTAGGTTAAAAAGATTTGGGACCTAGCCCAACCAATTTTTTGGACTTTCCATGAAGTACGTTCATTGACAGCTTCTGTACAAAATATAATCAGGCACTATAAATCATGTAGGAGAATAACCAATTCCTTCATTTGTTTGAATAAAAGTCTGGAAATTATTTCCTTGCTTGTTAAACGCTATTCATTACCGTAATCCAAACAAAAATTGTTAATTTTCAATCAGATTTTGAAATAATTGTTTCAGAAATTGCAGCTTAAATTGCAAGTAAATTAATGCTCTTCTGACATTCATGTTCTTGAATAGTAAATAGAATTCCTTGACGCTACCAATATTCAGCCATAAAAATAAAACTGCTCATTTTTGCTTTACTAAGCGACTACAAAAACTACTCAAGAAATTTATCAGATCACCTAAAAACGTTTATCATTTATCAATCACTTTTCACTGTAAAATGGAGTTCCACAATATATGACTACAGAAGATTAATTTTACTTGAACAAAAACCATCTGTGAATATTAAAAAGCCTTAAAAATCTTGTTAACACTTAGGGATAGATTCCATCCAGAAATTGGTAAAAGGTTCCGCACTTTACCCACCTTTCACTACGGAGTAGTAGCAGAAATTGATTTCTTTGTGTACAACAGCAATTCCCTTGGTACACAGTTACTTAGGAAAAGAGCCAACGAAGAAACCCTTCTGCCTTGGCCTTCGCTTCCATAAGCTCATTACCTCCAATTCGATCACAGGAATGGTGCTAAACTTCCCCGCAAACACTTCCCGCCTTTGAAAAATTGCCGGCATTACCTTGCACTCGATATATTACGAATGCAAAGCTTCATCTATTTGCTACCCATTGCCATTACGAGCCAGTTTCTTTCCTGGGGCTCTGGGAATGAATTTCGCAATAAAAACTCCTTCAAACATTCCAACTCTAAATCTAAATCCACAGTGCGAAATTAATATTGACGACTCCGCGGACGCCCACGCAGCACCCCTTGGGCGGAGTAGACCTTCGTGGCCAAATGGTCCACGGTCACTGAGGATGGACATCGAGAAACGGGAGGGGAATTGAGCAAGGACTGAAATATCAGTGAGGATGCGTTTGACTTTTATTTCTACAACCGAACTTATATAGGCTGTGAATTCTGAGCTAGTTATAGGATCTGGGAAGGAAAGGATTCTCTAAAGAGAGCACGGAATTTCATGGGAGAGCTAACAATGACCGTAATTGGTAATTTCAATAGCCATAAAACACGATAAATCCTTCTCTTGCTTGTAACAGCTGCGAAATTACATTGCGATTCCTTTAGGATTAACTTTTTAAAAATTTGGAAATCTGAATTGCAAAATGTATTCCGAAAAAGAACATTGAAAACCGTGTTCTGTTAAAATTAGTTTACGTCAATTCCATAAAAAGAATACTTGTCACATAACTTAAGGAGAAGGCATGTACTTTATGGAGAATAGCAGACAAACCCAACTTTGACTCCAATATATTATTTGGTTTATTTGACCACAAAGAATTACAAAGAATTCCCTACTGTTATTATCTTCCGCAGCAACTAAATATGTTAGCGAGTAGTTTTTCCTAAACCTTACGTAGATTGAATTGGTGTTTTTTATCTGCGAATCCACACACAGATTTCGTCCATAAAAATGGTATAGACAAATTATTTTAAAATTAACGACAATGAACCTTGAATTAATACCAGAATGTATTAACGCTAATAGTTTAATTTAGCTCAGTTATTAGTCTTGAGGTCCTGCTACCTTATCTTGATGAATGATAATCATTCGTCTTTTGGTACGGGCTGAAGAAAAATGTATCTCTTATATACTTTTGTATCGGTCTTCTTCATGGCTGTGATGACATAAAAGCTACTGAAGTATGAGTTATGCTGAATAATAGCATTAATCAAAGTTTCTCCTTATGCCATGCTACGGAAGGTGTTACTCGTAGAGTCATTGTGCTTTACTAACTTGTTATCACCGGCTTGTTCTCCTTATATCATTCTGGCTCAATGAGGAAAGCAGGGACAGACTACCTCATTCCTCATCTTGCCTAGCAAGCCTCACTTCCCTCTCCTAGCTCTTCGTAGCTGATGGTGAGGGAATGAGGCCCCAACCGGTCTTCGAGCTGAATACTTTACAGATAAGTCTTTACTAATTCAGTGACTTTCCGACATTTATTTCCATTTCATTCTGTTTACTGACCTCACATTACATTCATTCACTTATTTTAACAGAATGCGGGAGTATTCAGTGACGAAATGAAACACTTCTAACTGTATTACATACGACAGTGGTTTCCACATTTGGACTGGCCACTCACTCTTAACCACTAGATGTTCGTTCTTGCACCCGTCCTATCTCCAAATCTGACTATTTTAAAATAATAAGATCGATAAGTATTCGATACTTAATGGCACTCAATTTGTCAAACCTCCTATATCGTAACCGCAATCAACGAAGAATAAAATTTGACAACATTTTAACGAGCTTCAACAAGACTACTATCGGATAGATTTTAAACTTTTACGCCGATTAACAACAATACAACGCATATTCGAAATTTTTAAAAAGCTCATCAGACTGACATTGCTCTTATGCATCTCTGGATGAAATTTCGTTGCCGTAAATTGAACCGTTTCTTTGCAATTGATTTTTATACATCACGAAAAAGTCGAGATTTGCAAAAAGTGCCGTTTTTAGGGTACCTTGGTTTAAATATTTCTTTACGGTAAACTTAGTTCTTCGTCACCATCAACTAAAAACATTCCAGCGAGAGTATATAAAATTACCTTTACTATGGCGTTAGAATTGTTCATATGCGTTGAGCACTAAGCTCGCAATAAATTAACAAAGTCCAGGGGCAAATAATTAAAAATCCGATAGTAATGAAGAAACCGCCTATACCTAACCATACGCACATGTTGGACTCTCCTGGGACCGCTGTCATATAGTAAATTATCGCGAGCCATTAACGATACTCGAAGAACCTCTGATTATTCAATTATCGCCCATTTTCTATCAGTGACGTAGCACCAAGCTAACACGCTACCTGCGACACTCACAATCTCGCCCTGTAACCCTCTCCTTGGAACGCGTGTGGGAAAGGAGTCACGAGTGCGTGGCCTTCGAGAGAGCGACAGTACGTTCTTCCCATTCTTTAACGCCGCCACCTCAATCCTCCCCTTCATCGAACCCTTCGCGAGAGGTTTATAGCGTGGGAGCGAGAAAGGACGCCGATCGGGACCATAAGAGACGGTACATCACTTTGGAATAAAAAAAGGACCCCGAGAGAAAGTGACTGGGCTCCCTCTCTTTCGATTCAACTTTCTCACGCATTGAGAGAAATGCTCCTTTAAAACGTATGCAACCGTACAGATCCTTACAGCTGCCGAATACTTTTTCCGCGAAAAAATCGGGAATGCCGATAATTAATGAGTGACGAAAGATTGTCCGTAGGATCGCTGCAACCTGTCCACGCGGCCGATAATTTTCTCTTCGTTAGCGAACTTAATCACTTGTGCAAAACTTTTACGCAAAAAGTGAAAATTTTTCGAATGAAACATCCTTAGAATTACATCCGATTGGAGAGACTGCCATGAGATGCGGACAAGGCTCCCTTTGATTTCAAGGTGCCTACTCTAATTTCTCGATTCTAACCTTGAATTTGTACTCCGTGATGTCTACGAGAGAGCTAAGTTGAAAGAGCTGGACCAAATAAATAGAAATTTAAATAAATTTGGAAAATGCCGAAATAAAGTGGAAAATGAGCAAAAGCGACTTAATAGCGACGTACCTCGAGTCTTCGCAAAGGAGATATGAAAGAGAAACATCAAATATCACGGTTATCAAATGAATTCGGAAATTTTTGAATTCGTTTGAGTGGAAATACAAGAATAAACTTATTTGCAACTAAGGGCAACGGCCGTAATGAGAACGAATTATCATGAAATTTATAATAATAATAAATCGTCTTTATTTGGGCGAGATTGAGACTAAAAGTCTCCTCTTCCATCTAACCCATCAGANAATATCACGGTTATCAAATGAATTCGGAAATTTTTGAATTCGTTTGAGTGGAAATACAAGAATAAACTTATTTGCAACTAAGGGCAACGGCCGTAATGTGATGGTGCGTAACAAAGTTAAGTAATGATAATAAATCTTCTTTATTTAGGCGAGATTTAGACTAAAAGTCTTCTCTTCTATCTAACCCATCGTCAAATTCCATACAGTAATTAAATTAAGAGTAAAGCAAAATGTGAAGAAGTCATTAAATAAAACACCTAAGAGATTCTTAGCAAACAATAATCCACTGAAAAAAAACCCACTAGGAAGGGGGTAAGAAAAAGCCGAGGAAACCTACCGATAGTAATAGCTGAAAGATGTGAAAGGAAATTAAAATACATACAAATATTAAGATATTAAGTATTAATCAATATTAAATATAAATTATATGATTATAAAGAAAATCAATTGTATTTTTCAAAATCTATTGGTTGAATGAGCGAAAGAATAATTAAAACATAAAAATTTCGATAAAAACTGTTAATTTTCTGGAACAAAAGTGATAATTAACGGTAATACGAAACACCAACGACCGTTGTTGGATATGTGTAAACGATAAATGTACTAATAATTTTCGATCTTTTCTCCTTTTATTCCATACTGAAAAAAATATTGAAGGGTATGTAACGTTGTATGCTCTCCTTCCTGAACTATATGCACTTTTAGCTCTCTGAAACGAATTAAAATGAATTACGTCATTTCATTTATAGCATTATTTAATTTCAATAGATTACTCGATTTGAAAACATAATGAGAATTCATTTCCGTGAAAGGTAATAGAAGGAAGTGCATTCTGGGTGGAGGTGTACTGAAGCTCGACTAGACAATTCACGGTTCACTTGCGATTCCGCAACAGCATTCTGGAGAGTAAACGTGTGCAAGGAGCATTTGTCGATTCATTTAGCAAGAAAAATGATCGGTGAGATTCGTTCGTAAACTTATTCCTATTCGAAAATTAAAAATCCGTGTTAACCAACCGAGTTGTAGTACAATACAGAAAACATCAACTACGAAAACAATGAGAAGAGAATGAAGTATCGAACCATCGAATTCATCATCTGTCAGTGAGATCCAGTCAGCGACCTTCCTCGAAAATGACAGTCACTTCATTCATAACATTCAAAAAATGCCCTCCTCTGTTTTCTATATCGGTCAAGGTTAATGTCAATCATGCGTCACGAATTTTCTGTTCATTTTAACTCCTTGATTCTATATTTAAATGCTTCGTTATTTCACTACTTTTTTAGTACATTAATAGAAAAGTGATTCTTGAGATGATGTATAATTCAGATGATTTAATAACTTGCACTATATAGCACATGCTTTGACACAACAGCTTCGCCATGCAAAAAAATCTACCTTAATATTTACATAAAATAAGCTAATAAGAGTAAGAGATGAAATTTTTCTGTAAAATGGAAATAATATTTCAGTAAGGAAATCATAAATTTGATAGAAATTTTTAAGGATAATTCGAATCGTTAATATCTAAAAATCTCCACGTTTCTATGACAACAGAGACCCACCGGTAGAGATAATAAGATTTAACCCTGTTTCCCGACACTGTACTCAAGAACTTGAATTAAAGACTGGCACCTTTCCAAAGGGCAACCAAAAATTTTCTTCGCAGCATAGGGATTCTTAAATAAAGTTTAACGGGGAAGAGAAGAGAGAAAATTTTACCCTTGGAAAAATATTCAACGTCAAGGGAAGGAAAGAAAACACTCATTTCAGGAGTTGAAGAGGTTTCTCCTAAATACCCAGGAGTCGCACTAAAAATTAAATTTGACGTTTGAAATACGCTCCCCATAGAGTCAATTGGACGAACTATGCCAACGTGCTGAAAAGCTTTTAACTCGTAAGAAATCAAACGATTTCACCCGTTCATCAGAGCTGACGAGAGGACGGGAGGTCTGGTAC
Source organism: Ladona fulva (assembly GCA_000376725.2). Lineage (NCBI taxonomy): Eukaryota > Metazoa > Arthropoda > Insecta > Odonata > Libellulidae > Ladona > Ladona fulva. Next base: position 2,662,125 of record KZ308147.1, on the reverse strand, counting down.
CCGTTCCCGCAAGTTCTATTAGGGCCCGAATAGAACCCATTACTTAAAATCAGTTACTGATATGATTGCAGTATCTTATCCTCCACATTTCCAACGTTCTAACTCATGATAAGTAATACAAAACCGATTCGATAAAGACCAGAAGTTGGAAGTGAAAAAAATTGAGGGCCCATCATCTATTATGCAGCTGGGACTGCAGCTGTTCTCGTCAGCCCAAACGGTCACACCGGTTTATGAACCGGCAAATGGTTAACGTTCAAATATCACTTCTAGCAGACCACGATTCAAAGAAAACACTTTCAGCGAACCGCAACCACGTGCAAGACGAAAGACAAAACAACGTGATCGGCTCTGGCCCCACCCACCTCCCCGGGAGCGACGAATCCGCTTGGAACTGACGGAATGGCAAATGAGATTTGGCCTGTTTACGAATGCAGTGTGCTGAAAATCCAAGGATGGGATTATTAGGACCCTCTTGTTTCCGAGACATGAGTCGGGGCCATGAAATATGCAGCTCCTCTTTCCAGAAACTTCACGACCGATCGATTCCTTCTTGCCGGCGGGAATTCGCCGACGACTTTTTTTCAGGGAATAACGTCATCTATTCCGCGCGATCGATAGTTACATCCGCAAGGACAAATTATCAAACGAGATACGCATCGCGCTAAGGTGACTTCCGCACTACATGAGACACCCAGCGATGACTCCAACTTCACCTGCTCGCGTCCTCCCGAGTCGCGAACGACGCAGGATTATTTCAACTGGGGAATCGTTCACGGTATTCTGCAGCCGCTTCGGCCCAGGGCGAATGAATTCCCGCGCGAGAGGTGAAAGTTTTCGCGAGAGGTCGAGACGGCCACTTAACAAAACTCGCCCTTGCTCCTTTTTGAGAGAGCTAAATTTAGAACCGGAGAAAATTAGATGCCTGAGATCGAAGACCACATTCCTCGGCGTGTATCTGGATTTTATCTGAGAGACGTATTGCAAATGCTAACCGATGCGCAAGGGGCGAAAGCCGTCGTCGCAGAAAGCGCTTTCTTTTCGGCCTGACTACCAAACACGCGAAGCAGCTTCGACGTAGCTCCCGGCAAGGTCGCCCGCAGATTCTGAGACCAAAAATTTGTCCGCGGAGTCATTTTGTAACCTGCTGAGAACCGTAACAGCAGCGAATACTAATTAGGCTCCCGATTAGGGTCGAAAATGATTTCGAAATTTGTTCGGATCGATGCGTAACTATTTAATACACATACATTTAGTATATATAATATATTTTCCGGAAATCTTGTAGATGTATTTTATTAAATATGGTTAATAACCGGTTCCTCCAAGTGGCAGCCTATCAAGTTGATTTTAACAAGGGTGATACTGTTTAACTTGACGAGAAAAAACCATTATATTATCACGAAGAACCTATGAATAAAACACACAAAAAGGCTGACATGGTAAACAGGAAGCACTTCCTGTAAATGATGGAAAACAGATTAATAAACGTAATCGGAAGAGACTACACCTGTTGAAAAAATATCCAGGTTTTAATTACTCAGAACCTTAATAACCAACCTTTATGGTCACAAATTGTTTCGTTAAATGTATAATACTGATTAGGTAAATAAATCTATTTATAGAATAGTATACACAATGAAATTAAATAGAAGTCGCCACCCTGTGAGGGAGAAATTGAAAACAAAAATCCATTCTTACTTATCTTGTCTTATTTATACATAACCTGAGCAGTGCTCAGTTAATAAAGTTCACTTCTATTGAAAGCTATCTATTATAATATTGATCACAAAACATGCCTCCATCCAGCCAAGAAACCAGCTGATCCACCTAAAATCTTAATCAATAAGTAAATTACATTAGCACCACCAAGCCAGTCTTTCAGCTTCAGAAGAAAACCTCCACCTTCAAATGAAATCCTATACAACTAAGTACACATGCATTTCAACACAGTAATCTCATTTTTATCCCTCTGGTTTCTCCACATGAGAATAAAGAAAATGAATGATTAAAGTGATAAGCAAATGTAAATAAAATCAACTTATGAACCTAAATAAAACTAAACATTATTCCACATTTTGATGTTTGCTGATGATCTCCTTTTTTAGTACAAACTAATTCAAAAAATGAAGTCTACGAGCTACTTTGTCCATGCAATGAGATATCATTCATCCACTTAAGCTGAGCCTAGAACTCATTGTAAGACCAATATGTGTCACCTGTTTGTTAAGCAATCAATCATGTTTTATCTGGGATACTAATCCTGTAATGATAGGCTTCCAAAAATTACCACATCAAGAGATGGGGATTCTCAACAATGATTCAAATGTCAATTGCTTAAGCCGCTCAGAGTAACAATACAGACACAAATATTAGCACACAGTAACAACTACCACTGCCTGCGAATTTATTTTATATACAAGGAATAACAGGTGTGAAAAAGTTTGACATTTCCTTATAACTAAAAAATGCTATTTCCCATTTTTCTAAATGGAAAGAATGACACTCCTTTTTAACATGCTACTAAAATTGTGGATATTCCAAAAATATAATTTTATTTTGTTGATTTCTATAAAACACTTTGAAGGTCTTTTACATTTCTTTGACCAAAAGCTGCTAAAATATGTAAATTATAGGAGTAAAAATTCCAATAAATACTACTAACTAAACCTCAATAAACTGCAAGAGATCCTTTTCAGATTCGGATTGGCCGACACCCCCTACATAAAACTGTACTAGACAAAATCAGTCTATTTCTTATCATAGATATTAAAATTTACCAAATTAAACAATTTTGCAGGGACCTGAAGAGGAATATATACAACAATCTGTATCCCAAAACTATAAACTAAATTAATATGGTAAGCAGTATGCTGAATCAAGCAATTACCAAATTTTAACACTTACCCAGCTCCTGACTTGCTGTTCAATTGTTCGGTGCAGTCAGACTTTGATTTCAAAACTTCATCAGGGCTTTGGCTTATTTCATCACATGATTTTGTTTCTATGAGAGATTCTTCGAAACTTGAATGTATCTCAGCAACAGGGTCATTCTTAATGAGCTGAGGAAAGAATAAACCATGACATTCACTTCCGAGATAAATTTGATACATAGATAAAGTTAATTGAATGAAAAAAGTATTTTATGCCATAATTTCTGAATTTATCAGAGGATGAATTCTGAGTAATGAGATGTTTTAAATGTTTTCCTCAATAATTCCTTTCCTCTCATGATTGACATTAGTACACAAGCAACTCAAATATCTCGAAGTGAAGTAGTTAAATAAAGCTAATAGACTGTCTTGCAAATGACAATAATAATAAAGGGAATACTTGGTATTCTATCAGGTAATGAATCTCCATACATGAAACAAACAGTTTCTTAGAATTTTGATTCTAGCCCTGTACCTAGCATATCTATTATCTATGAAGAAACTAATTTGAGTAATTCTGTGAACTCTGAGAGTTTGGGGTAAAATTATTATTCTAGGAGAGTAATTAGAGGTAAGAATTCAATACCTAATTTAAAAAATTTCATATTAAAGCTTACAACTAAAGATAATAAACATAAAGAGTTTCAATTGAAGGCAGTAGCAGCCAAACAAATTTATCAACAAACATCATTTCTTTCATTGAATAATCCACTAAAAGTAACTTTACCTTAACTTTAGCAGGTCTTAGAGTGCATAAATCGTTCACTTATGAGAAAATGAACATTCAAGACAAATTACTCAATAAGGGCATACATTTCATCAGGGTAATAATAAGAAGACGCCTCTCAAAAAACTGAGAGAATAATAACAATCAAGTTACAAATTTAATGAGAATTTGTGATAATTTCGAAAGAATGACTGAACAAGTCTTGAGCTATGCAATAAATGTGTATGTGACAACTCTTAGCCACAATTGGCCACATAGCCACAACTCTAATGATAAGTCATAAGTATGAGTTCACTGTCCTTTTATGGGCCACACTATTAGTTCTTCTGCATGTTAATCAAAATGAAAAACATGAAATGGCAGATATATTACACTTAAATGTGCAATACACAAAAATACTTGGTCATATGACTTGAGTCATTCACATCTTACTCACTTCAAATTTTGTAATGATTACTAAGAAACTTTGAATTGATTCTAGCACTACAATTGAACGAATGATTTTAAAATGTGACCTCCCGATGACATAAAATCTCAAAAATTCTTTAAAAACGAGTATTATCTGCAATTATTCCTTCACTCAATTAATCCCGAGGTTCAAATTACCAAGAGCATTGGGGAAAAGGAAGTTTCAAAACTTAAATTGTGTAATTGGATGATTACTAAAATACTTTGCTATGGCAAAATAAGCTGAAATTTTAAATAATAAACTTCAATTTCCGTCAACTTCATCGCAAAGTAAAACATCAACCATACTACAACCAAAACTTAATAAACATAATATGTGACATGTCTGAACACCTTCGGCTTCTTGTACATTACTACAGGTACATACCTCTGGTTGGATTCGGACAGCATCACTGAAAACGAGGTTCCCACCTCTTTCATTTTCTGAACTAGATACAGTCGACTCCACTTCTGACTTGATTTCACTAGAACTTATGTTAACAAATACTTTTTGTTCATCACTTGTCTTCTCATCAAGCAAGTCAGGACTATTAGATGGTAAAACTTGGTGAGTAGTTTTGGGGAGAGCACTAGGGGGGTGAATAGGAGCTGTGATGCCCGTAATTGGTCCATCAATAGATTTGCTTGTACCTTCACATGATACTACCAAGGCTAAAAGGCAGCTGCTGTTACAAAGAAAAGCGGCATTTGTTAACTTATCATTTCAATTGACATTAAAATTGAAATAAACAAAGAAAAAGTCAAAAAAGAACTCAAACAAAAATAGAATAAAACTGACTGAGAACTCGATATTGACCATAATTAAAGAGAAAAGGTATTTCACCGTTCATGATACCGTTGACTTTAAACTATAAAATGGAAAAAATTCTTTCAATTTGTAATAACTGAACTCTTGCAAGAAATAATGCCTCCATGGTAAAGAATCTTTTACACAACGAGATAGAAACTTAATCAAGAAGTCAGTAAGATTTAAATAATTTCAAGTTAATCTAAGACACGAGAAAGATATTGCTTATTTGAAAACATTAATAATAGTTTAATTCGATTTTAAATCAACAAAGTAGGAGAGAATGATGAGTAATTTCAATCGAGTTTATACGAATTACCTGACGTCTGAGAATATTGTTCATCTAGCAGAAAGATGTCTTTCTATTTAGCTAGCAACTTACCATGAAATAATAAACACGATGAGTAATGTCCAATGAATGCAGTAAACAGTACTTTTCATTGTGTCGATAACTATTTTTTAACTTATAGAACATTTCCAGTTATATGACAATAAAACCCACATAGTAGAAAGATGCGACAGTCATTTTGAAAATCTGACGTGTACTTCTAGATTTCCGGTAGGAGACGTACCAAATTGTTATTCGTCAAGCAATCCTTCTATAATAGCTTTCAAGTACCATAGAAATCGATATTATAATTTTTTTAATTAATTTTTGAATAGCTTCTACTTGCACTGACTAATTTAAATGGAATTCATATCAGTCAAAATAATCATGAAACAATATCATGCAATGGACTGCCGCTTTGAAGTTACACAGCTATTAGCAGTTGTGTAATTATCAACGTACTCATAGAAGGAAAATCACATAGAACAGTTTTATACTTAAAACTCTACAGCTGTTTTACTCATATTATGAAAACTTAAACTTGTTCGTAGGTCAGTATATTCGTTTAAACACGTGGGTTCTAGAGTGAATGCAGACGACATTATGTTAAATATATTGTAAATCCATCATTTTTTGGCGGGAGATGGTGATGGTAGTTAATAATGAAGTAAATTCCTCGTAAAACACTCAATGTGATCAATTTAATGACGTTGAGAACTCGACAATGTAATCACTTTTTATTCATAGAAGTTTTCTGAAATATTTTTCTTGTAAGTGAATGTTTACAATATATGGTTATTTTTCGGCACAAAATCTATTTCAACATCTGCAATTCGCAACATCATTTGTTTCTACCACATTAAACCCTCAGTTATTATTACAGGCAGACATGGAAAAGTTAGAGCCAGTTAATTCACCGCAAACTGTATTAGAGGTCAAAGAATATTCTTCTCCAAAAACTTCTTCTTTTAGAAATGACAGAAGACTTTCTAGTAGTGGTCCATTTTGTCGTATTTGTCACGAAGGTATGCTGTTAATGTCTATTTGGTTCTTCCCATGCGACTTTTGTAGTTATGATCCATATGATCACTCGTTCTGTTTCAGGAGAAAGCGCACCAAATGATAGTTCTCGGCAAAGGTCTAGTACCGCAAGTATAGGTGAACCATTAATTTCGCCCTGTGACTGCATTGGCTCTCTGGGGCTTGTACATCGCAGTTGCCTTGAACATTGGCTTTCTGCGTCTGGTTTGGACCACTGTGAAATTTGCAAATATAAATTTAATACTCAACGCAAATCAAAGCCTTTTTGTGAGGTAAGGTTGGTTACATTTTTTTAAATTTAAGAGTATATTTCACATACCTTCTTAACATTCTCTTCATTCAGAATTGGACATTAAACTGATATTGAAATGGTATAATTCTGATTAAAATTTATACTTCAGGACATTGTGTGTCTGTATTTCAGATATTTACCATCTTTGTGGTAATAAGAATTGATAACCATGTATTAGTCGATGTGGAAGTGGAGACATTTACTTTAGCATGAAAAAGAAATTTAATTTTTGGTCTCCCAATCTATATATGCTCATAATAATTATCCAATTTTGTGTACTTAGTGTTATAGCTTTCACTAATCACATTAATTCATGGTTTCTCTCAACACTTATTTATTTTCAAATACTTAAAAAATCTGCAGTGGGTTCGGAATGGTGGTGGAAATGGAGGACCTGGATCTGGCGGCCTTTTGGGTGACATGATGTGCCTAACTTTACTGATGCCACTTTGCTTGGTTTCTGTTTACTTGTGTGCCATGGCTGCTGCAGTGTATTTGCGCCATGGTGTTTGGGAAGGGGCAGGTCTTGCTGTTCTATGCTGTTTCCTTCTTATTGGTTTTCTTGGATGGTGTAGCATTACATTCCGGTAATAATTTTATTTCCTGTTTTTGAGGTAACTGAAGTATTCAACCCTGACTGCACAAGTCCCTTGCAAAAGATTGGTTAATAATGATGATGTTTTTCTACAAAATGCACCATGTGAATTAATACTCTCGTTTGCTGCAACAACAGTACATATTTTTGCATGTTTTCATAACCCTTTTGTTTCCATGAAACCAATCCATCTTCTTCTGTATTGTATTAACTTATTAAATGATATTTTCTTGATGAAAGAGAAATAAAAACAACCAGTACTTGTTACCACAGGATTAAATAAATATGACCTAGATTTCGATGCATAGTGCCATCATCAGGTTGAACCTGACCACCTCGAACCACCAGGCTACACCTCAAAACCTAGGTCTTTTTTATTAAATCCTGTGGTAACATGTGCAAGTTGGTTTTTATTCCTCTTTCATCACGAAGAGCTACCACAAAAACATTGAGGCCAAAATAATAGATTTTGATATTTTCTTGTTTCTGAATGTGTGAATAAGTTCTAGATGATTCATTATTTATTTTCATTCTCATGTATTATGCCATAGGATGACAAAAACTTAGTATTCATCAGTGCTACCAATTTTAGTTATTCATTGGTTTGGATTAGACATTTCTGTGTCCATTTTCTGAAAATATTTTACACAAACACCGACATCTGCCTGTGTTACAGATATAAATAACGTTTTGATAATTTCAAATCTGACAAATAAAGTAGCATAAATCAAATACATTGGATGACATTTTTCACGTAGATTTTTGTTTTAGGTCGGAGTAAATGTGAACTTATTGCTGAAGTAAAAAGTTTGTCTTACTATTTAATATTCTTATTACTATTATGTTAGAAATAAATTGTTTAGTCATATTGCGTTCTTTTACCTGAGGTTATAACATTTGTCATAGTAAAGAAATCTGATCATCTCTTTGGTGATGATGGTGCTGAGATATATGGCTTTTTATGTCTTAAAAAGTATTGGATATTCAACTGTTTGATTCATTATTTGAAATATTACTCATTGTGCATAAATTATGTCTGTCATCTTTCTCGCTTATAATTCAAAGATAGATCTCCTTTTGATATTATATTTCGGTCTATCATTCAGCTATCATTGGACCATGTTCCAGAAGTGGAGAACTGTCAATCAGGTGGTCCATCTACTTCTAGAGGATAGACCCCTGAGAACTTCTGTATCATATGTGACCATAAGGGAACAACCAGCAATTATTTTACATCCAGCCGATACCAACAACAATGATGGTGCTGTGTCACAAGGAACCACAGAATTATTTAGTCCTGTAAGAGAGCAAGAAAACTGTGAAGTAAATGTCTTCATATGAGATCCTTCTGCTGAAACCGTCTCATTTCCTATGCATATGATTCTTAAATGAATATGGATGCTATTTCATCATATCATTCTAGTGTTAGTAATTTATTTTAAAGGTCTAATTTGTGTATTTTTTGATGAGTTTTAGATGTGATCTCATTCTTAGGCTTGGAATACGCACCTTTTTATTTTCCAGATTTAGTATTGTCCAAGTGAACGTTTGTGATTTTGAAAGTTACCTACTGCCCTCAACAGTTTTCTCCTAAAAGGTGCCAGAAAAGCCCTGATAGTAGTGGTTGATTTTATTTAAGTATTTACTAAAGTATTTTATATTGTAAGATTGTTTTACAAAGAGCAATCCTGTGATCATTATTATTTGTGAAATGTTTTTAATATTTTTAAGAATTTTCTTTTTAATTAGATCCTATGGATATACATATCAGCTGATAGTCTTTAATAATTAATTAATTATAGAAGTTATCTGTGCACATTAACCTAAAGAGGCCTTCAAACACTCCTATTTTCTTATCTTTACTGCTTACTTTGAATATATCACCATTTTCATCCATTATGGAATCAGTAAAAATATGTATATATCAGTTTTTCCTCTCAGTATTTGTATTTTTCTGGCCTCATCGACTGTGATAATTATAGTTATATTTTAAATACCTTCATCACTGTTAAAAATTTTAACGTTGCATACCAAAGACATCCATAGAAGTACCTGGGCATTAAGGGAAAAATTGAATCCTTTTCCTATCAAGTGCGAAAAAGTCTGTGCCTTATTTCTTTAGAATTAAGTTTTTTTATCTGGATTTTGTATCCTCTAGTCAACTGTCCAAATTTTAACCCTATTTGTCTTCAGAAGGCAGGATTAATATCCCTTTGGTAAACCAAACATTATGTTTGAGAATTTGTAGCAATAAGGATGTGAAATAAGTGTTGTCTTGATGAGGAACTTGCAATAAACTGTCTATAGTGAATTCAGAGCAAAATTCATTGTGGTATAGTTTGATTTTTATGAATTTTATTCAGGGAATACAGTTGAAATTTCTTATTTAAATACAACAATTTATCTTCTATATACCCTCAGTTTTGGAGAATCTTCTTTTAAAGATCGATAATTTGGCCATCCTAAAAGGGTTTAGAGAACTTTAAATAACAAAATATTAATTTATATTTCAATCAAAACATCAGTATGCAAGTTTTAACTTTAGAAAAAATTAGAATTTTGTGATTACCTCTCTCAAATTTCTCAAATCTGTGGCAACTAACTTGAATAACTTTAGCTTTGTGGTCAAAATAGTCTCTTGGGATTTTGTAATTTATATCAGAAATGTTTTATACTAGTTTTATTTTAAGTCATTGTCTTTTCCTCTACATATCACTTTAGCTTGATAAATCAATAATTTTTGAATTCATACTCATGACATTTTCCCACCTTATCATCTCTCTCACTCTGTTTTAACAGCATTTGGGAGCTGTATATATTTTGTTGTATTCTCAACTTTTATATGTGACAAGTTAATGGATAAAGACTCTAAAAATATTTATTTTGTGCCATTTTATTGACCAACTAACTGCAAGATGTGAGAATCACTGCTGTCACTACAATTTTGTATCTTTGAAATGAATTTTGTTTGAAAGTTAAACTTTCAAGACATTCTCATTGTCATTCTTTCCTCATATTATGTTAATAAATGGGTAAAGCACAATGTAAACATTTTGATTATAGTCTTGTACATGAAAGCACATAAAATTGTCAATTATCAACGTGATACTCTTCCTTGTCATATCAAATAAATAGCATTTTAAAGAACTACTTGGCATTTCAAACCTTTTCATTATCCCCTATACTTCTAAAGAAATTTCTATCTAATAATGTTTTCGTAATCATTATTGAAATCTGAGTCATGAAACTTTTAGTTTGGTGAAGGAAAATTTTATGGAAATTATTGCTATTACTTTTTATAACCAGCTTTAAATATTTTAAGGTCATTAAATATAATAGGTATAAGTTAAATGAAATGACAAACTTTAATGATGTTAATTGTTGAAATTTTAATAGTATTGTTTAATGCATACATCTACACAAATACCCTGCAAGCCACCTTTCAGCAAGTGACGGGGTGTAAATACCAACCATTCGAGTTAACTCTTTAGCTTATTGTTATAGTGTATCATTTATGGAAGGAATGAGTCCCTAAAACAACTTGTCCTTGCATACATTTCTCTTATTTTACACTCATTGTCAGATCAGCTGAAATAGCAAGGGAGTCACAAAATTCGTACCAATGCATTATGCCATCTTGAATTAGAGATTCAAGTACATCACATAAATTTACCTATGGAGGAGTTACTTAAAAGCTGCAGATGCTTGACATGCTAGAGTTACAACCTTTTGGTTTCCTTGATGGAAACACCAACTATTCCATGTATTAAGCCAGAGCTTATCTCGACAGTGAAGATGAATTTTTGGATTGCACCTTTGCATATAAACTACATGTTATTCAAGGCATAACTATATGTTATTAGAATATATTCCACTTATATATGTACTTGCTGCTTTTATTTTCTTATGGTGGAAATTAATTTTGAAAACTTAAGTCAGGAAATAAATGTCTATGATTAGGTGAAGAAATGCCAGTATTTATTTCTCCATTTGTGGAATTGACTGGATATTCTTAATAATCTTTCATTACTATAGTATATTAGATACCTACAAGGTTGCAAATTCATTGAACCACATTAGCATTTGGTAAGACTTCGTGGTCCGTAGATACCACAATTTTATAAATAGAAATTCATTGCAAATTTACATGGTTTGTTGACTGAATAAGACATTTCTCTTTCCTGGAGGTAGTTTCCGAATAGAAATAATTTAATACCAAGCTAGCAACCAACGGTTAGGAAATTGTGGTGTGAAATTCCTCAGAGAGGTTTGTGGAAAGTAATTGCTTCACAGAATTTGTGGAAGGACTTATTGAACTTGGAGGTCGCAGATTGATAACCCATGTTTAGCACCCATTTAATCCACTTAATTTAATTTTAATCAAAAACAGCAGTTTATTTCACTTCTTTTTGACGATTCTGCGGTTATAAGAGGCCGCATGATTTAAATGTTAAACCTTAGAGGATGAGTATTGTAAGCTCATCCTAAAAATAATATCTCGGCATTTTATTGCTGGTGTAAATTAGAGTGCTTCTGTACCTATTCAGTGCGATTCCAACTACCCAGTCCCTAACAAATCATTAACTTTCTTACTCAAAATCTTCATACTCCCTTAATTGAAACGGCCTGCCTTCATTTCTTAGGTCCATTCATTCGGCCGCGTTAATTACCCGGTGTGAATCGCACCCACACCACCGTTCTTTCGAAATCGGTAATGAATTCCAAGAAAAGGATCTTCTGACTATCTTTTCTCGTCAGTTTTTACGTTCTGAAATCGTTTCCAAGGTATTCGAAACTATTTTCCTCTCGTTCCTTTTAACTCCCTTCGGTGTCACGTGCGTCTTGTTATTCACCCCTTTGTGGATGCAAAATTTATGCGGAGCGTCCTAGAACGGGCTGCGGAAAGAGACCTCGATGGGTGGATACTGGGAAATTAACATAAGGAATGAAAAGAATAAAATATAAAAGGCCTCCCGCATCGCGTGCCGCTTCTTTTGTTTTCTACCACTCTTTCATCTTTATTTTTTTTCGACCGAAAGAGACCTGATGATACGTTGAAGGGATGAGTCATGGGGTGCAGAGAGGGAAGGGGTTCAAAAGAGCCCCAGGTAGATGGGTGAAGAGCCTTACCCCGCAATTACCTCTGATAAGGGGAGGGAGAAGGATGTCTAGCGTGCAGTATGGGTTGATCAATCGAACGAGTGGCCGAGAAAAAAACTTGACCGAAAAGCGAGGACGAAGCGGAAATGGGTTAAATATTCTTCAAGGACAAAGCGCATTCAAAGGCTACTTGGGTATTTCCATCCGCATAAATTTTTATTCTCGCCTCTTAAAAGTAAAACAAGCGTATGAGTAAAAGGGCTCGGTTTCGATTCTAGGTCGAAAGCGTTCCACTACTTACGAAACACTCTAGGGCGCGGTAAATAATTCAGTTTCTGACTTAATGCATTAAAGTAGAAGGGCGGCATTAGCCATTTTAGAGGCCTCGATAAGGTCTTCGGACTATGCTCATTTATTTAAGGGCACCCTAATTCAATTTTTCCGGATGTGGGAGTGTTCTTCCGGGCAGTTTTCGACCTTCCATTTACAAGTGCTCTGAAGGAATATCATAATTTTTACGTGACTGAGGTACGAACTTTGAAGAACTCGTTTATTATTCGTCTCAATTTACATTATTGCATCGAATATTTCGAGATCAGGAAAATTTAATTTTTCAATATTTTCTGCAAATGCCGACATACTTTGGCTTAGCCTTTTCTTCTCTTAGTTTCTAAGACTTATAGCTACACGAGTCAATATATCAATTACTTATCAATTATCAAGCCCAAAAGAAGTTTTTAGTGAGCACGTTTCAATAATTACCCTTAGATTGTCTATATTCTTAAGTAAACTTAAGTACTTTTGGTAGACTTAAGGACGATGTGGCGATTCACGCATTACTAGGCGTTTTTCTTGCATATCTTTGCCTTTTGTGTGTGTTTTTTAGGAAGGGTAGTTTAGGTAGACGCATAATTATAGGAATAACGATACTGTTCAAAAGAAGTGGCCATTTTTCATAAACCTTGTGTCATTAGACACTCATCCATCCAGAGGATCTCAGGATGTTGAATAGTACCTCAAACATCTTTTTTTACTTTATTACATTATTGCGCAAACGGAATAAATATTTTTCCGATGGCTGCTTCGAGATTCACTTAACAGAGATGTATTTCCATTTCCGTGATAAAATTTTTGTAGATGGTGAATTTACCAGCTGGGGTATAAGTAATGAAACTGAAGTGGCTACAGCTGAAGTTATTAAGAGGGTATTCATAGGTTTATTAAATATATCTTTCGTATAAAACGGGAAAATATTAATGTGTCATTTAATAACCAATTATAAAGTAATGGCTAAGTTTTATGCGTAAAAGATTTTTATGCTCCATATTTTAGGTCGACTTTTCACATTTATAATTTAACATTTTCATGGTAAATAGGGGTGTTATAACCTTTTCCAATATGTATCGTCATCATTAGAATGTATCTGTCCTGGGACAGATTTCAGCTAAACATTTCCAAACTTTTCTATTTTGTGCCTGCTTTTTTCATTTCCTGGTAAGGTTTGTTTTCCCGTAAATCTGTTAGCATATTAAATTTTCGTCTTCCTTTCCTCCTTTTTTCTCTTACTTTTCCTACTATAATCCTACTCAGTAGGCAGTCATGCCTCATGACGTGCCCCAACTAGTTTGCCATATGGGACCACACTCCACATGAAGCATTTTGCAAATCTCTTCCTCAAAGTAATAGGTATTTTTTGGCTGTTAATAGAGCTTTTAATTTTTCAAAGACTTTCTTTCTCATGGATATCCTACTCCTAATTTCCTGAGTACGGTTGCTGTCTTTACTTATCAGACTATCGAGGTATCTGAAAGATTCTGCCTGTTATACCCTGTTTATACCGCTTGCAATTTATTTGTAAAGTCAAGAAGAAATCGCAAGTAATGCGACACCTCTATAGGACGACAAAACTTAGTTTTCAGATAGTATGAGAGAAAGGTCTTTGTTATTTCTCATCGTCGTTTCAAAGTAATTATTGAAAAATACCGAGGGGAACGTGAGAATTTGGTTAAATCATGGTAAACTCGAAGAATATGAGACACATCGTAGAATTCTTTCGAATGCATCTCCCGATATTGCTTACAACGAGCTTCATCATCTTCGACATTGAAATCGGAAGGAAACTAATTAATGCATTTTCACCATTGAACTTCCCTCTCGAAACTACTTACAAGACGTATTAATGGAAAGGCCTCTTTTCACTTATCCTTCCAACTCCCTTTTCAATACCGACCGCACAAAGGAACCGAAAAGAAAATATCGCGCAAGCGTCATGCAGGAGAGAGGCGGCGTGCCGGAAGGAAGGGTATCTATTATTTACCGCGCGTCACCGAACGAAGCGAACTTTCAGTCCTCCAATCCAGTTCCTCGAGGAATTAGTCGATGAACAACCAGGCTTTAAGACAGTGTCAAGTGCAACAATATATTTCTAGAGTGTCTGCATAAGATAGCCCTCTATAAAAGTTGCGGAAGGATATCGTGCGGTACTAAGGAGATCTTTTTTTTTAAGAAACGTGTTGTCTGAGGGATGTGTCGACGTGCGAATTCGTTGCGGTCTTTTGAAGAGCATTGCAGCAAGGAATGTGACTCGGACGAAATATCACCGGTCCCTAACACCTGAACTGGATTTGGATGCATCCGTGAATGATTTCGTTTGTCTGGTTACCTTGAGTGCAACTGTCTCGAGAAATGTGATCATATGGTATTGTTTAGAATGGCAGAAGACGCGCGATAATTTGCGTGCCTTATCAAACCGTTCAACTGGGACTGCCATGGGCATTTGCCTCGACACAGGTACGAAGAAGACTCCAGCTAGGGTGTATATCAGAGAAAGAGTGCTTAGTTGCTACTCTTTCATATAATTTAGCATAATCAGAGCTTACATCTACTCTCACCATTTATTCTTGAAGCCGGTGCAGGGACGTAACTAAGGAGGGCACTATCTCAAATTTTCTTGGCTCCCTCCCTTCGGACCACGTGTCTGCATCGAATTCATCCTGAATACAACAAATTAAATCTTCGATTTAAGGAAATAAGAGAGAAACACATTGTAATTTCCACATTAGTGTGTATCTTATGGGGAAATTACAAAGTGTTTTTCTCATAGTTCATTTTGTTTTCAAGCAGTCCGGCCAAGGATGATATTATTATGTTATATTCTTCTACTAGAGATTTTTTATTAGGTTATTTACCTATATGAAAATTCCTCTTCCTTACGCTTCAGATATTCCCGCATCCTCTAAAATTTGAAGAGAAGTGTTTGACTCTGGCCCATTGCGAAATGTGCTGTACGATTTTTATTTGGCCTCTAGGTGGAAAGACTATTTTAGTATTGCCTCCAAGCCGCTATAATTTCATGCACGCCCTATTTTTTTAATAAATGCACCTGATGTTATGCTCATAAACATCGTTTCAAATATATATCAAATAATCAAAGAAACTTTAATGTTAGCTTTAATGTTAATAACAAGGAAAGTTTCACCCGAAAGAAAATTAGGCCTTTCAAGCTCTATGAAGGAACTAATCGCAGTGGTTTTCCTCAGAGAATGAAAAATGTATCTGGATTCTTCGTGATCTTATATAGTAATCATGAGTGCATTCAGTGAAAAATAAAGGTCACGAAGCTACGTGAAGTCTGGGAATCGAGGAAGATAATGATGGTTGTATGCAAGTCTTTTTCCGAATAATTGTCTTAATTAAACATCGGCCATTGAATTTTTGAGTTAATTCACTAAAATTCTGGTCGTAACGATTCTGTTCGAATACAGCGGGAGCGTTTGTGCAACTTTGTTGCAGATTGTATAGGAGAATAATACTTATTCCGACATTGATGGACTTTTTAAAGACTGTGGTGTAAAGAATACGGTCGTAAATAGGAGTGAGCCTAAATTGGGTTCCCGAGTAGAAATTGAATCCTTAATGAGAAAATTATTTTCCAATTAGCCCCAGCTTATAGAGTAGATAGAAATATGTTATAATGAAGGAATTTCTATCCCTCTTTTTACTCGAAATTCTATCGAAAATTATATTTTTTTATTTATTTATTTTAAGACCGCCCCAACTTTATTGAGGAATGCAAGACGATTTACACGTTCACATCAGCTCACTAAAATTAAACATAAGTTAAATGAAGTACTATTCAATGTCAGAAGATGAGCTCTTTCCTTGACGGCCTTTATTCGTAGAAACGTCAAGCCTCGTCAAATGAATATTCACATTGAACATGAGATACATTATCCGAGCAACATCTTACTTTACAGTGAAGTAGAATGCATCTCACTCTTTACTCGCAACGTATATTCATTTTTCCATTTCAGCAGATTATTCTTTGGAATTATAAGAGACATTTCAGCACCGCAAACAAATGTACGTGGATATTTGTAAAGGCACTTAAAAAATCGATCTACCAAGTCCATTACGCTGAACATTTCACTTATCATTTTCATGTAGAATAATTATCGATTTTATAGCACACTATTGACCTTCTTCGATAAACGCTGGGCTTTATTTTCTTAATAAAACGACTTAAAAATATAAGGAGTTTAAGTGACCGGAGGAAATATTTAATCTGACTAAAAGATAATCCATTCCCAAGTTGTGAAAAGAAGCCTCAGCAGTCACACTTCGACTAATATCTTTTATGTAGAAGATGAAGATTAAAATTAAACGTAGGGCTCACGTAAGGGTAATTGTTTAATTTCTATCCCTTGTATTTATTTGATGAACCATGATTAAGGCAACGTATATTCAACTTTTATAGATACGCTTAGCTTTGAAAATAAATGCTTATTAGATTCATAATTTTAATTAGTTGCGAGATCAAAATGACTCAGACTTCAATTAGGCGACTTTCGAAAATATCATCTCCAGTAGTTACTATCGCTTAAACGCTGTCATTTTGAAAGCATTCACGTATTCGTAGAATATGTTCTTATCGATTTGTTGGGCCTTTGTGACTACGGCTGAACATCACCTTGTATTGTTATCTGACGCCCTGTTCAGTAGTTATTCATGGAAAAATTCAGTCGGTTGCTTCCTTTTAGCGGTCGGAAATGAAGTGAAAGAGCCGGAATTGCTTTTATCGAGTTGGTATCGTAAATGACAAGTCACGTGATGCGCCAGTCACTTTCTTCGTTCTTTCGTGTGTCACTCTACACCTACGCGACTCCCGGATGCTCATAGCCCATTAATGGGAACCATTTTCTTCAAGTAGAGCGTAAGGGAAGTTGTTATGCGAGAGGTCTGCTAATGGAACTTCAATAATGTTTCATGAAGCCACTGTTGTAAAACTTCTCATATACTCCGGTAAGTAAACGAGGGCAAGAGTGGACTACATTTTTTTTCATATCCGTTTCTTACATTTGTCGCCTTTAGTGGATCATCACGCTATCTGTCGTGAAATTAATGTCGTTATAGCCAAGTTTTTATTTTTAGTTCGTAGAATGACTGGGTTAGAAATATCTCCCAAAATTATGAAACATTTTCACTTTGACTATCACGAATGCTTTCTTTCATACTATTAATAAATGTGAGACGCTACTTTAAAAATAGCTCTGATCATACTCTGCAATGAAATTCATAAACACAAGGGCCGATACAGCACTCTTTGCGGTATATTATTACTAAAACTCCTCCAGTTCTGTTTGACTTGCCTTCCGTGGAACCGCAAAATGTACTTGCATCGTAAGTCATTAATTTTACTTCTAATTACCCTGACCATATACAACTCGTAACACACATCATTATTAGATCCTCCTGCCACGAAAGGTGGCTTGCAAAGTATTAATGTACATCATATGAAATACTTTCAGACTTACTTAAGTTTTCTACCGTTCGGTAGGTTCATGTGCCCTGATATTCCCTATTCAAAGCCCTTTCCTTCGTTATCTGGTAACTCACCCCACCCTTAAAGTCATCTAACATCTTTTGCCTTTGCCTTCCCCTCTGTCTTTTCCCTTGTATTATTCTTTCAATAACATTCTTCAGCAATCCCTCTCCTCTCAATATTTGACCTACTCATTTCTTTTGTCGGCGCTTAATTACTTTGATTAAAACCCTCTCCTTCCCAACCATTCCCAGCACCGCTACGTTTATTCTTCTATCCACCCAGCTCACCTTTTCCATTCTACGCCACACCCACATCTCAAATACCTCCAGAAGAACAACATTTTTGTATTATAAATGGTATATTCATTCTCTGCTGGCTTAAGACTCACTCATATGGATATCTTAACGAAGTCAGATCACATATTGATTTCGCGTCCGTCGTCAAGTCCATCATCGGCTATCAGCTAGTATGTCATTTTCTGGTCAGGAAAACCTTGAGTGAGCTGCATTTGCAGTGATAGTTTTCGCTTTGCTACATTCTTGTATATTGTATCTACAATGAATTTACAGAGCAGCAAAAATCTGGTTCGCGTGGACAAGATAGCAGTGAAGAGGACGATGACGAGTCTTCTAGCAGTCCATCCAACTCAACCGCAAGAAGAAGACAAATGGAGAATAGAGTTGCCGCCCACATTAAGTTTGAAGCTCCCTCAGTTCCAGTCATATTTGTCATTGGTATATACAATCATATGGCCGTAT
This sequence comes from Ladona fulva, assembly GCA_000376725.2. NCBI lineage: Eukaryota > Metazoa > Arthropoda > Insecta > Odonata > Libellulidae > Ladona > Ladona fulva. The sequence continues at coordinate 2,643,272 of KZ308147.1, read as the reverse complement.
AATTCAACGATATAATGATCAGTAAAAGTCACCCTAGGTTTAGATTGTTGTCTCTCTAATGTAGATATTTAATATTTGAAGTCATTTGTATTCTTTAAATTGCTAGGAGGCCCTGGGAGCGGCAAGCTGACACATTGTGATAACTTAGTGATAGAGCGTCCTGGAATTGTGCACATTAACATGGCCGATTTGCTTCAGCAATACGCCCTTGGCAATGGTAAGCCAATTTTATAAATTGTGTAACGCTGTGACGATAACATTTTAGGTGATCCTCCAAAATAAGTGTATCATATGAGCTGTACTTCTAATTGTCAGATAGTTGCAATCCTTTGAATTTGTTAAATTTTCATCTGCTGTTAATTTATCAGCACCCGAAGTGATTTACTTCGGAATGCCGTTCATCCTTTCTTTCTAATTCCCAATCTGAAATACTTTTTCGTTAGTATCCTCCTCATAATTTTTTCTCACTCACCATCTTTTTTAAATCTTTACTTGAAAAGTAAAGCTTAAAATTTGTTTATTTTGTATTACTTCGGACCTCATTTTAAGTATTTTACGTGCCATAGTCTATTTTTTACCCATATTTTCACAATATTTCTATTTTTCACAAGATCTATTTTCCAAGATACCTTTCTTTCTTTTATGCCGCGACTTGTACAACTACGCAACATTCAACTTACAAGAGTTTCAAGGTAAAATATCCCCTTCATTTTTTACTAATAACACTTATTATCAATTCCGTTTCTCTACATTGTTTCAAGTTGATGAATTTATATTAAAAACTAATTTTTTTCGTCAAATTCGATGCCTTTGTTATTCAATCGCTAAACATCTGTCACTCTTTCCTCACAAGAAATGGAAAAGTTACTCGAAAATGCACACAGAAATACTTATCTTTCTTCACATTTTGCTAATCAATAGAAGAGAAAATCCACATCCAACTAAATGAATTGAATGTTCATATTTTATTTTTGTCAAATTACTCGCATATTTTCCTTTTTTAAGTGGTTACAAAGCAAGTATCTCACTCGATAGTCATAATCTCGATGAATAATCATAATCTCCGGAATAACGATAACAGAAAATATCCTCGTTAAGTATAACGTTCTTTCATGAATTTTCCAGAGGTAAAAAATTTTGGAGATCTCTCCAGTGAAACTGTGGCTGAGGTACTTATGCTAGAAATGAAGATGGCGACAAATGCACTGGCGTATCTCATCTCAGGATATCCTCGAAATATGAGGGATGTTGTGGAATATTCAAATAAGGTAATTAATATTCGACACAATTTCAACACTATTATCAAATAAAAATTAAAGGATTTCAATTATTCTTACCGACGGCGTCACGCAATGAGATCACATGAGAAATTCATTACAAAGTAGCGCAATAGCGATGCAATAGATGTTTAAATAAACTTGCGTTCCATAAATTTTCCGATACTCGACAGTTTTTGGGGTCAAATCTCTCTACTTATGTATTAAGAATTTTCTTCATGCCTTAATCCTTCACATACAAAGGTTCCGGCTGGTTATGCAACCAGGCACACCGCGGAGTAGTCTCGATTGCCTAACATTCACTCCGCGGTCCTAAAACTAAGTACGGTAATTAATTGCAAAAGCGCAACGTTTTTCAAGGAAATATGTCCTTCTTTAGGACACCTGTAGCTGGAGGATGAAGGACATGACACTCAACTTTGCCTTTACTCTTATCTCGTTTATGCAGAAGATCTTGCCCTTAATAAAGCATTTCAGGATGGCCTGGAAGCAGACACTTTACAGAAAGCACTTTCAAGGCAAAATATTCGTGTAAAAAATTACGGAAATAACTCAGAGAACTGATTCTACTATAATTGCTTTAACAGCGATTAATTTTCGCTACTGAAGCCTTAATTGGACTTGGAATTTTCTTGTTGGAGTTTTCGGATTAAGGACACAATTTACAGAAATATTTTGATAGTTACTCAGAAAAAATATTTTAGAAAGCATTATTTTATAGACTGCATAGGTTTATGGTATATTCTTCTGAGAGAATATAAATTTGTAAATGCTTAAAAAATTAAATAGATTAAACATGAAGTAGAATGTGGTACAACACACAATATAGTAAACAGTAAGTAAAGTATAGTGACGTTAAATATGATACATGTATACACGTAATATTCCATTTCCTGCGAGTTGTTATAAGATTAAATATACGTATACATAAGATTATGTATATAGAAATATAAATGGAAACACAAGGTTAGAATATAGAATAGAATAGAACACTTTATTGATCCAAAACATTTGCTGCACTAACAGAGCAAAGGAAAAATGTGTTTGCAAGTTGGTATCTCTTCTGTTTAAAGCTTATGCTTGCGTACCCTCTTTTGAAATTACAGTTTTTATATGACAAATTTATAAATTTGAAAATATACATAAAACTACGCAATA
>KZ308147.1:2625380-2640745 GCA_000376725.2 Ladona fulva | reverse complement strand
TATTACATATTTATATCAACATCTTCAAAAACTCTCTTATTAAATAGTAAAATTTATTAATTAAAAATTTTTTAAGAATACAACATGATTTGTGGCCAGTTTTTGTCTCATGACAAATGTTAATTTGTCAAAAACTCTTCTTCCCATATACTGGGAACTGTTCTCAAGCAATTCAAGTCTATGCCTGGGAGTTAAATACTTATATATTAAGATATTTCGGGTTTAAGTACTTAAATACTAGGATATTTATTACTCTTATGATCAAATCGTAAATAATCCGGCCGTGACATGAAATACACATAGGTACACATTTTAAGTTACCCTTGTCTTTTGTTTGCTCTTTTCCTTTAAAAGAATCAATTCTGTAATAAATTTTAAAACTGTAATTTTTTATTTTTCGCAGACAACATCTCACCTTATGAGAATTAGCTTCATTAGAAACGCGATCATGGAGTACAGCATTTCTTAAACGATCAATCCTAAATTGCGAACAATTAAAATGCAAATCTCTTTCTTTCTCGAGAGATGCTTTTGCGGTAAACAAATACTGTCAAATTTCCGCACCCATTGGAGACGTGCAATGAACCTAGCATTCGATCGATTGTCGAGTTCGTGAAATTTACTGGTAAAAATCCTTTTACGCTTTCTTTCCGGCTTTATCGATCAGAATTCCAACTCAGAAAGATGACGTAAGCGAATTTCTAGGTAAATATACGCCGAGGGCAGTGTGACCTGCTGTATCAGAGACATAAAGGAGAGCGTCAGAAGTTCAGAATGGCGGCATTTTTCATTCCCATAAGGCGAAGGTTCCATTATATGATAGCAATTTCCACTTAAAACAGTTTTGAGAATAACGCCAGCTTGGGCAACGGGTATTTTCTCTAAGTAGGTCACTCGAATATTGTAATTTTCTTCTGTATCATAAATCGCATTCTTACGCTTTGCGTATACCAAAAATAAAATTGCAGAGTAATACGTGGGTTCAGCTCGCTTGAATACTTGCTTGTACTTGAAACTTGCATCGAGTTATTCCCGATGAAGTTCTATTTTTCTGTAACTATTTTGTAGTTATGCGGTCAAATAGTCTTGGCTGTTTTCAACACAAAGCTGTATTTAAGACAAGGTATAATTAAAATCGTCTAATTCAAAAAGGCTACATGCGATTGCTTGTACATGACTTGGTAGGAGCTTCTATTCTATTTCTTTTTTCCAAGAAAAAATTAGGAAACTACTTGAATAGCGAGGTATATATTTCGTATTATTATTATCATTAAAAACACTGGTAGTAGGTACAAGACCTCCTGACAGTGTATACAATCCATCTGGCAGTTTATACACCAATGCAATAAATATATGGCGTTTCCATTAAATACAAAACTGAAGAAACGAAAATTATGAGCCATTAAAGGTATATAAATGTACGGCACAATGCACGACCATTAATATTTACCTTGGCAATCAATTTACTTCAATTTAGAAGAGGAGAAGGAATGAAAAAAATGAAGTCAAAGAACTATTTTTCTCATATGTCTCTTCATTATTTCCCTGCCACTATTTCTTACTTTAATTTTTATTAAAATGCGCTCAAAAAACTTCACAGCGTAACCGTGATCGAATGAGATGACTTTCTTCTTCGGATCAGTGATCGTTGATCAAAATACTCCACATTCAGGGGAGAGGGATAAAGGATTACATCGTGCATCTATTACGGCGGAAATTGAAAGTGACGGACGAAGATAAATTATAACTCAGAAAATCGCCCAGACAGCACCTGTTACGTTTATTGTCCTTCAAGGAAACGCGTTCTCGGTTTCAAGGCCAGTGATTTATCAAAGTAATTGTCTTTTATAGTAATTTTTTACATCGACATGAACTATAAATATCTTTGGAAGAACTGCCACAAGAACATTTTTGCTGTTCAGTGAAACTTCGAAAAAAGTGAAAACGTAACTCTTTCATTAATTCTGAGAAAAATGTTTCCTCGCAAAGGAGCGTCGTTTATTACCAAAATGTATCCTTATAATATTTACTTGGATAGGTATCATGGTCGTTATTTTTGGATGTTTAAAATGTTGTTTACTCATGATTATATACATTGTTACATCGTATTCTGTTCAAAATCGTATTCACACGGTTCGGATTCAAAACCTAAACACGCAATTTTTTCTGTAAAGTCAATAATGCTTGTTATGGTATTTTTTATATTTTTAAACATTTCATGGCATCGCCCAAAGAAAATGGCGGAGAAAATGTATCGACGATTGTAAAATTCGTTTTCTTTATTTGCTTCATTGATTACTTTTGACGAGTCCTTTTTTGAATATTTTCCGTAAAATCCCCTTTTTTCATTCAGAAAGCCAACTAACATTCACTCCGCGGTCCTAAAACTAAGTACGGTAATTAATTGCAAAAGCGCAACGTTTTTCAAGGAAATATGTCCTTCTTTAGGACACCTGTAGCTGGAGGATGAAGGACATGACACTCAACTTTGCCTTTACTCTTATCTCGTTTATGCAGAAGATCTTGCCCTTAATAAAGCATTTCAGGATGGCCTGGAAGCAGACACTTTACAGAAAGCACTTTCAAGGCAAAATATTCGTGTAAAAAATTACGGAAATAACTCAGAGAACTGATTCTACTATAATTGCTTTAACAGCGATTAATTTTCGCTACTGAAGCCTTAATTGGANTGATGAAATAAAGTATAACGCCGCAGTAGATCCAGTGGCGTAACAGTACCATCTACAAGGATTACGACTGACATTTATATGAACTTGATGTCCTTACTATACCGAATCCATGGCGAAGAAAATATCTTGCATGCTTTATTTCATCAAGATATTGATGGATTTAATATTTCCGCGAATGTATGTAGTTTTCGATTTATTTTCCAAACTTGACTTCTCTCTTCAATGATATAAATAAATTAAAAATAACTTCCTGGAAGGGAAGTGACAAGTCAACCGGCTGGTTTACAAAAGAAAGGAATTCTCTTACGCCATCTCTTGTGTGCCGAGCACGACATAAGAGAGAGTTTGAGAAGGATCGATTTGTTATACGCACGTCGCTTAGTAACAATATTCGATCGTTTTGGGATCATTAGAACAAAGAAAATATTCAACTTCCTTCTCATTGGCACGTTAACAAGTAGCATGAAAGGCTGGGAGATTGAGCTTTCAAAATAAATGATAAAGAACGTAACGCAAGATATTTATACTGGAAATGGAATGAATAGATGTTAAAAAAATAATCGAAGTTTAATCGGTAATTTTTAGATATAGCTCAATTTAAATTATAAGATGGACTCTCCAACAAGAAGATCTTTTGCTGAGAAATTTTCTTAATTCCATGACAAAAATTGGGCACGAGAAATGTAATATTGACAGAAGATTAGTGGGGATTTTGAATTAAATTGATTGCTTAAAAAAGGAGCGTAGACTTCCTACTTTGGATGTTTGTTAAGGCCTTGTGTATTTGTAATGAAGAAATTCGAGTCCTCAAATGCTTACTAAATTACTCCCAAGAAGTGAGATGAGCTACATTGAAATTTATAGTTAAGGTTTGAGCATTTTCTCCTGGGACATTAACGTAGGAAAATTATTATTATATTATTACTAAGCTTCATTTTAAAAGAAGCTAGTTTTAATTTCAGCGAAACAATTTCACAGAAAATAAGCATTTCTTTATGCATATATAACTGGGAGATGATCGACAGAAATAGATAGACAGAAAGTCAAGACTAACAATCACAATGTATGTACTTACACACTTTTAAATATTACTCATGTACCGATCAAATCATATTTTTAATAATTTCAAAATGCATGTATACGACATCTTAACAAGACTATTTGTTTTTATTTCTCAGACCATAGAATTTCAAGAATTTCGTATCAATAGCCTTAGTATTTGTAGGCGTAAACAATTGGCGATGTTTTGTGGAATTTGTAGGCGTCCTTTCTTATTCCTAATATCTCTTTTTTCTCTTACACATTTTATCCACTTATATTATTTTTAATAACGCGTATTCTATTATTTTAAACATTTTCAAAGTTCGAAAATATGTTTTTAATAAATTAACATGGCTCATCTTTTATAAACTTAATTCATATCAAACAGTCATGAAATTAACAGTATTTAGTCATTAATTTTGTTAATGGCTTCCTGCAACTGAGTTATACTTAAAGAGACATGCTTAATAAGTGCCATAAAATTACATATTTACAGACAAAATTGATTAGCGCGATAAGAATTAAAATTTATAAAAATGCATACATTACTCGGAATTTCATTTCATGTAATTTTATAGGCAATTTTCCTTTCGTATTGTTAGACTATATGAATAGATATCTTATTAAAATCAAAAAATCAATGCAGCTGTTTATAAAAACATATCATGTAATAGCATCAAAGTCCTCCAGTCATGCTGTATTGTAGTAAAGAGAATATAACTTCCGTTTGCACGAATTTTCTTTCTTTTCGTTATCTATCATCTATCATATATATTTCGTTTCATATCACCCTCTACTGGATTGCGTGTTAACTATCGTCGTATAATTGAAACTAGCCCTTGAATAGCAGCAGAAATTATTATTTTCTATCAGAAATAGCACGGAGTTGATAATTATTCGAGTTCGTTGAATAAAGAAATTAGTAAAAAGGGTACGTTTCTGTAAGCGGATTTGTTTCACGCTTCCTGTTAGGTAGGGGAACAAATATCCTTCCAAAAGCTTAATTTTTTGATGAGAATTCCACTTGTTGCGAATCCGGTTACTCTCCCTTTAGGAGAGCTAAAGCGATAACGAATACGTGAATCACCCGAGTCTCCTCTTCGAGGGGAAAAGTTTCTAAAATTTAACGAACACGCCGCGTCATTTTCGCTCGGAAACGTCCTACTTTTGGAGAGCGAAAATCGATTTTGTGACACGGCTCTATGTAATAATGACCATGACCCACTTGAATCTAATATTTTTATTTCAAATGGACGGAAGGTCCATAAAGCGGTATTCAGATGACTTTGAAGGTTATGAGTAAATTCACCTGCGACTCCGAGGTGCAAAGAATGTAATGAAAAGAAATCCGGGAAAGTAATTATCTGTTCAATATTGCTAATCGGTACTGTAAACCGACGGTGATGGGGGACGGAAATAACTGAATTTTAGCCCTGTAAAACGAATAAGATTTGAATTGCTCCTTGATATTTCGTTTTACTTTAGTTCGGCTGTTACATGTTTGAATCTTGACACCATTTCTAAAATCGCTTTAATTTAAAAAAATGAGAACTTTTTAAAAGCATTTCAAACTCTTAAAAATTGAGAAACTCGGTATATATCCGCATGTTTAGATATTTTTTCCTGTAGAAATGCTAAATTCTGGCCTCCTCCTTTAGTAAAAATGTCGTGAATGCTCTTTAATAAGCATAAAAAGAAATTAAAACAGTTAATTATTTACAATACCGTAGTATGACTAAGATTTTCAAGCTATTAAATCACCCAATTCATCAAGAATTCTACATTTTACATTTTTAGCACTCCTAATATCCTTGTTATGTCTGTTGACTTTACCTCCTTTCTATCTTTAATATATGATTGTGAAATTTTTATTGCGAAATGAAATATTTTCTATTTCATTTCTATTTGTTTAATAAAATCTATTTCAGTGAACTGATTTTCTTTATTTCATTTTCTTATAGTTTTTCTCTATAACTAAAAAAATATATGCAATGATAACTTTTTTGATATCGACATTTAGTGCATATAAGATTAATATTTTGATTTATTTCTATAACGTACAAATTAACAACAGAAAACGCCGATGGGTTAGTTGATCTAAGAAGAAACATATTAGTCTCAGTCTCTCCCCATTGACGCAATCTAATATAATAACTTTTAAAATACCATTTTGTCGTGTTTGAAATGAGGAATGAAAAAACTTTCTTAAACGTGCTGATGTAAAATATAATACATCCTGAAGCATCAAAATTTAATGCAATTATGGTTTGAATAAGATGTTTAACAGTTTCGAGAGAGCTTTCATATTTTACTTTACCTCAGTACTTGAGAAAGATTAAACGATGCACTTTTGAAAACCGTTGATCGAAATTCGATCAATGAACGGCAAAGTAATCCTTGAGAAAATTCTTAAACTATTTTGAATAAGATATAATTATCTGGTGTACTTATGAACAGAAAGAAACTGGCTTCTTATCTTAAGTAGTTTCTTTTACGCAATTGAAACACTCAAACGTTTGAAATATTATCAGAAATCTGTCGCTTAACATGTTTTATATGATATTGGGAGCAGATAAAAACATTATCTTAGAACGGTCTCTCATGGAGATTGTATATATTATTCAATATTAGCGAAATGGCATGGATGAGTGGCAAATGGCAAATATAAGTTGACTCCAAATTATAAATACCAATCCACTTTCTTAAGTCTTTCACAGACCACACTTAGTAGCTTGTGTGCTTAGAGTAGGATATCCTTAGAAAAAACTAAAGACGTATTGTTTCTTTTCCAATGAAAGATCCAAGTGATGAATGGAATCATTCTTGTGAGTTGGAGGCGAAAGGTGCTGGAACGGCAAGTGTCCTACGGTGCCAAGTTGGGCCACGTTAACCTTCGAGTAGCGAGGATGGAACTACGCTACTTTTACCGGCACACTGTCTCCGTGGCTGAGTATTTTGATCATCAGCACATGCTTATAGCCGTAATAAACCTCTATCTTTCCTGTAAGATGACTTTCCCAAATCCCAAATGATTATTCAAATGATGACATAATTTACTTGTCACAGGTGGATGGGGAACGAGACCCCAGCGAAGTTTACACCGACTTTCGATCTGCTGTAACTAGGCTCTTAGAAAATAGTGAGTCAACGATGCCGACTATGGAGAGACCTCCTGGAGCATTGGAAGCGCTTGAAACTGGCACGGATGCCAACTCAACTCAACCGAAAGAGATATCGGTGGCAGTGGAAACTCATCAACCTTCTCGCACTCGCTATCCTCCAGTTATATGGGTTCTTGGCGAGTATAATTATAAAATTCACGTGTTTTATATATAAATACCCAAAAATACAGATAACAGACTGTTGTAGCATAGTACACCGGTGGCCATCTCTTTTGTCATCGTATTAAAGCATCTTATAAGCGGCTAATGACATCCACTTGAGCTTCAATATTGTCGCTCATTTCTCCTCTGACTTCACACAATCTATAACAGGTTCTTTACTAAAAATAATCCATGATTTGTTTTCTTCCTGCACACTAAGTTCTACAAATGTGTACATCTAAATTCTTATTTGATCTCATGTTTTCTGATTTTGGTTTACACCGTGGTTTGTACCTCCATGCTTTGGTTTTGTATTCATTGATGTATGTATATACACTGGTGAGCCGCCTTGGGGAGAACTGCAAGATAGGCTGATGCCTCCCTGTATTATGGGGAAAAAGGACCATAAATTCAAAGTCAGAACAAAGGGTAACAAAGAAGATTTGGATAAATTTTCATTCTTAAACAGAACGCCAGTTACCTGGAATGGCCTATCCAAGGAAATTCTCAGTTCCTTCCCACAAAACAAAGCTTGTTTAAAAGGAATATTATTAAATATAATTGTAGTTGTTAATGTGGAGATGTGCTGTATGCGGAGGACTGTTAAATGCTGGACGACAGTAAAATTTATTTGAATATTCTATATGTTATGTTGTAAGTGATGTGTTATCTATATATCAGATGTAATATTGTTGTAGTGATGTGACAAATTGCCACCTGGTGTATGCCTACTTATAACTTATGTATATAATAATAATAATAATATATCTTTCGAGGGAATCCCTGAAACACATACCTTTTTTGTCAGTTCCTCCTTACTTAAGACCATCAGCCTCAGATACACTATTAATTTAATTATGAATTTATATTATTCCTAAACACCATGGATTGAAGATTTTTAACATATTCGACTTCTTTAGGGGGTCCTGGGAGCAACAAAACATCTCTGTGCCAAAGAGCTCTTCGCAAGGCAGGTGCCTCTTCTTCTAGTTGGATACAATTCAGCCTTGGAAGAACTCTAAGAGCGATTGCGACTCAATTCGGACCCAGCAGCAATGCGGCTGAGAAGAGATCTTCAATCTTTCGTCTGTCGTCTCGGTCACCATCTCCAAATAACTCCATTTCCCAATCAAATAAGCCGAACGACAAGAGATTTCGACAGGCGATTTCCTCTGGAGAAATGGCTCCACAGGTATAAATTTTGAAAGTGGTGACGCTGGATAGGTTCAATGCAAAATACGAGTTTTAAATCCTTGGATGGTAGGAATCCTTGACAGAATCGTGATACTTTTGGTTACTTATTTTTTTATTTAGCCAGTTTCCATTGAGAAACTTAGTCATGATGAATAAGTAACGTAGAAGATATCGATTCATGGAATATTTTTTCGTCTTACTTGATCAACATTTGTTACTTTTCCAATTTAAAATATCACACTGATCTGTGTTAGTGACATGTGTATGTTAATGGCTCTTCACGGTTTATCCCAAAACAAGTTAAATTTTTTGTTAGATTCTCGGTTGGGGCCCTTATGTGCAAAATGATCTTAGTTAAGCACTTTTAACAATACCACTACTGCTAATACCAAATTATTTTTTTATACTTTTGAGGTAACTAATTTTCAACCAATGAGCATATTCACAATAAGAGAAATTAACTACAATAAAATCATAAAATGTAAAATTTCTATAATAGCTTTTCCTATTTATGAATTATAAATGCATTAATATCTACATCTGAGACGTTGTAGTTGGCATTTTCAATTACTACTTATTACTTTTCAGTACCAGCACCTGACGACTGATTTAGATATAAACTTAACCTTTTATGTTAAAAATAAATAAATTTAATCTTTTTAACCGTGTATGTTTCGAGAATTTGATTTTCGGCTTTAATTTTGTTCTTTGCTTATTTTTAGGAGAATGTTGAAGCAATAATCGAGTCAGAGATGGAGAGAGGAGTTAGAGAAGGTGCGAGAGGTATTCTACTCGATGGTTTCCCAAGGGATCTAAGCCAACTCTCGTGGTTTGAAGCAATGGTTAGTGGAAAATAATTTGAGGGAAAGTTACTAATCTTTAAGGATTAAGGAAAGGTGAATAACATAGCACGGAAGAGCCGTGCGGCTGAAACCCACTTTTTGTACACCTGTTGTTCCTTGTATTAATCTTTGTTTCTTTTTTCCGCTTATGGTTAGAGAATACACTAGCGGGAGTCCGAGGGAGGTAAGTTCCAGGTTTCCTTACCCACCTGTTGGGTAATAATTCGGTCCCCGAAATATTCGAGAGAACTACGTTAGAAGTCGTTCAAGAATCTGTAGATCCTTCTTTCTCTACCGGCGACAAAATGTGTGAAGAACTTGTCCGTTATAAGAACTAACACAAATTTGGTATATTTTTCCCTTACAGCAAACATTTTCTACTGAATACAAAAGGAGTCGAAATAATCCAAGAAAACATGAATTGATGTTTTTTGAAGACTGAAAACTCAGTGTTAGAAATCCTACTCTGATAATAATCACAAATCTTAACTTCGCGTTCCTTATCTACGTTACGCTTTATTTTATCACCGATATTGTAGAAATTCAGATCTTACATAATCAAGTTCTTCGCGATCTATGATTTTGCTGCCGTGCATGATGATTCTGTGGTTTTTAATTGAAGGAAATTTTAATTTTCGTAATGATGCCGCGTGGCTTTCATAATATAGTTTATTTCGGCCAATTGTCACAAAAATGTAAAATATCGTATACACATCAACTGGCTCTATCAGTATCATCTTTAAGAAAAATAAATCAATGTGCTAGTTAGTGTAAGGAAAGAAATTGGAACTCGACTGTTAACAAATTACAGTTTTAAAAGCACTCCAAGAGCCGTTGTGCCGGCGGTTCGTGTCTTTCCCTCTGAGACCGAAACAGGAAACAAGGGAAAGGAAACCGATCAAATCGATGAATAATGAAAATTCTTCGACCTCTGATGAAAACTCTCTCCTTAAAGTATACTATTTTTCCACTTAAACAGTTCAGGCAGAAACCTCAATTAATTTTGCTGGACTGCTCTAAGCTGCAACTTGGAAGGGGACGTCTGGACGACTCTGTAGCGGCATTCCGTCGCAGGCTACAACTGTTCAGGGAACTGACTTTGCCGATGCTCAGATCTTTAGACCAAGTAAATCGTCTTATAATAGTGAGTATTGCAACAAAAACGAGATATATGGTCTATAATAAGGAAGTGCAGGATATACTTCGTATGATAACCTCTAAGTATCTAACTGAGAAAACTTGCAGTCAAATTCCGCAGCTTGGTAAATGATGATTGCCTCGATTTAATGTCAAACAACACCTTCAAACATTTAGAAAAATTATCCAACTCAAGCTGGTATGATTAGAGTAACATATGAAAATGCCTTTAATATTTCCAACTTTCTGTTGCAGATTGATGGAGACACGGATTCGCCGTCCGTTCAAGAACAATTCTCCGATGAAGTCATTCGTATTATTGCTCATTTTAATGATAGAACTCAAATAAGAATGGAGGATCAGAGGCAAAATAGGTTAACCAATGGAATTCCTCATAGGCCGGCTCCCAACCTCATATCTCGTTCATCGTATCAGAATATGCTGCCTCAACAACAGAGAGAAGTATTAAATGAGGCACAAACCTCTCTGGACAGTGACGCTGAAAAGAGAAGACAAAATGTGGTGGGTAATGGTGTGGGATTCAGAGGTATCGTCCGAGCCAAAGAATGGGAGGGAAGGATGAGGAGAGTTGGAGAAACGAGGGTGGGAAATGGTATTGTGAGAAATCTGCAGCAAGCAGTTCCCTCAACATACCAAGAAAGTATTACAATGCAAGATTCCTACATCTAAGCAACTAATAAAAAACATAAGTGATCTTTCCTTAAACTTCCTTGTTAGGTAATGGGACATAATATCTTTGAAACTGAAGCTTGCACAACTAGTTTGAAAAGTGGACTAATATTCCAGAACCAGTACAACAGAAATGTACAAAGTGAATGATGCTTAACAATAATAGTGGCTTAAAGCTGCTTTCATGTGTATTTGATGAAGACATGTACATTCTATTAATAAGAATTTACGTTTTCTACTGAATAATATTTGTGTATATTTTGGTCTAATATTATGATTTTTATGCTCGAAATAAAGATAAGATAGATTACTCTGAAAAACATGAAAAAATCAGCAGATATCTTGGTATTTCACGTGCATTCTAAGAAAATGAAATCTGTCGATTCCAAACATGCAAACTATTTGTCTCTATCACCCACCATTCTAGACATATATGATATAAACCATTTATATATTTTTAACACTTATCAAGGCAAACAACTCACAGACAGAAGTTTCACTGGAGCACTTATTGTTACAAGGAGTACAAATGAACATGGTTTTAGCTAAGAAAATAGTGCAAACACATCACGACACATTTATTATACAGTAACTTCTAGTTGAAGGTATAAAACACATATAATATACATACATACAGATAATGATTCCTTAATTTAAGGTGTGTTTCAATTCATCAACTGTAGATTTTTGTATGAACTGAGAATTTGGTCACACTGAAGCATCCAGCAGTAGTCAACCAACATTGCAGCCCTCTATTTACCCTGATAGCATGACTGTTTCGAGGGCAATGGAGAGGGCAGGCCTCTGATCCCAAGATCGGAGGCCTAAGTGAAATTGGGAGCCAAAATTTTTACTTTGTCATCATTGGGGAATGGTAATGGAAAACTCTTGGAAGTGGCAGTTAGCCATGATCTTCCACATTTGTGAACCTATGAACACACCCTTCACAGCTCTGAAAACTTGCTGCAAAGGAAGCGAGAAGCTATTATATATATTTATTCGTTGTCTTGTGTCTTCATAAAATTCTTTGCAAGTCCTAATTTTATATGAAGAGATAGCAAGATAACTTTGTCACGCTTAACTAACAACGAAGAACTTTTTACTTGGTACTGTTTATAGATAAAAGGTATGAAGTTGTGCTCATATTTTACTTGAAGGCACCATTAAACAAGTACACAAAATAATAAAATAGACTTTGATGTTCCGTTTTGTTAAAAAGCAAGCCAAATATAAATCGCCAGTATTACTTGAAGATATGATGCAAGTTAGTTGTTGGATCAAAGGCTTCCACAGTGTTGACTGCAACAAATCTCCAAGGATATTCTGGAAACTAATAACAGTTTTGAGTATGATGTAAACATCCCTGGAAGAATCCAAACAAATCTGTTGTCAGGTAAAATTTGGACTTGCAGTGTGAATGCAGAATACCTATAGAATTTTGTTTTAGAATTTATCGAATAAAATGAATATGAATTAATGGCCTGTGCCATTTACCCTGTACATTAAGAACTGTTTAAGGAGAAAATGCATTCATCCACTTATATCTCTGCAGATATTAGAGACAGTATTAGCCAACATACTGCACTTAGCCCCTTGGAAACTATAAACAGAGATGCATGGAAAACAAAATTTTAATGAGATCTTCAAAACCTCACATGATAGAGCAAAAAGGTTTTCATATTAGAAATAAGCATGAAAAACTGCATTAAAATTAGTAAATAGCATGGCAGATATCTACAGCTTGTTTTTCAGAGCTATCTTTATCTTCCAATCAAAGAAAATTTAATTGTTTTTCTTTATCTGCTGGAGATATGTCCTTCACCATTGACACAGTTTTGGAATATTTCAAATGATAATCCTAATAGAAAAAAATATTTAATTACTTAGAAGAGACTGAGTTCCTCTCATGTATTCGATATGATGCTTTTTCTATCACTGACCCATAATTTTTACTGTAACAAGATATACATCCCTCAAACTGTAACCATAAGGACAGGATACAAAATTTACTCCCTATTCAGCAGTAACCGACTAGTAACACCCATGTACTGCATGAAGTTGGTAAAAATATTCTTCAGCATATAAGTTGATGTTTGAAGCCTAGACATGTCTCTCCAACATCAGGGTTTGACTAATGAACAAAATACAAGAGAATATTTGCCACTGATTGGGAGGGGTATGCAAGTAAAACTGTTGGCCTGATGTTCAGGGTGCATCACTTACACCTGCTGCCCACTCTGAGTTATACCTAATAAATTTGGGTCATGTAATACCCTAGATCAACTTGCATGCTAGTGTACACTCATCAATTCAAGTTTACTGAAATCAGGGATATTGATATTGCTATACTTCAAATGTTAAGTTATCAGTCACCAAAAATATATCTTTTAACCCATTTTTCTGATTGATATGACTGGCCATTTCTGAGACCAACACAGGCATATAAATATTATGAAATTTGAGCCACAATGTGAGGTCAATATGATTTCTATCACTAAAATTTACTGAACTTAAGTCATTATTTTTTAACCCTTGTACGCTGCATTATATATGGTACCAATCCAAATTTTCTTCTGAGGTGGTTAAAGCAGTAATTTTGAAAGTAAGTAAACCTATATTTAAGAAGTCAAGTATTTTAATCCTGATTTGTTTACAAACAACATATGTCCAAGAATATTTTGATAAAAATTATACATGGATATAGTATAAACTAAAAGCACTCCAAGAGCCGTTGTGCCGGCGGTTCGTGTCTTTCCCTCTGAGACCGAAACAGGAGTATTTGTAGGCGTAAACAATTGGCGATGTTTTGTGGAATTTGTAGGCGTCCTTTCTTATTCCTAATATCTCTTTTTTCTCTTACACATTTTATCCACTTATATTATTTTTAATAACGCGTATTCTATTATTTTAAACATTNGAAGCACCTTTTTTTCTTTTATGAAAAATAACAACTATTTTACAAATGAGATAATGAGGGTCTAATATTGTGATTTTGATATTATATTCAATAAGTAAGAACTCATTGGCTACAAATAAGCCTTTACTTAGGAAATGTTTTACTCAAAATGTTGGTTATTGTCAACATTTATTTACAAATATAAACGTTTTAATGTTAGATATAAAAAATAAATTAGAAATGAATGGGGGTTTCAATAATCCTTTTGAAAATAAAAATACCTTGCTCTAATCACTGAAAAATCATACGACAGTATATTCAACAAAAATCCTTAACTGTCCATGGGAAAAGAAAATGAGTTATGAAAAGGGAGTAAGCATGCATGATACTAAGAAAAGTGACTAGAAAAAAGTGACCTAGTAAGCCAATGAATTATAATAACAACTTAAAGAATCCTTCCTAAGTGTCTGAAGTATGAACACCTGATAAAGTTTTGTACAACTGGAGTGATTTATTCAAATCTAGGCCACTAGATGACTGAATGGAACGAGCTGATGAGCATCTGAAACAGAACAGATAAGATGATTCAAATTAGGCAACTGTCATAAGATTATATGAAAATTAAGAAAGCAAAAAATAGTTTCTTATTTTCTTAATAATACAAATGAATTGAGGGATTTCTGATGATAACTTGGCTTAAGAATTAGAAAGTTAATCATAAAAATACCAAGAAAATTATAGTTCAAATTAAAACTTGAACTTTGATCTCCATATAGTTCAAATTATTAGTTAATGGAGGAAAAGTATGATATTGATTGGCTTAATCCAACATTCTCTAAATTTTGTAGAAAATAAAAATGACTATCTCAAAATTTAGGATGAAACTCTCAAGTAAAGGAAAAGAAAATAAATGAATATGAGCAAAACTTTACCAAGGTAAGTTTTATGTTACCATGAGTTACAAAAATAATCACACCTGCAATTTGAGGAATACTTCATTCATAAGTACATACATTTTTTTCAGATAAGAAGCTAAAACTAATTTTAAAAGTCTACCAGTAAGAATATAATTACCTGGATAAGAAGTTGCTGATTTTGGGAAATTTCTTCAGTAAATGAATGGCTTGAACAGAATTAACTCCAGGCAAAGAAGAATAAAATTTCAGCTTCTGAAAAATGGAAATAGCAAAGGTATGAATGGAATGAGTTACACATACAAACCTTAACTTTTTCCATAGATTTTTCTAGGCTATGAACTGAGAAACTGCATAAATGCCAATGATTTGTTCAACATATTCTTGAATGGATTGGCTAGCATAAAAGCAACATGAATACTTCATGATGGGAAACATGACTTCAAATATACAATTAATCTACCATGAGGGGGATGACAGCTTGAAATTACCCCATAGAAAGATAAAAAAACAATAACTTTATATTTTAATGATCAGACCAAAACAAATCTCAAGCACAAACATATTACTATAATTGTATGGTATTTTTTAAAATCTTTAAGAAAGAAATTAAAAAATATTATGTATTACAGTGGAGA
>KZ308147.1:2614031-2625321 GCA_000376725.2 Ladona fulva | reverse complement strand
TGAATTCAAATTATCATAATAATTTTTTAATCCAGCATTATATACATGATGATGTTGTATCCTCTTTAATATTTCATAATGAGCATTATCTACCAAAAATAAGATTAAATTTAGTTTAAAATTTTGCAAAATGTGCACTGGGCATTAAATATAAAGTTAGAATTAAACTTTCTTCTTTATAACTTACCTTATATACTTCTACATACTAAGATGCTTTTGAGAAAAAGTAGAGGTAGTAGTAACACAATATTTTTAGACGTACTATATTCCAAAGTTCCGTTTAACAATAAATCATAAAGTCTTGGTCTTGCATAGCATGCTGATTTGTTAGACTTTTGTCAGATTCATTGATCTTACAAAAACAATGAATACAGCTAAAATATTATGATTAATAAATAAGCTCAGTGCTAAGTAAAACCTTACAGGATCTGATTGGTTGAACGGCTTGGGAAGAATTATAGGATCCATTCCTGAATTTACTTCAAGCATTTGATGATGCCTTGCAACTTCTGCTATCAAATTGGCTGTTTCATCTGCAAAGGAGTAAAAAGTGGAAATTAATTTATTCATATCCTTACTTCCCATATAAAGTTAGTGGCAACATCAACAATTGAATAAACACATACAAAGCCAGTTAAGAAACAGGCAAAAACATTTCTTAAACTACCTATGACCTTAACAATAACCTACAGAGAGAGAGATAGACATTGAGCCAATCAATGCATATGATAAATTATTACAGTTGAGAAAAAGCAACAAGCATGAGTTTATATATGTAGAGGTTATTACCTAAACACTAACATTTTTCACAAAATTTACCAATCTTTGAATGAGAGAATTCTCCTCTATCTACATTCAGTTAACATTATATATTGACTGGCTAAATTTATCTATGAACAGGGTCACGCTGATTCATATTGCCTTTATTTAATTCCTAATATCATTAGAATTAAGTCAACATCTTTGAAAAGGAAAGGCACTTCTAAGCACCTCTTAGTGAAACTTATCTTTTCTCTAAATGAAACATCTATTATTAAAAACACGAAGACTTTAATATTCATATTGGGACCCCTGTAGGAGATGCCTAAGACAGTTTCCTTACTGTCTCATAGATCAGCATGGCCCTGGCTATAATTATTCAGATCTGATTTTTGCTGCCATTAATGATATTAGATTAAAACAAAATAATATACAAATAAAAAATGAGCTTGAGAAAAAAAAATGAATTTTTGTTCCCTGATAACCAAAGATAGCACAAACTTAATTAAAGACTGAAAAACATGGATACATTACTGAACAATGAGAAACAAGATACAAACTTTTTCCAGAAGAATGAAGAACGTTGGTACTAGCATTTCCTAAATTCATTAGAGCGGAGCATGTCACTGAGCTGAGACTTGTAGGACCTGATGAGCTAGTCCAATTACCACTCCTCCTCTGAGGCCACTGATCTCTAGGAATTTCATCTCCCCATTCTAAAATTACTAATATTTTCCTGTACAACTTATGAGCAGCTTGCAAATGCTCTGTAGCTTTGGATCCATGACCTAATTCTGAACAAAATGATGAAAAATCTATTAATAATGCAATCAACAAAGTTGATAAAAATAATTATATTACAAGAGGAATGGTATGTCTTCTACAAGATGAAATGGTAAGAAAACTAAATGCAAACAAATGCAGCACTGGAAGAACTCAGAAAAGGTGCTACATTTTTATTGAATCTCCCAGTAAGTACAAAGATTTATGGACATAAAAATTGAGATTCAAGTGAATTACTGAAAAATTAGGATTATCATTGATTACACATTAAGGATGGATGGTAGTGTAACAAAAAATTTAATGCTGAAAGCCAATATGAGACAATATATGATGAGTTGGTTAATATTTTCAAATAAATGGGTAAATTCAGAAATATTGGAAACTTAACCCTTGCGTAATGAATAGGATGGCTCTTCACTTTTATAACAAACTTAGTTTCTAAAATATTGTAAAATGAGTACCATTGAACTAATCTTTCATGTTGTAAAAAATGCCCTAAAAATTTATAAATCCTAGCCATAAATTAAAACAGAAAATTTACACAAGGTTGCGGATAAAAATCACAGGCACCACTCACTCAAAGATATTAGTTCCCTTTCAAGGATACTATCACTTCAAAAATATGACCATTAATAATGAGCTAGATCAATTTATTTGAAAGAAAAGGAATTTTCCAAGTCATAGAGCTAGTTAAACCTTAGAAGTGGTAAAACATGGAAGCAAGGAGTGCTTACATATAAAAAATTATGAGGACAGTTATGTTTACAACTGATGAAAGCTTACCTGAGACTGAGAAACGGAAAAGGCAGAGATCACGCCCTAAGGCATATGGAATGAATGATGTCCCCGAGGTGGCAAAGACTACCACTTGGATCTTTCTGATGGCACGCAAGGTAGAAACAACATCAGTGGCACGGCAAGCCTCAGTAGGAGAAACAACTATTAAGGTTTCAAATTCTGCACTCATTTTGGATGTAGACGCTGAACTATTAGAATTTACAAAGGGTGTTACAACACATGTTTTAACAGAGAAATTAAATGCTTTTTTAGGACTCATACTCAACGGCTCTTTGGAATCGTTCCCAATTTTCAAACCAGAATTACTAGGATTGTCAGATGAAGAGCTAGCCCCAGTTTTTGGAATGAATGTAGACTTCCCCAACTGTTCAATATGTTTTGTTTCTGTCTTTATGTGATGGCTGGCTGGCATCTTAAAAACTGTTTGATTGGTAGTACTACCCTCATCCCCTGAAATCTTACTTAGATGTTTCGACACACTTTCCTCTTTACTGTCTTTCTTAGTGGAATGAGATGGAACATTCTCATTTTCTAATTCCCAACCTTCTTCATCTGACAAATCCCACATGTCAAATATATCTCCTGACCAATTGTTCTTGATTTCTTCTAACAGGCCTGAATTCACTGCATTTTCTGCTTTGCTTGGGCACAAAGATTCACTGTTTTTCAACACCTTGCTCGATGTGGATGTAGCACCACTATCACGATTATTACCCATATCAATAGCTTTTCTGTAACCATGTACACTCACTTCATCAATCCTCCTTTCAGTGATTCCCCTTGAATCACTACTCACTGGTTTTGAAGGAATTCCTTCATTTTTACCCTTAATATTAGATAAGGAAAGACAACTTGCAGCGAAGTCTACAGAAGAACTTGTAGCCTGTTTACGTTCAGGTGAAGTTTTTCTATCTAAACTCACTTTCTTAGGTGGTGGATCATATTTGTGAACTTCATCCTCATCTGAGGAATCATGCATTATGATCCTTTTCCTTTTACATTTCACCTTTTTATTTTTAACCACCTCCTCATCGTGGGAATGTTTCCCATATAGCACCGTTACTTCATCCTCAGATGAACTTTCTATTTTCTTTTTCTTCTTCTTCTTATCCTTTGTTTTCTTTGATAAGATGGCCTCCAGCACTTCCAACTCATCCACAGAGGATTCAGCATTTTCTTCTGAAAAATTTTCTTCATTTTCACCATCCACACAGAAAGAATCCTTTGAAGAAAATACATGCTTTTAAACGAAACTTATATTACTTCCAATGAAATTTAGAGTATAAGAATCTTAAAATTTTGAACATAAAAGGCACCATAAAATCACTTTGAAAACTAGTGTCACATGAAAATATGCTACTTATATAGGAATCATAATTTATTGTTGTAAATGACTATATACCAATATACTGTTTTAGTAAAGCAGAAGTTAGAACTGTAACCGTAATTATTCACGTAATTATAATTAAATTGAAATAATAAAATTAAAAAATTTTCCACTTCAACAAGGTTTATCAAAGTGAATAGAGAACTCACATTCATGTAACAGGATTCAGATTGGTCATCATTATAAGGTTTAGGATCATTTTCTTTGAGCGATATTATGGCAGGAAGATCTGGAATCTTAAACTTAGGATTTCGCGGGCTTCTCACTGATTGTAAATACTTTGCTTGGATACTGTGAAAAGAAAATTCATACACATTCTATTAATATGTTTGTTGCAAGAAATATAACCGTAAAAACAAAATCTGGTTATCAGGAACCGTAATCAAAACAACACTACAGTTAATGAAATTGAATAAAGGTGAAATTAAAAATGAAAGCCTGAAAATGTATCAATTCAGTCTGTAAAGAAATAGTTTAACACTTTCAACGCTGAGGGTAAATTTTCAATTTTTGCCGGTTACTGAAATTTATTTTTATGGTTATAGATTATCGTTGTATTCCTAATCATGAATTGACCAAAATATAAAATGAGATTCTTAACTGTAGTTTATGAACTAATGTTATTCTATTTATTATTTAAAAGTTAAATTCATTTATAAAGATTTTAACTTACTCAACTTCTTCTTCCTCTGAATGCGGTAAGCCATCATTGATAAAGCTGGGGTCATAGTACTGGCTATTGCCTTGATCACACTCATCATCTTCATCACTAGATAATTTTCTGACACCTGGCTCACAGAATGACTCTTCAGCTTGTGATTCTAAAAATTCACAACGTCTCTTGCTTTTTGAAACTTTCCTTGGCTTGAAGTAATAAAATAAATTATCATGATAAGTTTGCTACTACTGAATAAGGATATAACCATTGATATATTTTTATTGAGAAAATGTTATCTTCCATCAATTTTGTCAAAGCTTACTTATTTCCTTACCATATCTTTTAAACTGTAGAACTGATTTTAATGACCAGGGACTACAATATATAGAAAAGTGACCAAAAGATGTATCTAGATATTGTGCTAGCCAAAATGAGATTTAAGTTTCCTCAGCTGTTGTCTGAGATGTAAATCCCGATAAAATCCTAGATTAAATACCATTTAGTAAATTTTGATTCAGTCATCTCATGAATAAAATCATAACTGACTCAACTTTCTTTTTAACGAATCAGATTAGAATATTTTTTCAGATATTTATTACCTAGAGGAGTCTAAAAATTATTCATGTGAAGATATTCACTTCTGGATGCTAAAAATTTAATATATTTTTTGGAAAAAAAGAGGAGAAAATTATGTCATAAAAAAAATGAATATGAAAGGAGAAATGGCTATAAAAGAAACAAAAATAAAAATAATGGACGCAAGGGAATCATGGAAAGAGAGAAAAGAAAAACCAATGCAGATATACTTCAAAGCAGCTGAGGTTGGCCTCTACTGAGCTTACTTAAATACACACTACTGTGCTTATTTGCTATTTTTAACGATTGTATGCACAACAAATTTTCACAGCTTGCTAGTATTAGATCAATACAAAAACACAAGAGCATGCAAATATTGGTGGGTTTCACAGCCATGACTGATGGCTTAAAAATCACTTCTTTAATTAACATCTAACCTACACCAAGGCAATAGAAGTGCCTTTGTGGCAAAAATATGTATCTATTGTTTAACTCTTTCTGCAATTTACATGTGTATTTTTCTTTCCTCTCTTCTTTTTTCTTGTTTTATGGAGATCTTTTCAGATGATTACATGTTCTGTGGAATCAGTATAGATTACAGTTTAGGTGAATAACAATTCTGTGCAATTCTAACTCCAAAAACGATTCCAAAATCTGCACTGCAACCAGAAACAGGTGGATTTCATTTTTACCTCTTGAACCTCCCAGAATAAACTTAAAATTATGACCATGCAGTTACATCATTTTTACACAGAAAGACAAGAAAGGCAAGCATTAATCATTTAACAGCTCTAAAGGATAACTAAGGTTTTTACAGTAAGAATTACATTCGACACTTTCATTAGGATACTGGAGAGTTGAAAAATAAGTTTCTTAAGATTTATAATAAATTACAGGGGAAAGAGAACACTAAATTTCAAGTTATTAAAAAAATAGAAAAGTTCAATGCTTACCCTGATCAGAAGCTTTTCCTCTGAACTCATTGAGGTATCCTTAAAACTGTGAATGACAGGGGTTTTCTTTGACTTCCTCTGAATCTCCAAGCTTTCAAAATCATCACTACTTCCAATTGGTTCTTGCTGTTTATCTTCAAAAACCTCATTTTCATCCCAATCACTCAACTCCCATTTACAAACATCTTCTTTTACTTCTTTGAGCAAATTTTTGTGACTATCTGAAGATTTTTCCTCTGTTTCATTCTTACAATCAGCATCATCCTCATCTGATGATAAAGTTATAACATCATTTACATCTATTGGTTTCACCACTGCCACATCTTTGCCCCAGGAAGACGATTTACTTTCCTTTACATTAACTGCTCTTTCTGGAGATTTAAATTTAAAACTGCTGTTTCCTTCTAGTTGTATTTTATCCTTCTTGTGGGTAGATTTAGAAAGTTTTCCTTCAGCATCACTTTTGTACAAGGGTTTTTCATTACGAGGAATTACAA
The DNA here is from genome assembly GCA_000376725.2 of Ladona fulva. Classification (NCBI taxonomy): domain Eukaryota; kingdom Metazoa; phylum Arthropoda; class Insecta; order Odonata; family Libellulidae; genus Ladona; species Ladona fulva. The sequence goes on along the minus strand of KZ308147.1, from coordinate 2,618,910 downwards.
ACTTATTGCCATAAGAAGAGTCAGCCAATGTTTCATTTTTCAGGTTTGATGAGGCATTTTGAAGTTTCGTAGCACTTTGTGGTATGGTTTTTCTTTGATCATTACCTGGAATGTGTAATACTGACTCTCTTTTCTCTGTAGTGATTTCATCGATCCAACTACCACCATCACAATCCTTACTCTTAAAATCTTGCAAATTACTCCTTGATTCAATAATACTCTCTGCATTCATACCTTTACTATGAAGCAAAGGTCTACTGAAGGATGATGACTGTTTATTGCTTGATAATGTTTCTTTTGATCCCTCTTCTTTCTTATTTTTACGGCTTAGGCTAAGTTTGTTGTCACTGGCAGGAACGGTTTTGGTTAACCAATCTGCCTTCCACCCAGGAAAGCCAGGAAGAGAAGGAACAGGCACGATACTGTTTAATTTTTGAGGTTCAGGTTTTTTTACTTGCTCTGAAAGAATTTCTACTTTAAAATCACCACCTGTCCTCAATCCTTTGTCAGGATTGCACATGCCCGAATGTTCACCTTTTTTAGAAGCTGATGGGGTTATTTTTATATCCTCTGAAGTTTTTCCCTGTCCATTCATTATTTCCTCTTCATTACCTGATTTTTCTCCACTCTCTCTCAGCCAATCTTCTGTGTCATCTTCTGCAAACAGGTCTGCACTGACATCTAGTAGAGCATCATCTCCAATATCGAAATTGATATCCTGAGGAACAGAGTCTTTCTCTTTTTCTGAACAAATAGCTTCCATAATCCCATTCTCTTGAGTATCAGTTTTGATTTTTTTTATTGGTGACCTTTCAATACTCTCCCTAACTTCAGATATATTTTTATCTAAGATATTTTCTGAAATTTCAAAATTAAAGGCAAAATCCTCATCCTCTTCAATAAGTTTCTTTTTATGCATACCTTCTTTCTTAATTTCAGAACTACTGGAGGGTATTTCTGCATCAGCTAAAATATCTATCATCTGGGTGACTGTGTAAAAGTGAGAATGGTTCTGCTGACTATCAACATCATCTTTGATCTTTCTCTTTAAGAGCTTCTCCTTGGTCACTGTGAAAGGGGTTTTCTTTGTCATTCCACTGCCAAGCTCACTTGATTTCTCAACATAAGATTTTGAGGAATCATCAGCTTTCTCTTTCTCAGCTAAACTCTTCTGCTCATTTTTAGAATCTTTCATCTGGCTGACAAAATTTCTGGGGTGAGATCTTTTTATCAGTGGGCTGATTTCATCACTGCCATCTCCATCCTCATTCACTTTCAATTCTTCAAATACTTCATCCTCAAAATCTACAAAAGTAGCATCAGAATCAAATGCATCATCCCATCCAATATCAAAATTTGGCACAATGTAATTGTGGACTTCATTGTCTACTTCACATGGTAAGGTTACTGCAGGTGATCCAATCTTTTCGACAATATTGAGCAGTTTTTTAGGAGAAATATACTTCTCATTAATAGGTGAGAGTTCCTCATGATCAGATAACTCAACATCTGAAGGTATGAGATCAAAGTTAGCACTGATGGATTTTTCTTCTTTAACTGGAGTGCTTATACAGACAGAGGTTGGAAAGAGGTTCTTCCGATGCACTTTGGGAGTTGAGCTGGTGACAATTAAATGACCTTTCCTATTTCCAATGATAGGGCTAAGACAAAGGGTTGACTTTAATGCACTTTCTTGGGGTAATAGTAGATGATCAGGTGTGGCTTCTCCACTTCCATGAGCAGATTCCAAATCAACAGCTTTAGGAGAGTTAAAATGATCGTTTGAAGGGTTTTCTGTGTGATTAAATTCATTTGATTTCAAAGGAATCTCTTTTGGTGAAGGTAGATTATCAGGTGTACTTTCTCCGCTAAAGTGTAAATGCCCAATGTCAAAGTCATGAGGTGAGTTATTTGCTGAAACAGCCAAATCATTTTGTATGCCTTTACTTTCAGAAAACTCTCTATTGCTTTTATCCCTATTAGTTGGCAATTCCATCTGTTTGGAATGATCCTTGTCCACATTATTATGACCGGCAATGTCCTCATCATCATCATCGTCTAGTATAATCACATCCTCATCAGCAACCTCTTTCTTACTTTGCTGACCAAACACATTCCACAGTAATTTACTCTCTTGGCCATTAGACTCCAAATTGAAAACATCAGTTGATATGTTATGGTCCCTATTCTTTAGATATGATGCTCCTTTGAGTGACCTTCGTTCTGCATGTTTTTTCATATAACTTCCACTTTCCCTTCTAGAACTAGTGGCATTATCAATATCAATGAGGTCACCTACAAGTGATTTACCCCGAGAATACTTCGACAATGAGTTAATGGACTGATGTTTTTTCATAGACATAGGGATGTTTTTGTAGGAAAATTCATCAGCTGGTTCAAGTGGTACATCTAAATTCCAATCTCCAGCCTTTTTTGCCTCTTCTTTTGGATCAAAATTTAATATGAGTTCTGCTGTAAGAAATTCAAGAGACATATCTGGTTCCAAGTTGGGAAGGTCAACAGTAGCGCATCTCAGCTGAAAATGAGTAGCCAACACACTGCATTTTAAAGGAGAGCTACTTTCCATACAATGACAGCGAGTATTTCTAAAAATCCTAGTAACTACAGATTCTAAATGTTGCAGATCAGGCGGAAGTGGAAAATTTATGTTATCAGTGCTTTGCTTTAACGCAGTACTCTCTGGGTTAAGGATGGTTCCATCTTCATCAAGATTCTTTGTCTGTTGTTTGTCAACACCTATAAAATCATCATCTTCAAAATCTTCATCTACATCAAACATTGGCTCAGGATCTTTGAGCCTATGGTTTTTGAAAAAATCTTGAATTCCTTTCCCCTGATTTTTGCTAGGTGAAGCTTTGCTTATTTTTTTCTTCCCTTTGGTTCTACCTCTGGTCTTCCCCTTCTTACTGACCACTTCCTCAGTATCCAAACCACCTATCTCACACTCATTTTCATCCATTCCTAGAAATGAACAATGCTTAAATATAACACAAACCAAATTAATAGAGTTACTTTATGTTATTTATGCTTGAATATTCTATATACACCAGTATTTTGACATAAAATATCTACATAGAATAATTTTCTATATGATTCCATAATTTATTATTTTAATATAATTTGCTTATAAGCAAATGCTGAATAAGTTATTGAATTACTAAGTCAGTTTTCAAAAAGGTAAATAAACTCCCATTAAGAATACTATTTCACGAAATCACGCATTCTGCTAGAAAAGAATGAATATTTGAATATAAATAAAATAGGATGTCCAAAATATTGCTTTCTGTAGCATTGTTGAAGGTGTAGCAGATTGATCATATAGCTGAAGTTGCAACAACGGATATTGATTCAGATAAAAGAAATAATTCAATGAAGGTTGTTAATACTTGAAGCAGCATGCAGGAATGGAGAGCAAGTGAACATTTTTTGTGCTAGGGTAAATTGCTGTCTAAGAATTGAAAAAGCATATAGAGAAATAAAAAGGCAAGTGAAAGCTTACAAAAGGGTATTGGGTATTATGTGGCCAGTAATGAATGTAGAGAATTGGCAATATAAGCAAAAAAGGTGTTACTTTGTGGTAGTTACAGAACAGGTGTTACTTTGTGGTAGTTATTAACAAAAAGAAGGTATCAGATCAGGGAACAAGCCATAGATATATAGAGAACAGGAACCAATGGAAAAAGTTAAACATCTCAGGAGAAAATAAGAAAATGGGGGGAGGGGAAGGAGAGGACAGCACTGGTAGCAACAATAGGCAGGTGAAAGGTGAGGAGGAATGAAGAGAGGAATCTGTGGGCAGGGAAGGTGGAAGGGGGTGGGTTATGGGATGATGGTTTGCAATATGGGGGAAGGGTTAAGAAACAGAAATTCATTTAAAATGTTTGAAGAAGAATTCTTCACAATTTCAAAAGTTTCAAAGGCATCTAGTTTAGCACGTTTCTCACATAAGTGAGCACCGTCGCAAACGACAGTGTATGTTAGAAAACTTCTTTACTTCACCTAGGTGCCAAGGAGAAACGGACATGAAAAAAGTCTGACGGAACCAGGACTCAAACCTGGGTCTCCCAATTGCCAGTTGGTTGCTCTATCCATTGAGCTATCCCACCAGAATATTTCCAGTCTTAGTTACCAAAAAACCCTTTTCCTTGTATGTTCACCTAGGTGGTTGTGAATACCATTCAAGTAAACTGAATACAGTTGGGATAGGTTATATAATGATAGTATAAGTAGAAAACAAGAGGAATAGAGTGACAAATGACAGTGTGATTGATGAGCATTAACAGTTTCACTGTGGAGTGATAAATACAATGGAATTGGAGGTATCCGCAGTGAACCTGTTAACAGAAATGAAGTTTGAATGATCTGTATAAAGGGACTTTCTGTGGGGATTTTAACTTATGAAAATGATGTGGTAGAGGATAATAACATAGTTGACACATCATAATGTTTAGGGTGATATGAACAGAGAATTATTCAACAAAATGTATGTAAGGGTTTATGATCCAAAATAATAAAAGGCTAGGATAAAAGTCAGCAAATGCTGACAAGAGTAAAATTTATATCCACTACCTTCTTCACCATTTCCATTGTCAGCCATAGTTGTACCTTTGCTTTTCTTAGTTTTTGAAGGGTTTTTGCTTTTCCCTCCTTTTCCCTTTCCTTTCTTTACTTTTTTATCATCTTCCTCCTCTGTAGGCATGATCATTGGCATCATATGACATTGAGGAGTAACACCTAGACAAAATAAAACAATCCTTTAAAACTTACTGAGGATAAACTTTGATAATTAAGAACTACCAAATTTTGAGACAAAATCAGAAAGAGGAAAGATTAAAAAGATATAATTTAATAAATTTTA
>KZ308147.1:2599912-2611195 GCA_000376725.2 Ladona fulva | reverse complement strand
AAAAAATTAAAGTTTGACATTTTATATCTCTGCAAATAAACATAAAATTAACGCGATACTTTGTATCGTTAAACTACTTAATACGAAGTGTACGAATAAAAAGTTTCACTTTCCGAATGCTTTCCGTTAGCTTAATAATTGACTGTAAATATTACGAATTTCGTTATGACGCCGAAAATAGGGCATTTTCAGTTCACATTTACAAAGCAAGACCCTCTCGTAACTCTTTCCAATTCTCTTTATATAAAAGAGCATGCTGTTATTCCTCTAAAAATGTAGACTTGGTTTTTCATCGCAGGCATTTAATCCCTAAAAATAGGGAAGAATGTTATGATACTCTATTACAACCTCACATCCATTCTTTCTTCGTTTGTCTTGAGATCTATTTTACATAAGTTAAATCACAATAATATAAGGTATAAATGCAAAATCTGAAGAGAGAAGTATAGAAGGTTCTGAAATTATGACCGAAAAATAAGTGCAACAGATCACTTCAGAATCCCCCATCTAAAACATGCTAAGTGTGGAATCACTAAATTACTTACAAAACATTTAGCCGCCGTCGTTGAAGCAGAACACCACTAGTGGACTTACAGATTATATCACACGAGAATTATATGATATAGCTCACAAAAAATGAATTACACACGTTCAATCTTTAGTCGCCGAAGTCTTACGAAACGAACTGGCTAACACTAACCTTAGCTGCCGAACACAGATTTACCCCTCGCTCTGGAAAAAACTTTTTCCGCATTTTCTCTCGTGTGCCCAAAGTAATCTATCTGTAAACACAGATGTGCTTTTTAAGCTCTTAAGTTCAAGTAATCCTTAGAAGAGTGTAAAGTGGTCTTTACGAAGGGCACGTAGGTAGGCATGGCCTCTCTCCGCATAATACAGTTTAGAAGAAATAAAGAACTAGAATAACAGGCCGATACGTGTAAGGAACATAATTCACTAAATTATACGATTTTGACGACATAAGATCGGGAAATAACGAAAATTAAGTGACGCAATGTAAAATCAGCAATAGACGAGTATGCTAATGTACAAGATGTTTCATTGCAACGTCAACACATTCATCCTTCTTTTTTGGGATTAAATGATGAAATCTGCGATGGAAAACGAAGTCTTCATTTTTAGAGGAATAACAGCATACTCTTTTATATAAAGAGAATTGGAAATAGTTAGGAGAGGGTCTTGCTTTGTAAATGTGAAATGAAAATGCCCTATTTTCAGCGTCGTAACGACATTCGTAATATTTACAGTCAATTATTAAACTAACGGAAAGCATTCGGAAAGTGAAACTTTTTATTCGTACACTTCGTATTAAGTAGTTATAAGATACAAAGNTACCCCTCGCTCTGGAAAAAACTTTTTCCGCATTTTCTCTCGTGTGCCCAAAGTCATCTGTAAACACAGATGTGCTTTTTAAGCTCTTAAGTTCAAGTAATCCTTAGAAGAGTGTAAAGTGGTCTTTACGAAGGGCACGTAGGTAGGTCTCTCCGCATAATACAGTTTAGAAGAAATAAAAAACTAGAATAACAGGCCGATACGTGTAAGGAACATAATTCACTAAATGATACGATTTTGACGACATAAGACTCAACGTTAATCAGGAAATGACGAAAATTAAGTGACGCAATGTAAAATCAGCAATAGACGAGTATGCTAATGTACAAGATGTTTTCATTTCAACGTCAACACATTCATCCTCCTTTTTTGGGATTAAATGATGAAATCTGCGATGGAAAACCAAGTCTTCATTTTTAGAGGAATAACAGCATACTCTTTTATATAAAGAGAATTGGAAATAGTTAGAAGAGGGTCTTGCTTTGTAAATGTGAAATGAAAATGCCCTATTTTCAGCGTCGTAACGAAATTCGTAATATTTACAGTCAATTATTAAACTAACGGAAAGCATTCGGAAAGTGAAACTTTTTATTCGTACACTTCGTGTTACGTAGTTATAAGGCACAAAGTATTGCGTTAATGTTATGTATATTTGCAGAGATATAAAATGCTAAACTTTAAAATTTTTTTCGCGCCACACTTTTCCTGCGGAGGTAACTTCATGTTCATCCCGATTTCTCGGGCCTTATACGCCCGCGATGAAAAACCAGAATTAGGTTTTTAGAGAGATAAAGGCATGCTCTTTCTTTTAAAAATAATTTGGAAAAGTTTCGAGAGGGTCTTTTTTTGTAAATGTGAGCTGAATATACCCAATTTTCGGCGTCGTAACGAAAATCACAATATTTGCACTCAATTTTTAAACTAACGGACGACATTAAGAAAATGAAACTTTTTATTCCAACACTTTGTATACAGTAGTTATAAGGCACAAAGTTTCGTGTTTATTGTATGTTTATTTCAAAAGATATAAAATGCCAAACTTTAAATTTTTTCGCGCCACATTTTTCGGGCGGAGGTAACTTCATCTTCATCCCGATTTCTCGGGCCTTATACGCCCGCGATGATAAACCAGAATTAGGTTTTTAGAGGGATAAAAGAATGCTCTTTCTTTTAAAAATAATTTGGAAAATTTTCGAGAGGGTCTTTTTTTGTAAATGTGAGCTGAATATACCCTATTTTCGGCGTCGTAACGAAAATCACAATATTTGCACTCAAATTTTAAACTAACGGACGGCATTAAGAAAATAAACTTTTTATTCAAACATTTTGTATTGAGTAGTTATAAGGCACAATGTTTCATGTTTATTTCAGGAGATATAAAATGCCAAATTTAAAATGTTTTTCGAGCCATAACTTTTTTTGGCCGATTTTGCTTCAAATTGACTTAACAGATTTCGCTTATAAAAGATTTCTTATTATTTTGTGTAATAGAGGAACATAGGTGGTATAAGAATACCAAGTTTTGTTACGCTCAACGGAATACTGCGTGAGATAACGTGTTTCAAAGCTGCTAAAAATCGATGTCTAACTGTAAAAGGCTACGGTAGGGGTTCAAACAAATGACTATATCTCAGCAAATATGTCATCGATGGATGTAGAACTTGCGAAATGTTCATAGAAGATATTAAGTTATGTTCACACAAAATTTCAATGAACTCGGTGATGGTCGAGCGGGGTACTTCTCTAAAGTTGGTCCACTTGACATGGTATGCCCCTTATCAATTACAGCAAAATTGCATTTGCTATCAACATCATGATACTCATCAAAGACTCAGTACACAAAAATTTATCTTAAACTAATAAAGGTAAATCATATGTTTAACTTGAGGGTAAATTCTATTTAATTAAACTTTGTTTGTCACCTATTACTTAAATTAATATTTTTTATTGCAAACGCATAATTTTATTTCTTCTTGACTTTTAGCTAAACTCTTCCAAACAGACTTAATCGTACTCAGGACAGAGAAAATTGAGATTGAAGTGAATACAATAATGATAGAATACAAAATGATGATTCAGGTTTAAGATAGAACAAAATATTGAAGGAAGCATAAACATAGCATCATTTACCTCAGAAAGAGATACATCAGGAGCTGGTTGAAGCATTGAATCAGCAGCACCAAACTTTTTCTTCAGATTAGAAAGCAGTGGTGGTAAAAATAGATCACTGTTCAATTTTGACTTTAATATTTGGGTTCCACGGTCTCCATCAAGAGTACCTAATCAAAAGAGAAAATTATAAGTAATGAAGCACTACAAAATTTGAATAGGCTTATATAAATTATACATTATTAAGAGTATTCTTTTTGATTCTTCAAGCATTTATTCCATTTAAAGATGTTTAATAAGTATTTACATTTATTTTGTGTTCATATCTAACTAGATAAAAATGAATAATTGCTGCAAGAATACATTTCTGATGCCAAAAAGAATTTTTCCTAATTGGGCTAGACTGTTGGCAGGTACAGGAGCAGAGGGAAAAAAATCATGATTATAGTACCTTGCAAGAAATTCATAAAAGTCCTTTGACCATGGGTCAAGAGCAATCCCAGAGCATGAGATAGTGTGATAGCCAGAGCAAAATCTCCCTCTATGAGACCTCTGTCATGAAAACTAAATCCTTGAGAATTGTTCCGAAAGTTTGCTCTCGCTGAAAGAATCTGGAAAATAGTTGTACACAAATGGTTATTACAATAATCTCTGGAGAAATAATGAAAGTGTAATGGATTTATAATCAATGTAGGATTCAAATTTATACATAAAATTCATTCAGGATTTCTGTAAATTCATTCCATATGTAATCATGTTTCCTTTACTGAACTAATAAATGTCAACTAATGAAAGATAAATTCTTTTCTATTCCCTTAATTATGATTAGCCAATGAGTAACACATGGCACATATGCTTGATGTTAGAAAATGAATTAACATGTCCACTGTGGATCTCTCCACAGCTGGAGTGATAACTGCATTGGAAATGGAGGTATCTGCAGTGAACAAGTTAAAAGAGAAAGTCTGACAAAGCTGGGAGTCAAACTCAGATCTCTCACTTGCCGATACTAGATATTCAACCCATTGGGCTAATACGGGAAAACAGCCTCCCATATGAATTTGGAAAGGGAAAGCCCCTTGTCCCTTCCGCTTAGTAAGACATATGGATTACATTCCTGACAAGTCAGGCTTATTCTCTTTTCATTTTCCCTCTTTAATTCTTACTTTTCAAAGATGGAGTGAAGGTAATGAAGTTTACATTGATAAAACATACGAAAACTTGAGCAATAAACAGCATGTAAAATTAGAATTGAGGAAAAATCAATACTATTATAGGGGTTGACTTGTAGCAGCTCTGAAGCCACAGGTTTAAATGCTGGTTTAAGTATGGTAGTTTGTGCTAAATAATTTACAAGGGTTAAATGTAAAAATGGTTAAGTTGGAATAAATGCTGCTCAACCACCTAGATAATTATTCATTTATTTAAAAAGAAAGCTTTGAAAACTTAGATATCTGTAGAATTCAAAGATTACATATTTAAATTCAAAGCATGGACTGTCATGTCACATATAGCAGAAGAACATTTATTTTTAAATAAAACTTTAAATAAATTTTCTCTAAAAGACTAAAAACATTAATTTTTTCCATTGAGAACACCTTAAGCATTTTCAAACAACATATCTCAGAAAACTGACAGATTATTTCAAAGAGATTTTTCAACTGAACATACCTGGAATTTTGATATTTTCGATTTGTCACCGCAATATAAAACCTTTTTCATTATTAGTCTTTCCAAAACAGGCAACAATGTCTGAAAATAAATGTACAACAAAATAATTCTATGACTTCTTCTTTATTTTTTAAGTCATGCATAAGGTTTGAATTTCATGAGTAGAAGAAAATTTCTGAGCTAATCTCAATGATCACTTACCTTGAGGAACTCATTACGAGTTTCACTCAACTCTGGGCCGATGGGCACAACAACTGTCTCTATATTTCGTTGATGAGTGTAAGGAGCAACGTCAGGAGATTGCTCATCACGAAGTTCCAATTTAGATATTCGGAGGGTGTTCACAACCTTCAAATCACCAAGAGAGAGCAATACATTCAATCTATAAATTATGAATAATTACTGTGCATAGGCAAACTCTGCAAATACCTGTTTCACAGAAATCATCTAGAAAGTGGCAAATAATGTTACTTACATATTTTAAAATGAAAATCATGTTTTCAATTCAAATAATCCCAGATAAATCTAGAATTATTCAAAATGAAAGCGTAATGTTGTATTAAAATAAATATTACATGGGGAATTTTGCTAAGATACCCATTTACATACTTTTGTCTCAGTCTTGTTCATGGTTGTGATGATATGAAAGCTACTGAAGTATGAGTCATGCTGAATAATAGCATTAATTAAAGATTCTCCTTATGCAAAGTTACGATAAGTGTTACTCGTAGAATCATTGTGCTTCACTAACGTGGGCTTGTTCTGCTTACAGCATTCTGGCTCAGTGAGGAAAGCCATGGCAAACTACCTCATCTTGCCTAGTAAGCCTCATTTCCCTCTCCTAGCTGTTCATAGCTGACGGTAGAGGGGATGAGGCCCCAACTGGCCTTTGGGCTGAATACTTGACAGACAGACCCATTTACATCCTTTTCGATTTCTAAAAATTTAAATGATTTAAATGCAAACTTATCACCACAACTAGGTCACTTCTGCTGCATTTCACAATATTTATCTAAAACTTACTTTGCTTGATGGAAATAAAACATCTATACAAAATTTTAATTCACCAGTTTTAGAGACTTCATAGGTAAATATAACTCATGGCTCAAGAGGAATTGAAAATGATGTCCTTATGAACCAGAAAAAGGAAAATACAAATAGCATGATTTAGGCTAATTTCTGAGCAGACTTGCTACTATAAAGCCTAACAATATCTACACCTCATACAAGATTCAAGGACCTAAAAGCAAAATGCCTAAAATTTTCCTGAGAATACCAGTAACTTTTCTAGCAAAGTATTCTATGAAAATCATTAAGTAATATATAATAGATATACACAAGGCAAAATACATGATTAGTCATAAGCAGGAAATGCATGTGTGTTTATCTTCTTCACTGATCTTGATTCATGGGAAGCTAAATAATGTATCAATTTCCATGAGCACCATCATATATATCTAAATAAATTAGATATATTTTATTACATTGAGAGAGATTAGATCAAAATAAATCATGGGTCTCCACCAGGATTGGAACCAAGGATCACTTTCATCAAAAGTGGACCTATTATACTTGGCTATTCAGAAGCCCAAGAATTATCTCTAGTCAACAACCCTTTTTAACAGCCTATTCCTGGTAATTTCCCAAACTTTTTTCTTTGGTATTATTACCGTCAATGATGATGAATATGTTTAATATAAATTATCATTATTGTCAGAAGATTAAGACACTACTCAGACATTGAGTATAGCCATTCCATATTTAAAGTACTAAATTCCAGTAACTTAAAATTATTCTGTACTTATCTAGTGACTCACATTTGCCACTGAAGGAATATTTCTTCCAGGAGTAGCAGACAGGGCAAGAATGCGAAACCTAGAGCCTGGGGACTGCTCACGAAGGCGCAACAAACCCCTTATGGCTTGGCAAATAGCATGATTGCCAGCAGCACGATGAGCTTCATCTACAACAACACAACGCACTAGATCACCTGGGCAAGCACCAGTGGCAAGATCATTAGCAGCAACTTGAGGAGTAGCAAAGNGAAATCACGCATTCTGCTAGAAAAGAATGAATATTTGAATATAAATAAAATAGGATGTCCAAAATATTGCTTTCTGTAGCATTGTTGAAGGTGTAGCAGATTGATCATATAGCTGAAGTTGCAACAACGGATATTGATTCAGATAAAAGAAATAATTCAATGAAGGTTGTTAATACTTGAAGCAGCATGCAGGAATGGAGAGCAAGTGAACATTTTTTGTGCTAGGGTAAATTGCTGTCTAAGAATTGTAAAAGCATATAGAGAAATAAAAAGGCAAGTGAAAGCTTACAAAAGGGTATTGGGTATTATGTGGCCAGTAATGAATGTAGAGAATTGGCAATATAAGCAAAAAAGGTGTTACTTTGTGGTAGTTACAGAACAGGTGTTACTTTGTGGTAGTTATTAACAAAAAGAAGGTATCAGATCAGGGAACAAGCCATAGATATATAGAGAACAGGAACCAATGGAAAAAGTTAAACATCTCAGGAGAAAATAAGAAAATGGGGGGAGGGGAAGGAGAGGACAGCACTGGTAGCAACAATAGGCAGGTGAAAGGTGAGGAGGAATGAAGAGAGGAATGTGTGGGCAGGGAAGGTGGAAGGGGGTGGGTTATGGGATGATGGTTTGCAATATGGGGGAAGGGTTAAGAAACAGAAATTCATTTAAAATGTTTGAAGAAGAATTCTTCACAATTTCAAAAGTTTCAAAGGCATCTAGTTTAGCACGTTTCTCACATAAGTGAGCACCGTCGCAAACGACAGTGTATGTTAGAAAACTTCTTTACTTCACCTAGGTGCCAAGGAGAAACGGACATGAAAAAAGTCTGACGGAACCAGGACTCAAACCTGGGTCTCCCAATTGCCAGTTGGTTGCTCTATCCATTGAGCTATCCCACCAGAATATTTCCAGTCTTAGTTACCAAAAAACCCTTTTCCTTGTATGTTCACCTAGGTGGTTGTGAATACCATTCAAGTAAACTGAATACAGTTGGGATAGGTTATATAATGATAGTATAAGTAGAAAACAAGAGGAATAGAGTGACAAATGACAGTGTGATTGATGAGCATTAACAGTTTCACTGTGGAGTGATAAATACAATGGAATTGGAGGTATCCGCAGTGAACCTGTTAACAGAAATGAAGTTTGAATGATCTGTATAAAGGGACTTTCTGTGGGGATTTTAACTTATGAAAATGATGTGGTAGAGGATAATAACATAGTTGACACATCATAATGTTTAGGGTGATATGAACAGAGAATTATTCAACAAAATGTATGTAAGGGTTTATGATCCAAAATAATAAAAGGCTAGGATAAAAGTCAGCAAATGCTGACAAGAGTAAAATTTATATCCACTACCTTCTTCACCATTTCCATTGTCAGCCATAGTTGTACCTTTGCTTTTCTTAGTTTTTGAAGGGTTTTTGCTTTTCCCTCCTTTTCCCTTTCCTTTCTTTACTTTTTTATCATCTTCCTCCTCTGTAGGCATGATCATTGGCATCATATGACATTGAGGAGTAACACCTAGACAAAATAAAACAATCCTTTAAAACTTACTGAGGATAAACTTTGATAATTAAGAACTACCAAATTTTGAGACAAAATCAGAAAGAGGAAAGATTAAAAAGATATAATTTAATAAATTTTAGTAGAATTTATAAGATATATAGGATAATTACAATATATAGGTTTTAAAACAGGATCTGGACAAAGGAATACTATGAAACTACGCTGGCATAAAATATATATTTACCTGGAGGCAACACACGAGGATTATTGCGACACAGTACATTTGCAAGCATTTTACTGTTCATCAATGACTTCACTATTGTATTCTTCTGGCGAAGTCCCAATTTATGCTTCTGTAGAATAATGAGAACAATCACTTTGATTAAAACTCATGGGAAACAAAATAAAATAATGTTGCTATGATATTTTAAACTTTGCAATTTCTACAATGATCATAAGCCATAAAAATAATGCAAATTTATTTCTTACATGTTCTTCCCAATCTTGGGTGACTAGTGTGACAACCCTTCCTTCCCTTTTCCTTCCTGTTCGTCCCATACGCTGTACCAATCGAAGTGGTGAAGAATGAGGGGCATCATAGCATATGATAAGGTCCACTTCACCTATATCTAAGCCTTCCTCCCCAACACAAGTAGAAACTAGAACATTATAACCACCTTCTCGAAACCCACGGATGGCCTGGAAGCACGAAGATAGGTTGCTTTACATACAGGTTATCATAATATAGATGTTGAAGCATTAAGTATGAAATTAACAAAAGACCACATGAAGCAGTGCAAAGGAGTTTTAAATTTTTAATTATTTAGATAAACCAATTTAAATATCTCATTCGATCACATTTATCTTCTGCAGAAAAGTAATTTGACTTTTCAATTGGGCTTGAGTACTTCATATTTTTATATTAAGGCGTAAAATGAACCCATATGAGTTAGCTAGGTTCCATGTTTCATTCTCATAATTACATGGTATAACTCTTACAGAGATCTAGTTAACTACATATTACCTGTAACTGTTGTTTTTGGGTGAAACCTTTAGTTCCTTTAGAAGTTCCAGGAACATTATCAAACCCCATTGATGTCGTTGCTTGACCAACAAAACTCATAGGCTTAATCTGTGGCCAATAACGCATGAGCATGTTACATATTTCCACCACAGGATCTCGATACTGTTCCATATAAGATAAAAGATTTTGTGAGTTGGGAGAAAAGTGGCATTATCAAAATTGATTTATAATACCGTATTTTCTGGTAGATAACCTTCGTTTTATCTATACAAAAGCTACAGAAAAATGATAAAAATAATAGTGTGTGATATACAATGGAAAATCTTGTTTCATTGAATATCTTAAATATTGAACTCAGAAACAAATGACTAAACAACATATGCCATATTTCATGGAAGTCACGGAGTATATACTCACGTACTAGGGCAATTTTATTTCAACCAACATATTGTAAATTTTAACGCAACCAAATAATTCCATTCGAAACACAAGAGTAATTATCATAAATATTACAGTAGTGAAAAAACATTCTTGTCAATGTAATAACAATTTTGAAATGTGCGTTATAAATGCATTTATCACAGAAGAAATTTTTGATATGCGTGTTATCTATAAATTATCACAGAGAAGAGATTTTTAAAATGCGTGTTATCTAGTAGGTGTATGTTATTTGCCAGAAAATATGTTACAAAGAATGATTTTCCATAGTTAAAAAGGCAACAAATATCACTCACCTCACAAAATACCATCACACGGGTTGATTCCCCACTCTTTTCAAAATGATCCATGATAATCTCTTTGAGATGATCCATTTTTGGGTGACTAGTTATAAAAGGTCTATCCACATTTTTTGCTTCAATTGCTCCAGCCATTTTCTACGAAATCCAACAACTGCTATTTTAGCACAGAAATCTAAGGCAGATGCATATATGATATCAACTGCTCTTCAAAAGCACATATATAATGACTTTCGGAGGAAGAAAAATCAGCCCTTGCAGACACTTATATGTTTTAATACATTATAATATTTCTTTTCCAATTTTCTTCCACATTATGTTTGATAGGATAATATTCTAATAAAGTTTCAAAAACACAATGTATTGTTTATGTTAACATCCTCTCTCTATACTAAATAGTCAGGTGATGGTCATTAAAAAAAGTACTTTATGGGCCATTCCATGTCAAGTGGACAAACGGTCTCCGCTCGACTACCACTGATTTCATTGAAATTTTGTGTGATCATAACTTAATATCTTCTATGAACATTTCCCAAGTTTTAAATCCATCGATGAAATATTTGCTGAGATATAGTCATTTGTTTGAACCCCTACCGCAGCCTTCTACAGTTAGACATCGATTTTTAGCAGCTTTGAAACACGTTATCTCACGCAGTATTCCGTTGAGCGTAACAAAACTTGGTATTCTTATACAACCTATGTTGCTCTATTACACAAAATAATAAGAAATCTTTTATGAGCGAAATCTGCGAAGACAATTTGAAGCAAAATCGGCCCAAAAAATTATGGCTCGAAAAAAATTTAAAGTTTGGCATTTTATATCTTTTGAAATAAACATA
>KZ308147.1:2570303-2593564 GCA_000376725.2 Ladona fulva | reverse complement strand
CTAAATAATGTATCAATTTCCATGAGCACCATCATATATATCTAAATAAATTAGATATATTTTATTACATTGAGAGAGATTAGATCAAAATAAATCATGGGTCTCCACCAGGGTTGGAACCAAGGATCACTTTCATCAAAAGTGGACCTATTATACTTGGCTATTCAGAAGCCCAAGAATTATCTCTAGTCAACAACCCTTTTTAACAGCCTATTCCTGGTAATTTCCCAAACTTTTTTCTTTGGTATTATTACCGTCAATGATGATGAATATGTTTAATATAAATTATCATTATTGTCAGAAGATTAAGACACTACTCAGACATTGAGTATAGCCATTCCATATTTAAAGTACTAAATTCCAGTAACTTAAAATTATTCTGTACTTATCTAGTGACTCACATTTGCCACTGAAGGAATATTTCTTCCAGGAGTAGCAGACAGGGCAAGAATGCGAAACCTAGAGCCTGGGGACTGCTCACGAAGGCGCAACAAACCCCTTATGGCTTGGCAAATAGCATGATTGCCAGCAGCACGATGAGCTTCATCTACAACAACACAACGCACTAGATCACCTGGGCAAGCACCAGTGGCAAGATCATTAGCAGCAACTTGAGGAGTAGCAAAGAACACTCTTTTTTCTTTCCATGCTTTGGCTCTTTCTGACGCATTCTTGGATCCTATTAAATAAAATAATTATTTAGAATCTTTACTTTAATAGAGATATTAATTACTCAAACAGTTACTCAACATAACTCATTAATTACTCATCTATTATATTTTTTCAAAAAGAAACTTATTTATAGCATAAACAATTATTACCAATAGATTATATCTAAATATTAAAATAATTCAAAACAATTATTCTTACCGGTGAGTTCAAGAGTGTCACTTTTTGGAATACCCATTATTTCATAACAAGCGTGGACCTGTTGGGCAACAAGTGGACGGGTGGGGGCAAGGAAAATGATCTTTCCCATAGGAAACCAACGGTAAAAGTTGTACATTATAACAGCAGCAATGAATGTCTTCCCCAGTCCTAGAAGGTAAACATTAATGATTGACATTCCTTTAACAACACCTGAAATTTTTCTCATTGTTAATCAAGGAATTCAGTAGCTACACTTACCAGTTGGTAAACTGACAAGAGTGTTATCAAAAAGAGCTGAATGCACTATATCCAACTGGTATTTTCTGATGGGATAATTGCTTGGATATATCCAAATTCTTCCCGCCTCCAGATCAAAACCATCTGCTCCATTCTCACCCACTTCACCAGCAGAAATACATGTTTGTTTAGGGCGAATTTCATGCAGGACAAAGTTGTTCATAAACTGGGCAGAAGCTTTGATGTTTTCTGAGGATTTTTTCTTGTTTACTAAGCCATTTTGTTCTGTTGGAATAACATGCATAATCGACTCTTCTATTTTCGCAGCAACGTCGATGTCTTCCACATTCCACTCCTCCCAGTAATCCATGTCTTCCTGTGCCATGGTTTCTTGATAATCTTCCGTTGCTGCCTCAACAGGCTTCGTTATCTGACTAAGCCTAGGCATTTCGACATCATTATAATGTCTAGAAGAAAATATACATAAGATTCTCGGAATATATAGATTACATATTATCGAACAAACGTCATTCACCTGAGGCTTTCTTCCAGCACTCGGGCGAGGATTTGGTCTTCAGTTTCATTTTCCAAGCCACCCCCCATTTTATCCATTCCTTTGATTTATCCTTTATTATATCGGGTTTCATGGGATGAAAATTCTCTTATCATCGCTTAACAGATTTTGTAAGAAAAGATTTAAGGTTTGTAACTACTTCATTGCCACGATTACTTAAGATATTACAAAATAAATACTGTTTAACTTGAGGAGTACTATGACAACAACGACTTCCAATACATTGGAAAATAAGGATAACATTGAAAAAAGGAAAACACGTTCTATCTCGAAATGGCCAAAACATTCGCGGACCCATACTTCAACGAGATTGGCGTAAAGAGAAAGAAATGAGAAACGAAACTGATAAGATGAAAATTCGTCATAAACACAACCCCGCTGTCTTCCTGATGAATGACAGATAGACTTTAGGACTAATATATGACGTTTTGTTGATATAGTGGAGGCAATGGATTAGTTCAACTTTTTCTGAAGAGGAAAAATTCATTCTTCGTCTTCAGAATCCAATATCTGAAGTGCATCACCTTCCTTATAAACTTCATCGATTTTCATCATTTGCTCGAATTTATTGCTGTGCGTTGGAATTTCATCGTTTTTATGACACTTTTCGTTCCAACGCCATGTATTAGTGTATTTATTATAGCTATAGTGGACTTAAGCCGAAGCCTGACAAGTTGACTGCCCTTCAAAAATGACGTATTCTTTTCGCTAAAACAAAACTTTGAAAGCTTGTGGGAAGACACTTCCTTTATAATTCTGCACACAATGCATCATTGGATTTCCATTTATATCTAGCCTCAAATATCGTAATCAATATCAAAATGAGGTCAGCATATACTATTTTCTTGAGATTTAGTGGTATCTCTAACATTGTTCAAAATTATTCGAAAGAATACCAATGATACTTATTTTCACATTCCAGTGCGAAAAATGAAGACTCTGGCGAAGAAGAAAATGAGAATGTCGACCAAAGTGACTCCTCAGTTTCCCCAGAGATATTTTTGCCAGCTCTAGAAAGCCCAGTTAGTGATGACCAGGTAAATTCGAATAATTTTATTTTCATTTGATTTCACTTTCATTACTGATGCAAGTTAACGTAATTGTAAAGGATTGATTGGCTTTACATTTGTGTATTTTAGTTTAGTCTCGTTTCGTAGTCAAGCTTTAAGAATGTCAATACTGTATGTATATTAAAAATACTTTTATCGTTTGCTTTTATCATCAAATCTACGTTTACGTTTTTGAGCTAAGAGTCTAACTTTTGAACGTTTTGTAGGTTCCATACGAATCAACCGCGGCTGGTGATGCTGCTGGGGATACCGGAATGACTAATTCTCCGAATGCTAATTCTAGTCTAGAGAATGGAGAAACCACCGTTTGTAATGGACCTATTTCTCCGAAAAGGCCTCTTACGCTTCCAGGTAATGTAGAAACATTCTTCATTGTCTCAGTTTGAATTATTTTCGTTCCTGTTTTTCAAACTATGAATTTATATGTTAACTTCATCAGCAGCTTTATATCTCACATATCAAAGCAATTTACATTATTTTAGAAAGTCATCTTATGAAGCTGAGTTTCTTCTGAAATGAAAATTATGTTTTGAGCAGCTATAGCAGCCTTTAACTACAAAATCAATCAAAAATTTCACCAAGTAATCCTTAAATTAATGTAATTAATACAAAAATACTGCATTTCAAATAGTAAAAACGTTACTTGCATTAGATTATATTTATGGATGATTTTTTGGCATTGACAACTCTGTTTGATCCAATTAATTACTATTAAAATAGTTCTTTATACTTAAAATAGTAATCTTTACAATTGTTGTCAGTGAAAATAATTGAGCGATGAATTTATCTTGCCCATAAGAACTACCAATTATCTTATTATTCTCATTTGTGTACTATATCCAAAATTCTTATCTGAAAAGAAATTCATTTTCACTCATATTTAAGACAATATGTGGAAACATCTAATTCTGTCACCATTTGATTAGAGTTTTCTAATGAAGTGAATATTGCAACCCATATTTCCCTGTTTATTTTAACATTGAGGAATTTATACAGATTACTGATGAAATATTTGATCTCAAATTATAATTTTTTTAAATTTTGCTGAGGATGCCATGATTAGCAATTTAGTTTCAGTATTATTGGTGAAGTACTCTTTTCATCCAGTATTTTTATTATGTTAAAACAATGATCTCTTTATGAATGCTAGACTGTTAAGTGTAAGCCTTTACAGTAAATGGATATTACTTAATTGCAAAACATTTTATCAATGATTCACAAAGGATCTGATACACAGGTATTCATCCAGCAACTCTTGCAGATCCCTTAACTTTTATGGTATTTGGTACCACTTTTGAAGCCTTGCTTAAAAAAGAGGAGCAGTTTTTTCATCGTTTAGCTGCTCCTTTGATAATAATTTGTTAAAAGCTTTAATAATTTAATTTAGTGATGTTCCAAAGCATTTCTGTCAGAGTCTTCAACTGAAAATAAATTCTGATTCAGTAAACCCTGGGGCAGATTGGCTGGCTAAGACATTGGATGATATCCTGATGTGCCATTCTTGGCACATGATTTTAACATTGTTCTTAATTTCTATTTTGTCATCCTGATTTAGCATATTCTTAGGAAAGTTGTGACAAGGAATTTATTTTACATAGTATATTCCAGAAAATATTTTTGTGAGAAAATTTTAAAAGTAATCCTGATAATTCAATTAAATGCCAGCTCTGTTGGAATTTAAATCATATTTCTCTTAGATTTGTTTAAAAAGTTCTTGGGTAGGCTATAAAACACCATATCTAGAATATGCTAATATTGGAGTTTTTGAAAAAAAAGTCATGTAGAAAGATATCAATGTTCTTTATATTTCTTAATTTATCCTTAAATACAACTTGTTAATGACAATTGATTTCTTATCCCTGAATATTGATTCTCCTTCAAATGTGAGCAAAAAAGTAGGAAAGTTAAATGATAAACTAAACTATCTCTGTTGGTAAAAAGGCCTGTCATTATGCCCCTGTATAGGCTCCATAATGATTTATTTTTATGTTTGCTTCAGGGATTCAATATTATCATCTTTTGACAATTTGACAGTTTAAAACATTTTTCTGTCATGGAATGTATTTTAGGGGTTAACGGGGGTTATTGGTTTAGAGCTTATACAGTTAATGAAGGGTCTGGAGTGCTTTCTCATTATGACTGCTTATTCAGTGAATTGGTGCTACCCATTTTCAATAATTTAAACAATTTGCCATGAGGAGATACAACTGTTGGAATTTTTATTATGGATACTCGAGTTTGAAGTTGAATAAGACCTAAATATGTAGTTGAATGTAGGATGAAACATGCTAAAATCAGGTGCAACTTGTTTTTCAGTTGTGGTTAGAAGTAATAGCCCAGATTTTGATAATAGTATTGGATTGGACCTAGACTTACCTCCAATTGGAACGTATAAGGTGGAGTCAGTTGATTTTCCAAGTAGCCCAACACAGATGGCTCGTTCCTTCTCTATGCCTCAGGAAAATGAAAACACTGGTAAGTATGTCTATTTTCTCTTTAAATATTAATATTTGATTCATATTTGTGTTTATAGATCTTTTAAGAGGAAAGGATTTCATGATTGATTTTCTTTGTTTATGTTGAAACACATTGTTAAACTTTCTTATCGGGACTATTGAAGGTACCAGAATTGCCTGTATTAAGCCTTAACTTTTTATTCATGCTTTTAGAAACCAAATACATATTTCCGTTTAATGTTTTGACCCACTCATTGGACTTGTCCACAACATTTAAAATTAATTTTGGAGACTAGATTTTTTGATTTAAAACTTTTATTTCTTTAAATTGGATGATTAATTATTATTAATTTTTTCATATATTTTCAAAGCTCTAATGATAATTTTCAGTTGAAGCTTGAAATTTTAATCCCACAAATGTATTAATTTTGCGGAGTATTTATATAGATCTCTACAAAATAACCTATTTCATTTTACTATCACAGGGCAAGGAGATGATGATGATGATGAAGAGGACAGATCTATTTACAGAGCCATTTTATCCCCTGCTTTGGGAGACGTTCATTTGAAGAGAGGCAAGTAAAAATATTTAATAGAAGAATGTTTGTGTTACAAATTGGTATATTTACAAATAAATAAAGAATTTCACATCCATCTATCAGATCTAAGTGAAAATAATTGAGTTGATAACGCCTGAAGTGCATTTTTGGTTCAGCTGAGAAATGAAAATTTCTGATTTTAGAAAAACCAGGACATGTGCGCCGGAAAAAGATATCAGTAAGTGCTGAAATCTACAACAGAAATCATGAGATTAGTGAAGATGAAAAAAGTGAAGACCAGGATACCCTAGGAAAAGATAACTGCAAAGAAAACACTGAAGATTTATTAACTGATGATGATGATGAATTAGATGACATTTTATCGCAAGACCTTGACACTCCTGATGAGATGGAAGACTCAATTTTAGAAAGTAAGTAATCTAAACTATAATAATCCTGTTTTTGACTTTGAGTACAAATACTCTTTTGTCATTTTCTATATGATCATTAACTTACGCATCAACAGTTACTCGCATACTGTTTTGCTTGGTTCTTTCATTTTTAGCAGTGGAATTCTGTTGGCCATAATTATTAGTTAAATTAAATTAGTTAATGTAGGATTTACTACATATTTATTTCATCTTATTTAAATTTTTTTATCATTTCTCGACTTTATGATGCCTGATTTATTTATGAATTGTAACTTTGAATCGAATTAAGCAAAAGACATTAAGGCATTATTGGCAACAGTACAATTTTTGAAATTTTAAATCTCTCCTGGATCACCTGAAATATATATGACTACAATATCTCTGTGGGTTGAATGGAAGTATGTTGTGGGCAAGGTTTAGCCTGTGGGCTTTTTTTTGTGCCAGGGTTGGCCTGAGGTGTACTGGCACCCTGGGCTGATATAAACTCTGTGTCCTCCTAATAATACATAAAAATGTTAAATTTTTATAATGATCCTAATTTTCAAAAGACGACTTTTTTGAATTCATAAAAATATATGTTAACAATATTGTGTGTTAAGACGATTGAAATGATTTAATATGAAAATGATGGTTGTATATAAGTTATGTATAATAAGTATTTTATAATATTTAATCTAAGAAAATAAATTTATAAATAGAAAGCTAGTGCACTTTACTATATGGCAATTATTATTAATTTTGATTGATTAATTCCAGGAACTCTATATTCCAAATTCATTTTACAAAAATGTTATCAGAAAACTCTAATATGCGTTGATTGCTTGAATATTTCTGGTAACAATGAAACACCTAATCTTAAGAAAACTCTTAACTGTTTACCAATCATCTTTATGTGAGTAACTCCCCACAGATTATTCTGTAGATAGTTTGTCAATATAAAGGCAAAAAGGTATCTGCACCTTATAAAAAGCTCAGTATAACATCATGTGCCACCAAACTGCAGTGCCCTAGGTCACTGCCTAGCTCGCCTGTATCTTGGCATGGTCCTGGTTTGTGCAACACTGGCCTAGGAGATAAGCTTATAAATAGGGTTCATTGTAAGCCATCTAAATTATTAAACAAATTATTTATAAGTATGTGAATATTTGTATCAATAAATTTTGATTGAAGCATATAAAATAAGGGCTTTGCATAGAATTCAATATTAATGTACAGTTGCTGTTCACTTAACTGTTCCTAAGATATCATTTTCCTACCAAAGTTCAGTTTCCTGAGTAGTAGCAATTATAATATGACACAGCTTTTATTCAAAAGATTTGAATTCTGAAGAAATTCAGGGAAGATTACTAATGTGTTTCTTATTTGAATTTATGGCTTTAGGTACATAACCCATATTACCCTCAGATCCTGATAACACCAATCGTGGTTGTGATAGTAATGTAAATTAATTGGAGGTAAAAGTTCTTCTCACTAATAGGAGCTAAAAGTTCTTCTCTGTAAAAGTTAAGGTAGCTCTAAATATTTTAAGTACCTTTCATAGTTGTTAATTTGATAATTAATTAAAAACCTTTTAAAGGAATGCTCTATCAATTTTTAAAAACTAAAGAAAAGTTTTCAAAGATTTGCATTATCTTTGTATTGTGTTTGGCAGATATTATGAGGGCAGTTTGTGAACATATTATGATCTTTAAATTTGTTACCTGATGCAGCCTTAGAAAATTATCAGATTGATAATTTAATTTCATATGATTTAAAGGTGATGGGAATGATTTATTACATATTAGAGTATGCATGTACGTATTAGTTAATAATATAATACAAATTATACCAAAAATATCTAACAAATTGTTAACCTTAATTTTCATTTCATAATGGATTGTGTACAAATGATTCAATGCTTTATAGTAAGTCAGCTTATTTCAAGCTATAGCCTTTTCTGTAAATATGTATATTTATGTTGTAATAAATAGCAATGGCTATCTTCATGAATGTTTTTTTTACTGTCAACAGGGCTTGGAATATCAACTCCTGTTAATTCAAAGAAAGTAGAGGAAGCAGTTAAAGTTCCCCCCATTCCAGAACTAACTGCTGCCGAAGAAAGGGCTGAAGAACGCAATTGGAGGGAATGCATTGTGGCAGGATTACAGCGACGAATTGATATGCGTGCAATAGGACCTTTCAAAAAGGTTACAAACGCTTTTTAAATCTCTTTCAATTTATTTCAGATTCTGATGTAACAGCCTAAATGTTAAGTTTCAGCTACATCATTTATGTTAGATCTTCAGTCTCTTGAATCTGCAAGAATCTTCTAGGAAGTCTACCTTTATTTTCTTTCTATTAGTTATTCTTTGTAGTTATTGAACATAAATAAGCAAGAGGTAGCTATTTCAACATCTTAAAGAATTTTTCATTGAATAGAAGTGTTATTTATGATGTTGTTATGCATCAAAGTACTAAAATTTTGAGATTCATGCAGTCAACTATTGTATACCCATGAAGAATAAGAATAGCACCCAATGACTGGAAATGTGAGAGAAATATATTCCATCGATCCACCCTGATTCAAATTCTTGAAGGCATACTCTCTGCTTGCTACTGGTTATTAACAATGTACTATATATTTGATTACTTGAAGGTTAAATCATATATTACCTGATTTTATTGTGCACAAAAAATTTCCCGAAGGTTATATGTGGATCTAATATTGATGTATTCAATGTGAAAATAGCTTCTTCTTGCTTGTAACATGATGAATTTTGTATATTAACTGTGTGTGCTCTTAGATTTTCTGGCAAATTAAGACACCTCAGTATTGCTTTTAATATTGGTTAAATTTATCTTTTAATATTAATGGATCATACTATATCGTTGAATTAAACCTTTTAAAGCTGATATTTTAATTTCTGGATGAAAGAGGAATTTTATTTTTCATGATGATTTTCACTAGATGGTTATATCTTCTAATTTGATGTTTAGTTTATAAAATTTACTTTTAATTATATCTCACCTTGTGACTATAGTTCCCTCTAATTATTATTTCCATCTTTGGGTGGCTAGAAAAAAAACTATTGGCGCTTTGTTTATGGAGCACTGCCACTGTTGCCAAGAACAAGTTTCATGTTACAGATTTTCTAATTTTCTTCCTTTAAGTGATGAAATAAACCATGTAATCCTACTTCAAAAGTTGTAATGTACAAAATAATTAACAGATTTTCACACACTTTCTTTTCCCATATGTGTCTATATTCTTGAGTTTATTTGAGCATATTTAATAAGGAGTAAATGCATTTGTAGAAACTTAAGATAAAGGCTTTCAAATTTTTCAATAAGTAGTTGGCGCTCAACAGATTACATGGGCAGCTTTTAGAAAAGTATTATGTAGCTGCCCAGGTATACAGCTTAGAGGGAACTCTGCCCCTAACACTAATTTACGCTTTGTAAGCATTGTAGATGGAATGACTTAATGCTGCTATGAATTTGTCTTAGATGTTGAGTTAAGCATTTATTCACAAACAATGATTATGGTTGCTGCTTCATTTGGTTGGAGGATTTGAAACACTAGAAATGTGAAGGAAAGCAGTAGGTTATTATTAATGTAGTGGTGTTGAATTATGGTTGTTTGAAGTATGAAATATTGTATGAAGTTTGGAAAAAAGATTGAAATGATTGGCATTGGGGTAATCTTGAATTGAAATGAATGAATAGAAACACATAGTTCAAAGCAACAGCTAATAGTTTAGTATCCTTAATATAATAGTCATTAATCTGTAAATGCCTATACTAGGGATCTGCGTTATATTTTATTTTTACCTAGCAAATGTTATGATATTCTTAGAAATCTGAACATTTCTAATTATAGGTTCTCTCTCATGGAGGATATATGCCTGGAAATGTACACAACGCCATTATTCTGTTTAGTGCATGTTACCTCCCTGAACGCAGCCGTCCAGATTATGATTATCTTATGGACAATCTTTTTTTGTAAGTAAATAAGGACTCTAGTTTGCTATAGTACAAATTATGTGGAATTTTTGTGTATTGTTTTTGAATCATAAATGCTATATCTGAGTCAGTGTTTATTAATTTTCTGATTTACATTGGGAAGAGAATGAAATTTGTATGCTTATGGTGTTATTTTCTATTCTAGATATGTAGTTACTACATTGGAAGCACTTGTTGCAGAAGAGTATGTATTGGTGTACCTGCATGGGGCTGTAGGCTCTCCTGGATCACGAATGCCAACATTCAGTTGGTTGAAGAGGTGTTACAAGTTGATTGACCGACGATTGCGAAAGAATCTAAGGGCTCTGTATCTTGTTCATCCAACTTTTTGGCTGAAGACTATAGTTTTAATGACTCGCCCTTTCATTAGGTAAGTTAGGTATATGATATCAAATGAATCAAATCAAGATTATTCTCTTAAATGAGTGTAATTAATTTAATGTTGGATAATAACTTTAATTTAAAAATGTGTTCATATTTTTGAATGAGATCAGAAGGTGACAATCTTTTTATAATTTCATGCCATTAAAGATAAAAAATTGATGCTATGGTGCATTTATTTGGGAAAAGATACAATGTTTCTAAAGCTAAATTAGCAGATGACATAAAAAACTCTGATTTTGTATGTAGTTTTCATAATTCAATTTTTGCTTTAGGCTTGATTCTCATAATGATAGAGTGAAATGCCCATTGTAATTACTTACTTTTTAAGAATATTTCGTAGCTGATATTCTTATTGACTTCACATTTGACTTCTATAGATCTTTTATTGTCTCAATTTAATTGTCTTAATTCAGCCTTATAACTCTTTCTTCCTCTAATCTAATGGTTTAGTGAAAAGGTGGGGCCATTTATATCCATTTTTGTGGAAATTTTCAGAAAAACTTCTTTTATAGGAAGATTGATGTGTCTCTCTAGAATACATGGAACAGTTTTTCACAGAATTATAAAAACTTCTGTTGAAATATCATTGACCTATTCAGTGAACTTTAGTATCATAATATTATAGTAATTTTGGCTATAGAACCTGAAACTTCAAATCCAAAGTAATTCAGTAAAATGTTATGCTTATTAAATTAATAGCATTCAGTGTTTGAAATTCAGCAAAATGTTATTTAAAAATACCTGTTCAACAAAATTGCTCTGGCAACATTGAGATGAAATATCTTATCGTGATTTTATGTATTTTTCAGCTCCAAGTTTAGCCGGAAACTCAATTTTGTCAATGATTTGTCAGAATTGGCCGAGTATGTTCCATTAGATCAGATGCACATTCCAGAAAGAGTTAAGCAGTGAGTATATTGATTTAATATTTAGCCCTTTAGAATGCTTTATACGTTATTTGTTGAAGGATGTTATCTTAGAAATTCAGATAATTCTCAGAAATTATGGTAATTTTATGAGACTAAAGAAGAACTTATTTCATAAACCTGGAATTCTTTTGAAATCTTCTCATATGTTGCCTGATTAAATAATAAGAAAATTTTTGAAAATGACGGAAAGATTTTGTTATTTTCTTTTTACAGTTTTCATTCTAATTGCTTAAAGTTTCTAATTGTGAAACTACTATAGGATTGCTTTATTGTTCCTCTCAAGTAGGGCATCCAGAAACTTTGTAAATTCAAAAAATTAGGCTTAGACAGATTGTTTGCGTCTAGGAAATGACAAATGATATTTTTATATTAATGAAATTGTGGGCAAATTCTTACCCCAGATGATGCAGACTGTTACAGATGTAGTGTATATGATGAAGAAGCTAAATCGACATAGTACAAGCTAAAATTAATTAATGAGCAATAACGAACAGTCAACATTATAAGCATCACAGCACTCCTATCTCAATAATATTTGCATTTTCTGCAACCCTAAATTTAATGTTTAGGGTGCTATGTTACTGCTGATATCTCTGAAGTGAGTCGACTTTACTTTGTGTTACTGCATATTCGGGTTTCAGAGATATATTTCATGTTTGAATAGTTCATGGTTTGACATGCATCTTATACTGCTATTAGGATAGACAGCCCCTACAACAATGATTGATAACCTTTGTTGGTTTTAACCATGTTGGATGCCCTACTCTCAGATCAATTCTGCCTGTTTATTGTATATTATGAAAACTTACTCATATAATTTCCTTAATTCCATTACTTTATCATAACCTTTTCTTATCTTTTAATATTCATTATCCTCTCTAGTAAGTTGTCAGAGAAGGATAAGCTCATTTTAAAATGCATTTCTTTAAATCAGTATAATTCAATAATCAAAATTTTAATGATAATTAGTTAGAATAATAATGTAATTTTCATTTTTAAATGTAATGTAGTAGTAATATTGTAGATTTTCTTCAGGGAAGAGAAAACACAAGGAAGATTTATGTTGGCCATGTGGTGAACGGCAATGAGACATTTTAAAAATCCGTTTGAATTAGACTTTAGTGTTGCATATTTCCAAGACATGGTAAATGCAGAAATGTCTAGAAGTTTTCCATTTGTGATTAAATTACATAGTAATTTTAATTTGTAAGCCAATTATAATTTACTGAAAATTAAATAATAATCACATTGATTGATGGGAAAATGGAAAGGGTTCTTTTTGAACAGTTACCTTAAACATTTTATTTTGAAAGTCAAAGTTCTTCATCACAATGCTTCTGTTATTTTTATCTAATGATTCTTTGTAAAACAAAGGATCTTATCAGATATACAAAAAATGGAGAAAATGTTTAAAAAAATAACTAGATATTTCATTTCTTACAGGTAGATTACAATTATCTTGTATATATAATGGTGTTTTACTTTTATAAACATTTATAATTGCTGTTATTCTCCTTAAATTGTCCTGAAATTAGTTCACAGAATTAGTCCATTAGAACATTATGTATTCATTGTTTACATTATAATTTTGGAATCATATACTTTTTAAATTTCAGTGTGCTTAATGTGTGCTTAATTATTTTTGCAACATTGTCTGTAATGGATTATTTGCTCTGCAGATGCAAATAGTTTACTCTCTGCAATTAATTTAATTGGTACTGATAGACTTGCAAAGTGTATGGCTTCTGTAGTTACATGATTCCCATGATGCTCCGACTGCTTTTTCATTTTATCATACCCTAATCATAACTTCATTTTTTAGCATCACCTTTTTGTTAAATTTTCTTACTAACCAAGTTTGTAGATGTTGTTTTTTGTGCATGCATTGTTCATGAGTCTCAGCATTCTCGATATTTAGGTACTTTTTTTGTCTTTTAGATATTATGATGTAACAAATTCTTTTGTACTCTCCTATGGATAAGATTTATATTATTTTTTCTTCATGACTAATGCAGCCTAGTTGGTGAGAACATTACATACTTTTACGATGAAGCTGATTTGTTGTTAACAATTGTTACTATTCAGATGGGTATCAATAAATGATTCTTGTTTCATCTTTATTGATTTTATTACCAATTTAATTTTGTTAATTTACAATGTGAATTACATCCTTTGATGATGTATTACTTAGTTGAAAATACTCTAAAAATTGAATAATTTTATTCACTTGATGTTCTCTCAATTTTGGTAGATAAATGTAAGCAGCTCACTGTCTCCGAAGCAGACCCAAAGAGACATGAAATGAACCCTTAAAGTCAGATGAGTAAATGAGTGAGTCACTTGTAGGAACATCTCGTTACCTATTTTGGATTTCCTGGAATTTTCAGATTAGGTAGAAATAATATTTGAATCTCCCAGGTTTTATAACCCTTTAAAAGTGCCTATTATAATGTAAAAACTAAGATGGCTATTGTAGAAGCTATATTTTTCTAATGTATGTGAATACGTAGAGTGTTTCAGTTGGTTGTCTAAAAGATACCAAATCTAATGAACATATTGACAGTCATTTTAATTTTCAAAGTGATTTAGGCTCAAATTGAGTTAGATTTTTGGAGAAAATTCCTTTAGGAGATTTCTAGGAGAAAATCCCTTCTATAAGAATTTTGAGTGGTATTTGGAGCATAATTACATTTATTCCTAACTGTATTTCTGAAATAAAGTCGTTTTATTATTATTATTTCTTCTCTCTTTATCTTTCTTTCGTGGAAAAAGTCTCATTAATTCTATATAAATATTTGACTATCCACATACATTTCTAAGTTGGTTTTTTTTTCATGAGAGCTTCTTGATGGAAATATGGCCCTATAAGTTTCCTCAAATACAATGCAATATTCCCAGAAATAGAATTTCTCTGTTAAAAAGAGCTAATAAAAATGAATCGGTGTTGGTAGTGTATGAAAACAAATACTTATGAATATCCATAAAAATTATGAAGCTGAGGGACAGGCATTTATTACATTATTTGTTATTATTATTGAGCATGCAATCCATTAAAAATTTTCAAGCTAACAAAACATTGTGACCCTTAATCTGTTTAAAGGGTGATTTCCTTTAATTGTTTGGCTGAAAGAATTACTTTAATTTTTGAAATATTAGATTAATTTAGATTTGCTTAGTTTTCCTAAGGCAATGGTCTAGCATGCGTACTCTATTCTTGAAATCTCTTTTGCATAGTTTCAGTTTTACATCATCATAAGCAAGTGGGATAATTTATAATAATGGAATTGTAAGTTTACTTGCAGATGGCTTTTCTGAGATATTTAATGTATTTGACTAAATAAGCTGATGAAGTTAATTTCTGCTGTTATTGAGTTAATTAACCATGGTTTGGAGAATGTCAGGAACATTACTTATAATTAAGTTGTTAATAAAAATTTAGTGATATTGTACTAACTGCCATCTACTTTTTTCCTTGTTATACTACTATTTTTGTAATATTAAATATGATTGTCATTATTATTGAAACTAAATGGTAGTTTTAGGGTTTTTGAATTCTAGCTGCTTTACTTACATTGGTTTATGAATAACTGGTAGCAAAGATCTTATGAAAAGTGGCTGCTATTTTCTGGTAAAATCTTGCTTTTTCTTTATAATTTTGAAAATTTTGCTTGCTTATAAATTATTTTAGCAAATATGCCGTCTCCTCTGCATTACTTACTTTCATATTACTAACTGAACTTGATTCTTAATCAACAACAATTGTACTTATTCTTGAAGTCATTGGAGTCGCCTGGTATTTTTCACTCTTAATATACTATATATTCTACTATACCAATTGACTATTTTGGGATTTTGTCTGGCAGTGATCATCAGATTCTTGAGTTTTGCAATAAGTATCTGAGAAATTCATTTCAAGACTTATAACTATTGCTCTTCATAATATAATTGCATGCCTTCTAATCCTTATGAAATGTTCTTGTTTCAAACTGCTATTGAATAAAAATTTAATATTTCTGTAATATTCAGAATGATTTCTGCTGATGTATTTTATATCCATTTTATTTCTTGACCTTCTATTGATGACATTGTTTACTCTGCACATTTATGATGCTCAGGAAAGTAGTATACTTCTCATATTTTTTATCTTTCTATATCAATTATTCTGTATGGAGAGGTTTAATCTGATATGACTCATAATTTGCTCTGCTTGTGTGTTTTGATTTATGATCTTGAGTGAAAGGTATATTCATTAGTGACTAACATTGATGTTTATTAAAATCTTTCCTTGGTATCCTTCTGTCCCCTTTCATAAAGATATGATGCAATCAAACAAACTCTGGGAGCCATGTAACTACTAAGATGGGACTCAGTGGAAAAGCAAAGGTAGGAAATTCATATCATTTCCATTTTACATAACTTTCATACTGTCATATCATTTTCTTCATGGGGTATTTTAAAATTTAATATGTAGTGTTTAATTAAAGAATAGCATATTTGTTATGCTGTTGTATTTCCTCTTGCACCTTTTATTATATCTCAGTTTTCTTGATTTATTCTATGGAATTTTAA
This sequence comes from Ladona fulva, assembly GCA_000376725.2. Taxonomy (NCBI): domain Eukaryota; kingdom Metazoa; phylum Arthropoda; class Insecta; order Odonata; family Libellulidae; genus Ladona; species Ladona fulva. Next base: position 2,577,503 of record KZ308147.1, on the reverse strand, counting down.
AATTTAAATTGGTTTTGTATGTAAATTTTCATTGCATTTTCTTTTCCCAGGCTTGAATTTCGACTTATGATAAGGAAGCTGAAGAAAGCTAAAAATGTTCGGTGATATTTCAGACATTCCTTGTTTATGAGTATTGCAGTATTTTTTATTTTGAGTAATTTCATCTCTTGGTATACTGATACTTACTATTTGATTGAAGAATGTAAAAATTATCGGAATCTCATATACAAATAATATTATATTTTTATGATGCATCAATGATATACATATATAAATACATAGCATATTTATTACTATAATTTATCTTGCCATTTCAATTGAACCATTTTATTGGTACTCATTATGAAAATATTTTACCTACAAGTGGCAGCATTCTCATAGTTGGTTCAAATACCTTTCTTTGAGAAATTGAACCATTTATCCATGATAATGGAGTTTGTGCTGAAAAGGAAATTTGGTATTTATATTCTTATTTTTACCCTAAATTATAAGTGCTACCTGTTGGATATTAAATGCTAAGTAGAGCCATTTTTTAATCTTTGGTTCAAATGAAATGGTACACTAACCATTATCAGCTAGCCCACCAGGGTAAATTATTAATATATCCAAAGATAATGGAGCAATGCAGTCTACTAATATGTGCAGATAGAAATTGCACAAGGTTGGAGCTAGCTTTTAAAATATTTGCTTATTTAAATTTGATATTTATTTTCACTAGATGGTGCACAATAGCATTATTTTGTGAAAACTATATAGTTAGCTCTCTTTATCAATTGTAATTTTGTTAATGTATTGTGATAGTAACAAATAAAGATGCCTGTTATATTAGAAAGAATATTTCTTTCAGAGAGATTGCTGTTATTGTTTGCATTTTTTCTCTTTTGATTTAATGTTTTAGAATGTGTTTTTGAAGTATTTTAAGCCGCTCTCAGCTCAGTGTGAGGATTGTAATGTTATGAATATCACATTGGTCTTGTAACATGCTGAAATTCCATTGATGTAATAAAATTGTATTAATCACCATATTGCAGCTAAAGCCATCCTCATGTAGTTTTTGGCAATTTCTTACGCAATTTTAACAAAATGATTAATTGCCTGGGAATAAGAAGTATAATTCCCTGGAAAATGTCATTCAATTGGTCTTCACGTGCACTAAATGAATAAAATTAATGCAAAGGGTCATCCTATGGTATAAAAGATAAATTTTTTATTAGTATGAAAGCCCAAAGACTAGGGAAATGAGTGATAATTGGCTAACAGAAGAGCAGAGATGCTATCCCAACATCATGGCAACTGTCTATCCCAATTTTCTGACTCCAAGAAAATCATTATAAAAGGCTCACCCTCTTTGTGGGATTTGCATGGCAGAAGAGCATAGCATAGCCTTTCATGTTAATTAAGAAAGTGATAGCATCCTGATGAAACTGAGTTGAACTTTGGAACTGGACTCTAAGGAAACATCCCTATCATAAATGCATTCAAAACTGACTGTAAAAGCACTGGTAGCATCTTCTAATGTACTTTCTTTCCTGCATACTTGTGTATGCATACATAGCAACCATCATTACATAGGCATAAATGGTAACTTTTGGTGTTATAATTCCTCTTATTTTTGTACTTTGCATTTATACAAGTTTGTGAAGTGTTGTTTTCAAACAAATGAATTTTTTCTTGATTGATATTAAATTCTTTGCCATGTATGTTTTATTTTTAAGATAATCTATTTTGATCTCTGATAAAAAATAAATGTATACCATCATTTTAATAGAACATTATGTTGCATGAAAAGTATACTTTGAGAATACAGAAATTATAGTTGAGGTTGTGGGCAATTAAATGTCTAGGTTATTTGGAACATGCAACAAGATTTTATCATGATTTCATTCAAACATCTTTCACAGACTGACTCTTTTTAATGGTCAACAATGCTTTAGCATTGCTTATATGTCTTGCCTTATACTACATGTGGCTTTGATGTTCTATTAATGATATCTTTCCTGATATTTTGTCATCCTCAGTGAAGAGTTTTTAATGTAAATTCTGAACTATTATAACTCTATATGTTTGAATTTATTTATATGATTTATACTGTTTATAATAATCTTGAAAGTTGTACTTCTTGTTTTTGTTAACGTTGAAATAATATTTTAACTTATCATTTTTGAACATTATTCTTTGTCATCTGCTGTTTAAAAACCCCATGTGTCTCTTCAAAAAATAACTCATTTGAAATATATTTTTATATATCTCCATAATGTCATGGTAGTAAATACATCAAATCATCTTTGTATTTCATACAAGTCTCAAAAATATCAATTCTGTCTCAGTATTATATAGGATAATGAAAGGCAGTTGCATTTTTTATGGCATCTTAGACTTTTGGTCGTCAAGTTTTCTTCAACATTTATTGACATCAAATTCTGTTTCAAGTAGATTTTCTGAAATTATTAAGTGGAATATGCATTGTAATTATTAGTTGTTTTCTTGTTACTTTACTATAAACTTTAAGCCAATCAGTTGGTCGATTGTAGGACAATTGAAGCTTCTTAAATATAATTGTGATATTTGTGCTGGAAAATTTTTGCTACAAGCTTTTGATTACATAAATTTTCTGTTAAATTATTAGTGAATATAACAATCATTGAAATTTTATGAAATTTACTTATAGTGAGATATTTTCAAAAATTTTAAGTGCATTTAGTGGGAGGGAGAAATAAACTTCTGGTCATTATTTTGCCATCATCCTGAAATAATTCCTCATCTGAAGAAGTAGTCTGAGGTAAGGTATGTGTATATTATATAAAATGAATTTCACACTGTATGTCTTTATTCACTATGCATATACGGAGTGTCCTTCATAAATAATACCTAAGACTATATTTGACTATTATCTTTTCTAAATTTCTCATCTTAGCAAAAAAGACTTGAGCAAATTAACTTTTTTATCCATTGCATTCGAATTTCTCAACACTTTCTGTAATTAGTCATTATACATAATTTTACTTATTGGAATATAGAGATATATACACAGGTAAATTATGCTAGACTGTATAAATTGCTCCAGTAATATCAAAGTTTTCTGCCAATTTTGTCTCTTAGAATCACGAAAAATAAGGTTAAGTGGTAAATGTCCTTTTTAGGTCTGACATGAACTGTGTGGAAACAAATTAGTCAATGAGAACTACAAGTTTTCATAAACAAGATACCATGAATGGTATCTTGTTTATGAAATAGCTATGAATATTACCCAATAACAAGGTGATGACAACTCTGCAATGAGTAATGATTGATAAGATTCTTACCTTCAGCCAAAACCAAAACAAATGTTTGGTTTCATGCATTATTTTTATTAGACAGAATAGACACTTCATTTGGTGGAAAGTCATTTATACATCTAAAACTATTTCTGTTATTCAAAACGCTGGTATCTGCTTCAAGGTAAATTAAAAGTGTATTTACTGTTTTAATTTATTTTGTATACATAATAGTAGACAATGATAATTACAAATGGTATACATTATAATAGACAATGATAATTACAAATGGTATACATTATAATAGACAATGATAATTACATGGACAACCATGAACAGCGATAAACTTTACTATTACCTTAAAAAAATAGATAAATTTTAACAACAGCTGGCCTTCTAATTACAAACGTTAATTACCTCGCTGAGAATAATGTGTGATCGAACATAGAGGAATCAGTAATGTTGATCTTTTACCACATTATGACGTCTAAATTAATTAAATAATGATTGTGAGGACGTATAAAAAAATATTCTCAGTCTCAACTGTGAGACTAATGATAGAGAAACAACAATCGATGTCGGCCTAACGCGGAATTATCATCGTTTATTTACATCGATATAGTTGCTGATTTAGAGGTCGAATCTCACAAATGTAGTACATTGAAACGTTAAAATGTTCAGGACAATTTTTGGGCAAAAATGTGATAATTCTATATTTGTGATTTGAAGACTGATAAAGATAACTCGAATTTTGCGTAATTAGTTTTTCGAGAATTTTGGTGCATATTGTGGAAGTCTGAAGAATGGAATCTATTACTGGGATTGCATAAGATTGTCTGCTTTTCTCGGCCAATTGTTCTACTTCTGGATCAGATGGGAAGAATACTGGGGCGGGTAAACTTTGAGTGAAATGAGGAAATATAACAGGTAAGTTTAGTTTTGCCACGTAGGTTAACATAAGCCATTTTACAAAGAACATATTTGTAACCAGTCGACATTTTTGAATGATTTTCAAATGTGACTGAGAAAAGCATAGTTTAGCGGCGTAAAACTGTGCATTTCATGAACAGATTTGAGGTAGGTGTTTAATCATATGAGCAAGTTTCAGAATTTGAATGTTATTAGTATTCTTTTCTATGACAATAGTGCTACCAAGAGAAATGTTTGGCTTTCAGCTAAATTTTCTTTTGCTTTGTTGTAAAGGTTTTTTGTTGCAATATGAAATTTTCGCTAAATAATTAAAGCTTTTGTAAATGAAATTATCCAAATAAATACCGTTAATTTCTAAATTGGGAGGCTGTTACTCCCTGCTACATCCTGGTTTGAAGAGAAACTGATAAAGGAAGACTCACAATCAGAGATGGTAAAAAAGAAATCATTTAAGCACTAAATTTTCATAAAGTTGTGACGCTGCACTAACTTGTGGCTAAAAATCACTTAACTTAATCTCAAAATACGATTTAATTGGTTTCTTGTTTTCGTATTTCGGGTATATTTTTAACGAAGATATTAACAAACAACAAGTGTTAAATATATAGTGTGTCGTATCTGAAATCAGTTTTTCTAATCGAGCCATAAGCTTCACTTTTAGTAGTAGCACTGTTGTGTGCTCCGACATTAAGGCCATTAAACACGTGAGCCACCACCGGGAATCGAACCCGGGACCACTTTCAACGTAGTCGAACGCGTTACCCACACGGCTACCCGGAGGCTTCCAGCTTCGCTTTTAGCTGTTGATTGTAGATAATGATTCTTGACCCTGGATAGGTTTAAGGTTTCCTCACCATCGTCCCTTAAGGATGCCATTTGAAGCATTCGTATTGACCGATTGAACGAATCTTTTAATCTGCTATCATTATCGACGACTTCAGGGGACCCTATGAAAAGCATTGGAGACAGAAGAGAAGACTTTGAAACACTATCAGGATCGCATTCTCTCTTGTCTATTCCTTTTATTCGCAAACAAAAAAATTACAATAAATAGACGGGAGTTCAAGAGCTTGCGAAGAGCGGCGCCTTTCTGTTAGGTTGATCTATCAAAAGACTTGAACATTCTGTCGGGAACCCTTCAGGCCCATCGCGTGACCGCCTTACCCGACGTTCGCTCTCTCACGGTAAGTTAATGTATAGAAAGTGTTGGTTGGAACGGAAAGGGGTAAGAAGGAAGAATTACATGCCTCGAAGACGCTCAGAAGTTGAAAATACATCCAGTAGTAGCGGTCAACAAGATAACGTTCATAGCCTCCCTTAAGTGGTAAACGTAAGAAATTTAATGTCGTCAACTTAACGTGAGAAATATTAATAAGTCTGATGTGGTCAAGCTCAACCATGTGGAAAGGTGCTATGTTCAGGAAGAAAACAACCTTAGAATTTCAACAACATTCATTAAATAATATTTACTCTGTGGAATTTATAAGTTTGTTTTCTTCCTGGAGAAGTGTATATGAGTTGTTGGTGTAAAAATATCGATTAAGCATATCGAAAGAAAAACTCAGTAATTATCACAGCAGGTTTTTGACCAGTTTCGTCAACGACAGCTGATTCGATTTGTTTCGTCAACGAGTTGACATATTCAGGAGAAGAGCCGCGCCGTCCTCTGGGTGCAAGGGGTGCATCGCACCCGGGCGGCGACAGAAGCGTAGCCAGCCATTATTATTGTTAAAACGACATTGTTTGTTGCTTTCTCTATAATACGCTCGACTTATCTAAGAGAAATAATGATGTGAAATTAAAGACTGGCAACCATTTAGAAGATAACTCAATACAAGAAAGGAACATTTTATATTTTACATCAGTGAATTTCATCGAAGAATTGAAATCAATAAAAGATTTTCTAGTACCAAAAATAAATCCTCTTCAGGTTTTATTAAGGTATTTTCTAGAGATTTTATCGGCGCCTTTCCTTATTTGCAAATAGCTTTGCGTGTTTTACTGTTGCGAAGATAATGAAGGTAAACTATATGAACTCATGGTAAGGTGAACTATGAACTCATAATGACTATTCACTATATCAGCGTATGGAAAATGCATAATTATCTGTTACTGATGCTCTGTGACCAATGTAAGCTGTGGAACGAAAGATGGACGTACGAAATAATTTTTACTTGCAAATCAGGATAAGTATGGTTTTGGTATTTAATTTAAATGGGCGGCAAATTATGTTCGCACCCGAGCGACAGATAGCGCGGATCTGTTCAGTAGTCTTCAGGACGAAACTAGTCGAATAAAAACCTACTATGGAAATTACTAAGTACTCTTTCTTTCAATATGTTTGTTGAGTTCCACAAAGTCACGCTTGGACATATTAATTTTAACCAATAAAGCGTTCGCCAATTTACCTATCGGAGTCGCCTAACTAGTAATTTATTTCCTCGTATACCAGTACATACACAATTTTACATAATTATATGAATCGCTTTATCACCATCGTCATTATCCTGTTTGTCTATTTTATTTTCATCGTTCTTCTGTAACACTCATCATCGTACTTCAAAACACTCGTTTTAAGTAAAAGTATGAGTATATGTCAAGGATAGCGCCGTCAAGTTCCTTTCGCCAAAAATATCATCTCGCGTACCGCTTTTTAAGGCACGCGTGCCATAGATTCACCGCTCCCGCCACAGACGATCCCTACCTACGCCATTGCTTTCCGCTATCCTATGCAACCTGTCTACAAGACTGAAATATAGGTATTTCTCAGTAATTTTTGAGTATGAAGTATTCTTGAGACGAAACTGTTAGATAACTGTTCTTTCGCATATTGACGAGATGTTGCTTAGGAAAAATCGTATTTATAATGCGTATTTAAATAAGTAATGCATATTTATTTAAGGGCGAGATTAGAATTTAAGAAGGACAAATATCAAGCTTGAAAAAATATTAAAATTATGGCAAATAACGAAAATAATTAAAAAGTGACAACTCATCTGCCCAGTGGCAACATTTG
>KZ308147.1:2541421-2569578 GCA_000376725.2 Ladona fulva | reverse complement strand
GGGGGGGGGGGGGGGGGGAAGAAGGACGTAATGTTTAAATATAAGTCTGCCCTTCTGGCTTCGGAAGAGGAAGAACAACTGCCTAACTGGTGTAATTTAGCGAGAGAGGAAAATTATCTCGCGGCAATTATTTCGAGCAAAAAGAATGGGAATCACTCGGCCAAATGTGTCTTTTAGCCGCGAAATGGCGTATGAATGGGTTATCTTCTTCAGTTCGGCCGAATTCGTAATAAGTGTTCACTCACCGAAGATATGCCTCCGGAAACTCCTTTCAGATAAATCATCGCTAAAGAGGGTTAACGACTGTGCGGAAATATAATTCATTTGAGGAAAAGAGCCTGGTCTTCAGCGTCATAGCCAGAGCACAAATCGCAACGATTGCTTCGTGGAGGAATGCCTCGGGAAAATTCTGGAGGAAAGGCGTAGAATGATGTGTATATTAGGTTGCGAAGTCATCGAAGTCACGGAATCAATTTATTGTCCATAAATATAGAGTAATTTCTTCAATTGTCTTAGAGTATGACCTAGTTTTTTCATCGTTGATATCTTTGAAAGAGAATCAACACGAAGTCAGGGAAGATCAATTTTCTTAAAAAAATCTCGAAATGTGAATTAAGAATTTCTTAAATATCCAATTACGAATCTTCCTTGTTCGTGTGTTAGTATTTTATTTGTAGTATGCAAGTTCACTATCTTTTTATATGGCGTGTTTGGAAAAAACATACGAGAAAAATGTTTCGCTACAGTTATGAAGGAAAGAAACTTCGAGGCATGAACTTGACTTACTTCGGCCACAAAGTGACGTCGAAGCAAAACTTCAACTGGAATTAGAGTCTGAGACAGTAATACGTCAGCTCTAATCCAGTTTTAATCTTCACTTATGTTAGTGCTAAAGTTAGCCATCTTAGCTAAGATTATTCCAACAGGAAGCTCAGAATTACATAAAATATTACCGAAGTAGAACGGTCTTGAGCTTGATACTATGTCCTAATAAAGTTGCTTGGAATTTTCATTGCGTTGTTTACAATTTGCTTATAAATTTGGAGGATTGGTTTTGCTATGGACGCAGGAAAACAAGATACGCCCATAGGTATGGTATTCTTTTCTCGATAATGTTCTGAGAATTTGCTGTTAGTAGAGTGCGTGGATGTAATGTTGAAAACGATGATTGAAATATCGTTCATCTCTAGATATTCATTTTATCCTTGGGGTCGGATTTTGTCGGATAGTAACTACTTTTCAAAACATCGAAGAAACTAACTACATACCTATTTCCATATTTATTGTATGTGCATATATACATATCAAAGACCGACCTGAGGTAGGCTGGCGCCACGGTAAGGGTGTCATGTAGAAGCCCCTTCCATTTGGATACTTGTGAAAGATGATTATTCAAAGACGCTTATTTGTCAAGAGAATATTTTCGGTATTCATTAACTTAACTTTATATAATAAATAATAATCGGTGTGGTAATATAATTGTTATTGCTAATATTATTATCACTATACTATTTAAATTTAAGATAACGTTTTTATCGAAAGGGAATGCATCTCAACATTCGATTAATTCACCAAGCTTTCAAATCGGCAATAATCCACCTATTTAACTAACAAAAAATTTCTCAATAAACTTTCTAACAAACCCTTTGTTCGACCTGACCAACGTCAAGCGCCCATAACTCCTCGGCGCCCCGGGCAACCGCCCGGCTCGCCCGTCTATCGGACCGGCTCTGTTCATACCCATTCCATATCAAACATATCTCTGCTTTACTCAATTTCAATTTCTTCATTTAACTATCGTGTAGAGTTCTTTATTTACGGCGTAAATATTTCAGGACTGGAATCCCAAGCGGATGCCGATACGTAAACACTTTCGAAAGGGTGTTATGCTTTAGGGCTTTCCTATTTGTTCAGGATTGCAGTACCTCTAATGTTCTTCGCTGGGAGAGAATAATTGAGGAGAAAATATTCAGATTCTAGAATCGCAGTCTATACCTCGTAGCGGAGAATTCATTACGATATCACGCAACCAAGATCATTCCAGTACGTGAATGTTATTTATGGTATTTCAGAAGATATATGAAATGCAGGTCAACGCCTCTGAGGCAGCGCTGTAGAATCGTTGGCACAGTGCCAGTTCCCACGCGTGCAAGTAGAAAGACGGAGGTGAAACATTCTCAAACTTGGCATCATTGGCTTAAATGCCGAGCCAAGTAACCAAGTGCGAGTGGGAAGTCAACACTCGCAGCAAATCGCCAACGAGAGTCTAAAGAAGCGACCAACGAGGTGAAAGATTAAGTACGTACCTTATTAATGCTAGATACCTTTTTAGCGAATGAGGTACCTAATTCATTAATGCCGCTTCGAAGCAATTCATAACATTGTAATTCTTCAGCAATTTTTACCTTACGAGAGAAAGGGGAAACTTCGACAGTAAATAGTTTAAAATGCTCGAGACTGTATTTTTTCCACTTAGAAATCAGCATTTGAATAGAATGAGAGAGTATTTCATGGCAGCGACATTTAATTTCTAACTTATTCCGAGGTGTTAATATCTGGACAGATTAGAAAAAATGTACTAACATAATAGAAAACTGGAAGGGCCTCTTTGGCGTGCAAATGGTGAGGAGGTTCAGTGAGATTGATCTTACTTCACAAAAACCAACAATGTCTAGACAGGGGGAGGCAGTTCAGCTGCTAATTGTTACGGTGCAAAGGAGTTCGTCTTTGGCCACTTGTCAGTCTGTCAACAGACATTGTAGGTTTTTGTGAAGTTTGGTCACCGTTGTTCTGATCTCTTTTCTATTCATAATTGATCTTACGTTTAGATAATTTTATCTCAGCGTTTATTGAGACTGCAAGTTGACGCATTTTCAAGTATAGTCAGTTGCTTTTTCACCAAAGTAACGTATTTGGTACCTCAACCGAAATGCGCAATCGTATCTCCTCACACATCAATCCGACATTTCCTTATGGTTGAACAAAAGAAGAACAGAATAAGTTTGCGAGCGTTGATTTTGATGAAGGATTTCAGGTATTGAGCAAAGAGTCATTTTATTCACATGTCGGCATTATTCCATCTAAAATAACCAGCATTTACTACGAAAATACATTGACAAAACGGAATTTAACCCAGTGAGGCTTTTGAGCTTAGGTGGATTCTGGTAACTGCCTTCACTATGTACCACACCTATATGAACTAAGATTTTCTTTGCCAAAGTAGTTCTATCAAACAATTTGCATCGTTTATTTTAGAATGACTTTTTAATGGATTCAACTTCCAGATAAAGAATTTATACACGGTGGAATAATTCTTGCAATGGGAAAGTGAAGTAATCTGCATTTCGTTCAATATTCAGGAGTGTATTTTAATATCGAAGCCGTAATTTTGTGAAATAGCCTGATTTGTCATGTAAGAAAAACGTGCACACGCTTTTCCCCATCCCATGAATAATTCAATCAGTTAATGAACTGTTAATGAATTTTTGAAGGGTAAAACATTTTTAACTCTTAAGATCCACATAATCATTTTCTTATTTTTTGGGTACTGTTTGCATGCTTGTACTTTAATAATTTTGTATTATGTAATTTTAGAATGTTGTGACCTTTATATCCTCCTCACACATCAATTCGATATTTCCTTAGGGATGAACAAACATAGACAATAAGTTCTTAAGCGTTGAATTTGATGTACGATGGATGAACTTTGTAACCTTTATTGTATATTGTGTTGTTATTTTATTATAGCGAAGGTAATTGGGGACACCTGTTTGCGTTAAATGATAATAAAAATAATAATGATAACAACTTATACTTAATTATCTTATATATAATTAAAACATCAGTAATCCTGGATACCTGCCACTTAATTGGAATATTTTTAAATGAAGACTAATGATTTTTGTAATCAGTTCTTTCCAGTAACACCTTTACTTTTTGGCGAGAACGAAGTATATAATAATAATAACAATAATAATATCAATCTGACTTGATGGATACGAGCAAAATCAGTAATGTCTCAGGCGCACGAGAATCAGACATTCCTCAAAAGATAACCTAAAATACCCCTCATATTCCATTCCATTTATTATGGTTTTGTAAGTTTCGAACTCTTGGAAACATCCTGCCCTCTACTAGAACACGCACATTTTCTCATGCGCCATCCTAATCATTTCCTCCCCGGTAATGAGCCTCGCCTATTTAATTAAAATAATGTTAAAGGATATTTTTTCCATTTAACCTCAGCGGGTCCGAGGTACTTGGCGAATAAAAGAAAGGAGAAATAGCTTCTATTTTTAACATCGCATGGCTTGGCGTGCAAATCGCACCTTTTGTTCAGGGCGGTTCGCTCAAGGGCGTCGGGACCAACTTCCCTTCTCTCCTCACCTCCCGCTACTATTTTCCTCCCTTCGACCTCACAAAAGCCTCCCAAGCGAAGGCCGTCTCAACAATTACTTCGGACTGACCAATCCAGCCGTGAAACACAAACCCGTATATAAGGCTCCCGCAAGAGCTCCCCGAACTGCATGACTTTCTTCCCCGGGAACGATTCCTAAAGACTTCGACGAAGTCGATAAGCATACCCGCCTCGCGATACTTTATTCTGCGACAGTTATCTGAATAGCTAATTTAATGTGTAGTTTTGATAAAGGTCTGCTTTTAATGTATTCAATGTTTTTCGATGATGTTTTACGGAGTTGTTCTGTTTAGGTAACCTAATAATCACACAATTTCGCGGACGTCTCCATAGTACTACAAGTGAAGATGGACTTGTGGGCACCCGTAATTTTGGTCCGCGGAGATTTGGTCCGCTACGATTTGGTCCCACGACAATTTGGTCCCGCGGCGGGACTTGTGATTAGGTGCCCTCTGGAGGCTAGCTTAGGGCATCGTCCTATTGGGGTATTATCCACAGTAGAGATTCATTGAAATTTGTGATGAATAACTTTGTATAATACGTAACAGTGGCGTATCCTAGAGTAATGAGAGCAACTCGATAACTTTTTGAAAATAATCATCCTAAGTGTAGCAGAACTGTTTCAGGCGTTAAAATGTTCAGTGGGCATTTATTAGTTGAAAATCAGGAGTTGTATCGGACATTATATTTTATCTGTTAACACTTTAAGTGGACAGTAGTTTTAAAGTGTAGGAGGGCCATAAAAAGTTCTTTCTAAGTTAATTTTGGATGGGAAATATGCCCATTTACTCTCCCCCCCCCCGAGTTTACTACTGAATTATCATGAAACTCTGCGGCCAGAACGTAATGTAAAATCTGTCCATTCAATACGAGTCAATAATTTGTTTTTTACCAAAAATGTAGCGATGTAATTTTACCCGTAATGCATTTCAATGTGTTTCATGACAGAGCGATTTCTTATTTCATGTTTTGTATGATAACTTCTTAGGAGTGCCTTAGATTTTATCTTCGCCCCTCTGGCCTTTGATGATGTAAATCCTCTATTGGTAACTAGGGTTCCTGGTTATCGGAGCTTTTGAAAATATTTACCATTTACTTTTAAGTAATAAGGTGTGATAGTCGATGGCATTAAGATTTTCTGATGAAAATGATTTTAATAAATATAGAAATATACCGAGAAAAGAATTATGAACTGAAATGATCGAATGGTTTGATCACCTCTTAAGCACCTTGAGATAGGCTCACGTTTACCTATGTGATGAGACAACCCTACAGAATATACCTACTTAAGTAAATAAAAATCCTTTCATAGATACATCTTACTCTTTCCTACATTGCATTTATTAACAAATTTTCCACACACATCTTTGGATATTATTTAGTTAATTTCTTCAGCCATCTTAGCGAAGTTGAGTGATCTGTAAAAATTATGGCAACTTATATGGCTTATCTTCTTTCCTATTTCCGCCAGTGGCATATTAATATCCAGTCACATTATTCTATTCAGTATTTGAAATCACAGATCTCCGAAAATATGCGGTATTTATTGGGCAACTTTCGTTTCTATCAGCATCTACATGAAATAATTAGATATGAGTGGATGATGGCTTTTCTGGTCATTTAAAATGATTGTATTACTTGGAATCATATATGAAATATACATGTATATCCTAGCCTTCTTTACGGATTAAATTTAGAGAGTTTTCATGCGTAAATGATGTTCTGAGGTTTGGCTTCCGAGTATAGTAATAACATGAATCAGTCTCCTTTAAAGATTTTATTACATAGAGCGATAAGCGATCTTGCTATAATTTATTACATTAGTTTATAGTTGGTTGATGATTTTGGCATTGATCAGAGGTGCTCATAAAACTATTAGATGCCTGAGGAAGGACATCCGTAGGCATCTAATAGTTTTATTAGCACCTCTGATGAATGCCAAAATCATCAACCAACTATAAATTAATGTAATAAAATCTAGCAAGATCGCTTATCGCTCTATGTAATAAAATCTTTATTTAGAACCTCCGATGGAACAAAGACAAAAGTGCAAGGAGCTATCTTTCCGATATCTTTTCTTAAGAATAATTAACGTGTATAGTGGCCATGAGAGCTGAAAATAATAAAAAACTATCGTGCCTTCGATAGCCAAGAGGGTTTTGCGTTCGCCTTTGGCGAAAGCGGTCCCGGGTTCGATTCTCGGTGGCCCATGTGTATGAAATGACCTCAGTTGTCGAAGCAATTTTAAAAATACAACCACTTCAAAAAAATTTGAGCTTCGGGTTTGTTTCGTCTACCATTCCTGGAAAGATGGCCTTAGGCTCGACGACTTTTACCTATTGTAATACATCACAATTACCTTTGGTATATCTCTCAAATCTTCAGAAGTAGCTCATGACTGAATTTTCTCATATTTATTGTTACTGATTAAGTTCTAATGCATGGCAGTTATTTTACCAAAAATGTATCCAAACAAGAAAAGGTGCAATGATGCTTGGCAAATGCATTCCAGTTTTTGTCACGTTAGCCCATACGTTGAGACAGCCATACAGAATCCTGCTTACGTAAATCAAAATCCTTGCGCAAAACTTGAAAAAAGGCTTTGTCGCATCTTACGGATATTTAAATAAATATAAACCTCTCTCTCCGCGTCCTTTTCCAGCATTTACGATCAATTTCCATCGGTCCCGCAAAAAACCCAAAACAGTGAGATCCATGTATCTTCCATGGGGGGTGGTATCAGACCATGTATATAACATTAAGAACTGTTTGGCATCGGAATTGTCTCTGACCGCATATTCTCTCTCTCGACTAAGGTTATAATGCTCTGGAAGAATAGACTGAGAAAATGTTAGCGAATTTTCGTTGAGGGGGGTCGCTTCTTTCTCTCTCCTCAAGAGAGTCTGTTATTTATTGCACTCCTGCCGCTGGAGCCGAAGACCCGACGTGGCTGAACAAGGACCTTAACTGAGTCTGATGGGTCAGTGACAACCGACATAAATCCACGTCAAGGAACTTAATGGCGCAAAAAACGCTCGGTCGTGGGCGGCCAATCACTCGATACGTTTTGCACTACCGTAAATTCGGGAGCCGTGACGGGGGATGGGTTCCTTCAAGCGAGACTTCACAACTTCATTACTTTAAGATTCCGCTGCAGCGTAATAACTGGTTGGATAAGGCTGGAGGATTTCGGTTTGCTTCGGTGCTTTTGTAACGCAGTCGCTGGCATTTACTGCCAGCAGGGTCTTTTTCATCAGAAGTTTTGTTTATACGTCCACTAACAGATGTTTTTAATCTTACCGCGAGACTTGTTTAGCTGATCGTCTGGTAGCACGGCGAAGTTTTTTAACTTCGTTAATTAGGCCCCGTTGTATCTTTCTCAGAATCAGTATTTTTGAAATGTAGTTTCCGTGCAAACATGTATAATTGATCTATTTTCATTCCATTCATTTATTGTATTAAGAATATACTCACAGGACAGTTGATGTACTAGTATTGTTAAAGCGCATCGACAGCTAAGGTCATTTCGCACGTAGGCCCACACCAGTAATCGAACCCGGGACCGCTTTCATCGAAGTCGAATGCGCTTCCCACTTGGCTATCCGGGAGCCCTTTTAAATTTTAATATCCTTCGATTAATTTTTTCACTTACAGTGTTTATTATATAATTTGATAAACATTGAGAAAGTTTGTAATATATTCCTCATCTATTATTATAAGAAAAACTTAGCTCTATTATATTATGTAGTCAGTAAACGTTTGAGAGGAAGAGATGTTAATTTTAATTTTACAAAATAAAAGAGTTTTAATGTTGAAGTCCCGTAACGTTTAATGGATAAGATAGGGGAATGAGTATATAAGAATGAGATTGCTAATTTCTATACGAAAAATGTTTTTGTAAGTAAGTAAATTTTCGTTCTTTCTAAAAATTGTTCAGGCTAATTGCATACATAAACGCTGAGAATAATTCTTGAATATTGAGGTAAATTTAATGGTGTAACAGCTTTGATTTAAAAAAGAAGAAAGAATACGCATATTCAAAAAGGCATTTTCTGAAAGGCTGAAGATCATGATTGCAGGAATAAAGTTTTTGTGATTAATGAATGATAAATTGGAGAAAGGATTGTTTAATTACCACGATCAACGGATTTTATACCGCTTAAAATGCTTTTCATGCTCGTTAGTCGTTTAATTCTTGAAAAATGCTTCTGACATTCAGCTGATGAAATCTCACTTCTCGACCTCAAAGTCAACCTTCAATTATCACTCGAATCTCAAATTTTTTCTCTAAATAGTAAATTGCTTCCGCGGAGCAAAATTTTAATTTTTAATCACCTTCAGCTATTTCTATTACAAGCGGATTTGGCTTTATTTACTGCCATATCGATTCGACAGCTACAATTTGGTATCTTTTAATGATAATGAATAATGAATCAGTAATTTAAAAAATTAATGAATTATTAGAAATTTATATAATATAAAATGTACACACTAATTTTTCACTTTAAATAAAATTTAAATTTAGTGATGCATTTTCTAGTGAGAAATAATTGAAAACAGAGAGCTGATCGATTTAATTAAGAGCTGAATTTTTTTACGAGACTGTTGTTACTAACATAGTTCCGAATAGCTAGATCAAATTTCTATCCTCTTGATGTGGAACGCCTTAACAGTTAAAGATGCTATAAAATTTTTATTTTACGGGCATGGACTTTCGATAATATTTGTATCAAATGCTCTCACTCCAAAAATTGCGTTTTTCTCAAAATTCCTCTCCCTAAGAAAAACGCACTCAGATGAATTTCGTGATTTTTTTCAGTGATTAATAACGCATAACCTGTACAATGTCTTCAGACCAGGAATTACCCTCTCCCTCTACGTCGGAGTTTTCAAAATTTAAGACATCTGTGGTCACGCTTCGTGATCGCGATCTCGCGATACTGATAAAATCGTCTTTGAGATACATTTCTCGGTAAAAAAGCTGTTTCTCGCCTCAGTGGAGGAAGGATAGTTGGAGGAGGGCGGGTAAATATCTCCGTCCGATCAATGATTAAGAGAAAATAGACGGAGGGTGGCTTAAGGGGCGGAATATGTAGCTTGGCGTTAAAAAGGAATAGGGAGGTAAGTGAATAGTTGCGTCGAATGTATACTTGAAGTGGTTGACTTGCATGCGTGTTTGTGTCGAAGAAAGGGAGCGTGAGGGGCGCCATCGAACGTAGGAAAGGCGAAACGACCGCCTTAACGTTATCAATAATGAATGGGACCCGCTCACTTCCTTCTCTCCATGTCCCTTTCCTTCTTTACCCACCCCTCTACTCTCTCTTACACCTCTCAGATACACGCACTCTCGTCTCCTATTTTACCCTCTTTCTCCCATCTTTCCATTCCTGTTTCTACCTTTCCCCACTTTATATCACTCCATTTTCCTCTTTATTATTCTCCTATTTCTCTTCAAGCTTTTTTTTCCATCTCTTCATTTATTTCCTCTTTAGCAATACAAAGTCTTGCTTTATCGGACGTCCCACATCTTACTACGTTTCTCTTTTCATTTCCGTCTTTTCCCTTCTCTCTAATCTTATTCTACATCCCTTCATCATGCCCACGATATCCATTATCCTTATCCCCGTGTTTTCGTTTTTACTTCATTCTCGATTCTCCTTGAGGTTCTGTCTCTGCTTATGTCACGTCACTTGATGCAGTTCTTATGTAATTTAGTGAAGCATATATTTGCTAAGACTCATTTTCTGCTCCTATTTTCATATTTCATCAATTGCCATTGACACGATAAGAAAATATGATTATTTATGTTTCTTGCAGGATTTTCCTCATCTAGACAAATGAATTAGTCTTATCCTTCCACAAGTTATTAGATTTGTCTAGACGAGGAAAATCGTGCGATGTCTGCTCTTTTCTGTGAAGTTCTATCATACATTTTTTTCTCCGCTAAGTGGTTTCTGGGTCAACATTTCTCTTGTATTTTCCAAATATTTCAACTCGATCTGTGTTACTTTCTTTTCAACATCCTTGCCCATTTTTCCCATTACTTTCGTACTTTATTCCCTTTATCATCTCCTTCAATTTATCAAGTATGTCCTTCCTTGTCAGAACACACCGTCCTCTAATTCAATCGCTATCCACCTTCTCCTCGTCTCTTATTTTTTTAATGCGTAATATTTACACACTGTACCTTTCTAGAATTTTTAGCCATCTTAATATCCTGCTTTTGCGTCACCCTCTTATTTGTATACCTATTTAATGTATTTATATACAAGAAGTTTTTATTTTCAATTATTTAAGCTTGTTACCTCCTCGAGACGCTTTTCCTTTTAGTTTTCACTTTTAAGTTCTCTCCATATTTCCATTAATATTTATTAGTGGAATAATGTTTCTATAATTAAATTATCTTCTTATCTTTCACTTTTGCTTTTCCTCCGCTGCAAACGCTAGAACAATCTAGATTTATTCTCTACCCTAATCCGTGCCATTTTCGTCCTCCAATTCATTCGTTTTCTTGCTTCATTTTCCTCTAACTTCGAGTTTGGGAACGTTTAGAAAAATCTTATAATTAGAGGTAACTTTCGGGGCAAAGGTTTTCCGAGAAGAGGCGCACAGAGAGGTAGAGGACTTCGCCGAAAACTCCTCTTCTCCAACCGTTTAATTTCCGCAGATTTGCAGAAGTCGAAAGGCAGAAGACACCCACATAAACACGCGCACGCATGCAAACAAACGCGATTGCAGATGTGGACGCACTGAAATGGAAATGGAAGGCAAGAACACACGGGAGTTCAACTTCCTGTCTTTACGGGAACCGCCAAACATTTACCTCCCTGAATCAATGGAGGGATGGCGGCGAGTCATGAGAACGTAGGTTGAGCTGAGAGATGGAGTCTGAAATAGAGAATCACAGGAATTCTGAAATTTACAGTCACATTTGCGCTCTGGTGGGTGTGATATCACTGGAAACCACTCCGCATCTAATTTAGGAGGTTCCTCTTATTTGGTGTCGTGTTCTTCCATTCCTCCATTAATTTTATCCTATTTTCCGTCAATGAAGCTTCTGTTGTCAGTCCAAGCAAGGACAAACTCGACCAGAGAGTGAGGTAATCCCAGGTAGTGTCTAAGAAGCAGGGTTTACGTTCTGCATAATAAATTGAACCGCATTTGAAAAAGGTTTCCTTTAACTGTGCTTGAATTACAGATAGCATTAACGCTGCTAAACTTATATTTAACTGAGTAAATAAAATCAAAATGTGTAAATATAAGAGATATTGGTTAAAACAAGAAGAGTAACTTAGGTATTCCAGTCCTTCAAGTATCTTCCATCTCCAGACATCTCACTGAATTCCATTGGATTTCTTGATATTTCAGTAGAGCTCCGATGTTTATTTTGCAGCAGTATTATTTTACTATATAGTTCCAAACTAGTAGAGAAATGGTGTAAAATATCACTGAAAATAATTAAATTTTCTTTTTGTAATTTTCCTGCGGCTATTAATATTTAATAACATACAAAAGGAACAGCTTTCTGGAAAAACATATCGTAGCTCTAAAATTTTTATATTCTTAATGGCTTTTTTAATTATTTCGGATGCGGTTTCTAACACATTAACTGTTCCTGATTTTACGTGTATATGAGGATTGGCTAAAGTCGCTTGGTAAGTTGCATAATAAATCCGAGATTTTTATCCTATCCGAGATAGATTTCCATAAGAAATACATGTAAAGTTCGATTTTATCGGTTACAGACTTTATTTCTTTTGCAAAATTAAAATAGAAGGAATAGTCATATAAAATTGAGAAAAGTATCAAAAGAGAGGAAATTAAATACAAATTCTTATTATTGCCGTGGAATATTGCTTTCGTTTTAAAGTTGCGAAAATTTGGGTAAAATATACGAATATTTTATGAAATTTTGAGGTTGTTAACAACCCGTCCCATTGACGACCAATGTGATTGTTGATTCCGAGTTCATGCATTTTCCCATAAGAATGCATGTATATTTAGGCCCATATAAAAGAATTGACGATATGAAGAGGAGGAAATTATTCAAAGATTTTTAACTATTAAAGTACGAAAAATTTGTAGTGATGAGTCGCAGGGGCAACAAACATACGTAGCACCGTAAATAACTACTGGATATGAATGAGTAACTTTTTGTCTATCAATTCGGACTCTTGACACATTTTACGATTTAATTTTAAGATTAGAACCAGAATTCGAAAATCTTGCAAACTTGCACATTAACTTGGGACATGTTTCATAAGAAAGAAGTGCCATACACTCACATTCTTATTGTTGATTGTAGATTTCGGCTTCGAACTTTGATTAGAAATTTTTGTTTTCGATGACCTGTCCCATTGGAATAAACTATGAAGCGAGATGTTATTTTCTCTTTTGTACAAATACGTATACTATATTTAATCAGACATCTATCTTCAGCTAGTATTAGTATCGGGCACTTCAGCTAGCATTTAATAATGATGAAATAAAGTTAATTTATAATCATATATAGTGTATATGCACAAAATGTAAATTGAGCGATTTTGCGATCTAAAACTAATTATCGTATCACTGCACTAAGAAAAAACGAATGGAGACATAAAATGGGGAAAATATAAGGAATCTCTCGGATGGTGCGCGACCACTGAAACCTTATGTCCAATATATTGTACACTCCATAAGTTGTAAACTAACTAAACAATTAAAAAAAATATATGAATAAGTATAAATATATGTACAAACGTGAAAGATATACAAAGAAAATTCTTTCGTTAGTTAAAAATGATTCATATCTATAAGGGTTAAATTGCTGAGTTAAAGTGAAGGGACAATTGCTGAGTTAAAGTTAAGTCCATAAGTCACATCGTGAGGATTGGTTATTTACAATCTGGATTTCGTACAGTTCTCTTGACAGAAACCTTTGTGACTTCATAAGACACCGTAGTGAGTCACTCTAAGCCGAATTTACCTATTCTTAAAGTACGTAAAGCGGAATCGGCGAATAGAGGAGCGGCAGTACGTATGGCATTGCGCCTTTGAAAATCGAATTTCAGAGGAAGGGTGTGAGAAGAGGAAGAGTCGGAGGTGATGTCGGCAGAAAAGAGACGCAGCGTATTTCGGAAGAGAGAGATTTCATTTTGATTTTTCCTTTGTTGGTTCGACGGAGTTCAGGTGAACGGCAGAGGTATCGAAAAGAGGTAAAAACAAATAAGAGGAGAAAAATTGGATCCGGAATAAGGGTTATTGATGCTGAAATGGAGGAAGCGAAATAAATTGGAAATGCGGGATGGAGAGGAAATGCTCGCAAGAGATGATGAGAATGAAAGAGTACTAGGGAACTGAGGAATAATGTTACTTTGAAACGACATATGGTAAAGCTGCTCGAATATAAATGATTCGCAGAAAATATGTTTTATATGGTCTTTTAGGAGATTAAGAATGGATATTTTTTAGCATTGAAATTTTCTTTAGGTAAGGTTCAGGTTTAATCTGGAACGACCCAGATAATGAGACTAATTTTGTAAGATATCGAGGTAAATTCTTGACTACTGACTTAAAGGCCTTTAATCGGATCACTTACTATGAACTGTGATAAAATTGTAACGTTAATTCCATGGAAAAATTACCTGTATGAATCTATCAATATTAGTTGTCTGTAAGTCCGCCATGTGTTTTTCGTCATGGAACAGATTTAGGGAAATGATAATATCGGTTTATTTCAGTGCTGTTTTTCTCAACATTTAAATTTACGAATTTTCTAAAGTCTCTAGATGGCGACAATGAATTTATGCCCATAATACCTATGAAGATTACGTAATATCAAATGGAAAATGCGATGCTACATATCCAAGAAAAAACTCGTTTATTATATCGATATTTTATAGGGCAACTATATACACCTGACCAAGGTGTATATTATAATATCCTTACCGTGTTCACCTTTCTTT
The DNA here is from genome assembly GCA_000376725.2 of Ladona fulva. Classification (NCBI taxonomy): domain Eukaryota; kingdom Metazoa; phylum Arthropoda; class Insecta; order Odonata; family Libellulidae; genus Ladona; species Ladona fulva. Next base: position 2,555,214 of record KZ308147.1, on the reverse strand, counting down.
TGTATTGAAAATGCAGATCATTCATCAAACGATTCGCGAGAGAATCATAATAACAACAATAATGATAATAAATCTTATTGAACATTTGATTTGAAACTCGAGTAAATTTCAAAATTATTATTTAAATTACAAACTTTAAGAAGTATTCTTCAAATTTTCCGTCACGTGAATTATTGTTAGTCAAGGGACTAAGAAAATGTTTTAAATTCAAGCGCCCGTCACCTAAGAACCCAACATATATCCTATGTAATCACTTGCATAAAAATGGAAACTATATTCATTTTTCAATCAGGTAAAGATATTTTTGATAACCAATATGGTAATAGTAAGATTTCACGCAGGACTTTTTCAGTTCCATTTGCAACAGAAAACACCGTGACATTCGAAATATGCTACTCAAAGTTCAGAGTCGCGTGTTCTGAATAATTCTTGTTTCAACTGAATAGAATAATAACCTTTCTCATGCTTAGATTATGATGGAATAGACAGAATAATAGAAACTAACTATCGCAGTCCTAGCTAAAACGTATGGAAAGAGAGTTTCATCTTCTAGGTGCCATCGATTCTTATTTATGACGTCTGCAGAACTTAAAACCGCACGTTTACTGTCTACTTTTTTTAATAGGTGCCTTCAACCATTTCAAATTTCAAGTTGTTTCATAGAAAACAAAATGGACCTCATTCAAAACAGAATAAAATATTCAACACCTATTCGGTTACCTCACGGTCTCGTATAATCTAACTGAACACACAGCTATATCGAAAATTCACGGCAAACATGATTACTCTGAGACTGTGATTGATTTGACTCTATATCGAGCCATTCTCCTGCCGACCGCGGAGAACGCATAATAGTTCCAATTTTAGATCTCCATAAATTATAGGTAGGTTACACAGAGCCCAGAGGTAAGGGAGGCTAAAGAAAGAGTCATAATTTACGAGTTTGCAGTAATTTATGAGAATCCCTTTGATCGGAGTGGATTGGTAGTTAAGCGAAGTAAAATCTGGAACTGCCTCCCATTCGAAGCACCGAGGAGTTATACAAAAAGATTTTCCTCAGGTTTCATATTAAAATAGTCGCAAGCTGAGATTGTTTTTTCGTGGTGAAAATTTATTTATTGTCGCTGTGAAGGAAAAGCTTGCGATGTGTGTTAATTTGGCTTGGAATTAACTCAGCTTTTGGTTCAATGTGATGAATGATGTGAAGAGAGGAGTTGTATGTACGTAGCCGAAAGAATAGAGGCAATGTGTAGATTTGTCCGAAGTGGGGAAATTATAAAAGGTTAGGAAAGTACGAAAGAGTGTTGCGTATAAACGAGGAAATTAGCACCCTAAGGGAACAGCGTGATTGATACGTTTGCAATAACTCTGTATTTGGCATTTCCGTGCTGTGAAAATATCTGACCAACAGGATTCTTTGACTGACTTTGTTTGGTATCCAAAATCTAATGTTTTTTACGTTTACTCCCTATAGCTCCTAAAATTACATATGTATAATAGGTACGAGGATCATCGATTTATATTTCCAAATTAGGTACATTTCTCTTCCATTTCTTTATAGGATAGACTTTTTATCTCAGGAAACTCTAGGCTTTAAGATATTTTGATTTTTTTGATATAATAAATGTAGTTTTCTGGGATTAAGAATTGCATTTACCCAAAACTTATCTGTATTAGCTCGTCTTCGGAATCAATAACTTTTGATCGAATCTGATTTTAAAGTTTGAAGATGAAATCGCATAGTTTTTCTCCGAACCGCCTCGCCAAGAAGGGAATTACTATTACCGTATTTATTTGAGAAGGTTGATTTTGTGTATATATCTAGCCTCGAATTTCCACTTTAAATTTTCATTTTTTATCTTTGCTTATTTTATATATATTTTTTGCAAATTTCAGTATTTACCAATTCGTATGTAATAGATATTTATTTCTATAATTTCAATATGACGACTCATAATCTAAATTTAAATTTAGCACTTTTCCTCACACCTCAAAAAATTCTTCCTTATTTACCTTCTTATTTATACCTCTCCCATGTCTGCACAAGATGTTTTCATTAAATTATTTCATTAAGAGGTCGGCGAATATAAGGTAGTTATACTGTAATATAAATAGCTACAAGTATACTGTAGGTTTTGCAATGATTCTTGGGAGACTTAATGCATTATAACTGGTGTCTCTGTGAAAATGCTTGTACGATTGTAGTGTCAATGGCTTTCGTTTGTATCATGAATAACTTACGATTGCTGTAATATATTTATTTGGGAAATTTATTTCAGTTTTATTGTTCGATAATTATCTATGAAATTTGCTCGATTCAGAATATTATCTTCTAAATTTATATTTTCGCTAACCACTCGTCACACCTTTCCAAGGCGAGTTCGTCTTTGTTTATCGAGTGCCTGAGGTGCACCTTCCCACTACTTTTCCGCATCCCCTCCGGGTATTTCACCTTTGCAATGGACTGCGAGAAGCCCCATTCAAAACTTTTCCTCTTTTATTCCACCAGAGTAATTTCGGGCTCTTTTCCCGTGGGTGGAACTCACTTTTAATATCCTTCGTTTCACTGTGAAAGAAATGAAAACGTTTTATTTGCGGTTCACTGATATTTTATACGCAATATTTTCCATGGGTTGAGATGCACGTTTTTATATAACAGGGTAGGACCTATGACTCTATTTCTGAACAGTTATCATAGCCGTTGAAACTTTTTAGCCTCATCCAATGTGCTTCGAAATAGCTATTGTTAATGTTTTGGTAATATCGTTTCCAGGAATGACTTATACGGTAAAAATCTTATCATGAAAAGTTTTTAGCAAACTCGTGTAATTGATTGAGTGATAGTTTTATCCTTGATTTTATGCTTCAGGTTTTAGACGCAGTTGTGATTAAATTTTTTATTTCTAGTTCGTTGCAACGAGTTTAGAATGATTATATACCGCAGCTGCTGGATTAAAATACATTAGTTACCGAAGTCTTTTATTTTGTTGGCTCCTTGGAAAATCTCTGTCGATATTTTCTGTGGCTGCTCATCTTCTGGATAGTTTTACTTAGGACATGATTTAGAACAGTATGAATAGCTGAGGTTCATCTTAGCCCATAAATTGTTTGTAAACGCTGAAACTGCTTTAGAATTACTTTTCCCTCGTATCTTAAAAAATGTAGTTAAATTTCTTCTTGAATTCCTTCGAGCGTTTGTTTTGCTCATTTAAGCTCTTCGATCTAACGTCGGTGAGAATGACTCAATGCATATTTGATTACATTCTATCCATTGAAATAATTAATACAGGAATATAGATCTAATGGAATTATTAGAATACTTGGTCACCCTGATATTCTTCAACGAACTCCCACAGATCACCTGCTGACTTATAGTATCGAACTTTTCAAATTACTGTGAGAAATGAAGTATCCAGCAGCTCGTTACCGTATCTGAGGTTTGCTGATTGCAGGCACGGCATAAATAAATATTTACGCTGAATTCTATTTCACCTTTCATAGCAATAGGATACTCCTTGCTAGCGGTCAATTTCAAAAGCCCTGACAATTTGATTCGCCGGAGTTTTTGCCTTTGTTACAGCTACCAAATAAATCGTTAAAAATTAGACCCTTTCAAAGATTTTCGATTATTCTTACATTTATATGATTTAAAAAAATCATATGCATAAGTGGCGTACAAACTACATAGTTTTTAAAGATGGTAAGGAAACAAAACATCGTATGCTCCACAGTATAAATAGACCGTTATAAATATACATAACAAATAAACCATAGACCGTATATGGCCGAAATCGGTTTTATTAATAAATTTCTTCTGTGGAGCATACAAAGTTTTGTTTCTTTACCACCTTGGTATGGAGTTGCACGAAATCCAGTCGTCGAATATCAATATTACCTAGTTTTTAGTTATAAATTTCGTTATTCAGAAGTTCCTTTCGGTTTCAGCTAAAATATCGCCTGAGAGTTTCAGCTAAAAGATTCCTCACGTACCCCAACTAAAAAGTCACGCATACAGAAGGATTTCGTGTGACAACCATCTCCAGAAGAAGCAATAGAGGAATGGAACTTACGTTGAAGGATGACATCTTAACAAACCGCGTAAATATGCTGTAACTTCTTTCTTAAACCTTCCATAAAATGAAGGATTTCATTTTCCGCACCGCTCCGCGATTCATTCCCAATTCTCGTAATGCAAATGGGCCGGCGTTCCACGCGGTTTCGCAGCGACGAATGGGTCCCGCCGACGCCTCGTCAACTTTCATATTTCATCCGGCTCACATGCATTCATGCATATGCGCACCTAATCGCCCGCACGTGTACCTGAATATATCTAGGCATATATAATGCTACGCTCGATCGCGTGGGCGCTTCAAACGCCGCCGATGCCTCACCCCGTCCTCGGCCCACTCCCTCACCGGTGCTTAATCATTTGGCGGCGGGAGGGTCGGTTGATTGATGACCCGGAAGATTACAAGTTGGGAGCAACAATCGGTCCCACGAGACTCGCTCGATTCGACCCGCGCTCTCCCGGGAGAGACCGGACGCACGCAACGTCATGTCTCTCCGCGCCACCTCGCACGGCTCCCCGCGTGCCTTCTTTTCTTATTTGGTCGCGAAAGGGAGGTAAGGGTGGAAGTTAGGGCGGGAAGATAAACGTGTCTCGCGAAATCTATAACGTGACGAAAGTCGACGCTGCATTCGACGGTGATTGAAATCTAGACGTGTCCACATGGTGAGATGCGAGGGCGTGAGACGCGGGAGGAATGCGACGTCCAAGGGTATCTGATCCGTCCGTTTCTCTGCTTTTCGATCGAATTTCCCGCTGGTGACGTCATTCCTGTCGGAAGAGATAGCGTGGGTGGTGAAATTAATAAATTCCGAGTAATGTAGTTATTTTTTCCTCAGGAAAGGGCGTGCGAGGGCAGTTTGATACACGAAATTTCCTGGTTCCTCACCTCGGAGCATTTTTACGCCATGATTCTACGTACAGATGAAAAAAAATACAATGAATAAAAGTTTTAATTTTGCCGGTAGTTGCTGTAATCCAAATGCAGTGGTACATACCTCGACTTACGAACTTAATTCGTTCCAGTTCGAAGTTCGTAACTCGAAAAATTTGTGTCTGGAAACCCAGTTTTCATCATATTTTTCCGAATCTTCCGATTCGTATCTCGAAATTAAGTTCTAATCTAGAGTTCAAAATGAAGTTAGGAAAAATTTCTTATGTAGAGCGCTTCGTAAGGTAAGTGGTATGACTTCGTGATGTGTTTATGAGTACATCCTTTTTTTTTGGGAATCTGAGAGTCAAATTTCCATTGAGAATATACCCACAAAAATAATCAATTAGGGAGGTTTTACAGCTGATACGGTGATACGGATATATACTTATAGTTATATTTGTTTGTAGAAACGACAACCGATGGACATCAGCAGTTCTGAACTGGATACCAAGAGATGTGAAGAGACCAAGAAGAAGACCAAGGGACCGATGAAACAGAGACATCATTCAGTATTTAGGGGTAACATGGCAACGAGAGGCTCAGAATAGAGAGAATTGGAAAGCACTTTGGGAGGCCTACATCCGACGTCGGATTGAAAATGGCTGATGATGATGATGATATTTGTTTGTTTAAATTGATTTCTTTTTCATTTATTTGATATTGTCTTTTAGTATGATATTTAATAATATTTATATTTGGTCACTTTTCAGATTGTAAAATAACATAAACTAGGATTACCATAGATAAACCTGGCCATTCACGGTATAGCAAACCGCGACAGTAAGCTGGGAACTTAATTTATGACTTTTCTGTTAAAAATTTTATTTCATTTTGTTATTTTTGGACAAGGGGTTTTTGAAAGAGTTACTATTTGTCATAGTGCGTAAATACGAGGTCATCGATCAAGCTGTTCTCTTTTGGGATATAAAAATATCTCTCCCTTTAACTATACATCACACTTTTTCGTACATTGTTTTATTATTTGGCTTCCAAAATTTTCTTTTTACTGGTATAACCTATTTATTAATTAACATATATAGAGAAAAGTTTGCGTTCGAATTTTTTAAAGTTAGCGACTACATCATGATGCTTGTAGTGATCTAAAATTAATTGTTAGAGTAGAACTTCCTTACAAGCTCTGTATTTTGTTTACGCATAACCGACGATCCCAGGTAGTACTGTATTATTTTATCACGCAAAATTAAGCTCGTCAATGGTATTTCAAGGCTTCAAGATTATTGGAAAGTATTTGAGTCTTACAAGCATGTTTTTCATGCTGAAACTCCACAACTCTTCCAGCCTGTTAGAACTAATATTTAGGCAAAATTTATTACCGTATACTTTCAATAGACTTTGACGATATTAGAAAAGTAGCATACGCAGCATCTCCTGATGGGTGGAAGATAACTAAAATTTTGAGCCATGTCTCTGTTTGTTTATTTTCTCTCGATTGCGTTTCTGTGTAACCCCTTAAGTAACGATTCCATAAGAAATGCGCACGATTTCATATCAACCTTTAAGTTACTCGGATTTTCGTCGAATTTTTGTATTAAAAGCACAGTCCCCTCGGTTCGAGGTAGTGTTCTGTTATTTTTTGGTTTAAAGGAGGATTTTAAGGCGGCAGTAAGCCTACATAAGATGCTTCCTCCTATGAAAAATCCGTAAGAGTCTCACTAACCCTAGGACGCTGGGATAGTTGAGGCGGAATCTTCTCCAAGTCAAAGATTTTACTTAAAAATAACGGACGTATTCATTTCAAAGTATGTTTCACTTCAGTCTGCGTTTTATCATCGGCTCCTAAAATTTTTACCCTTAGGATCAGATGCTAAAATTGAATTTATTTATTAAATTTAAGTATATAGATAACGTTATCTAAATCAGTTCATTAAATATCCGTTTATAGGAAACGTATAGCTCTGAAATATTCCTGAACTTAAGAATAAAATAATTTCCCCTTCACTAATATCATATTAAGGTATGAAAATTAAATGCACCTAGTAAACAATGCCACTATCTTTGAGAACGGTTTTCGCATATCACGTTAATCCCCCCAAGCCTCAATATAAACAGTTTATAATCCAGTAACACATAGATAAACCTCACTAATTCGATAAATACCGTTATTTTCCTCCTAAAACTGCCGCGGAGTTATCAGCCAAATCCATGATAATAAATCATAATACGCTAGCATATCTCTTATCGGCATTCTTGTAAGCAATTTGGAACGGTTAAGACGAGGAAATTGGCAGATGATGGTAGGATGATAATGAAACACACGTTTTAGATAAGAATGAATATTTATGCCTCAAAATTTCTGTCGCGAAGAAGTCTTTATAAAAAGAAATCACGTTTCTTAACGATCAAGTTTGCATGAATCAATGGATGACTCCTGCGTAATTAATTTTACGAATTAATGAAATTAAAAATGAATGAATTTTTATTTTGGGGTCAGTGCAGTACAGTGTTCTGATGGGAGATTGAGCCCGCCACCATTAGCTACCTGAATCACTGGATATGGAATGAGGCATACTGAGGAAAATGAGGAGTGGGGTAGTTTGATATCGCGTATTCCTTTGGCCAGAATACAATTAGCGTAAAGATTTCACATGAGTAAACCTCAATGACCGCATCCATAACACTTTTCATTGGGTGTAAAGCGGAGGAAAGTAGGTGAATGCTGTTATACAGAATCATTCATATCTCAATAAATTAATCATTAATACAGCCATGAACAAAAGTTAACGTGAGATTCATTTTTCTCTATCCCGTACAAAACTACAAAAGAAAACGCCTGAGGAGTTTTTCCGTAAAATAGGACAGGCTTCGGTAGGAGTGTCCGAGGCTGCATAGAGAAAGAGCATCGACCACTAACGGCCGAAGAATATCCTTTACGACACATCTCGAGCAATCGGGGCGATGTCCTTTTTTCCGCTATCTAAGTTAGCGATCTTCATTCCCTTCTTCCCCTCGCAAGAGTTATGGCCACCTCTTCCTCGATTGCGCTGAAAACGACGTCCTCTTTGCTGGCAAACGAGAGCGGATAAAACTCATTGCCTTCGCCAAAAACCTAATCCGTCTGCGGCAACGCCCAGAGTAGATTCATCTCCTCCCACTTGCAGACCCCTTCCTTGTCCCCCTTTCCCTGCTTGCTTTTTTAGGTTTTATTTCCGAGAGGGAAGATTCTCCTCCGATAGATAGGGAAGGGAGAAGTGGCCGTCTACTGGTTTTTGGGGGAGGCGATTAACTCGGAGAATGACGCGGCGATGGGGTGCGAATAGGACGGAGGATATGGGAGAAGTTCGGGATAGCCTCGATCGGACATTGGACGCGAAAAGATTGAGCTGATGAAGTAAGGTATTGAGAATGCGTGTTTTGGGAGGAAAGATATTGGGTGGAGGCGAGACAATTGGGTTCATGAAAAATGCAATGGTCATGCTTTTCTAGCGCAATCATGCCCACTGCCAGGCCTATTGCATCTTTATGGGCGATTCTGAAGTTTTGCGGGGCTCATGTTTCATCACATCAAAGTTAATTTACTGGTTACTTTATCAATATATAAACCAGATCAGAATGAGAATAAAAATAATTCTATTCGTAAACAATGATCGGTTTCATAATAAGACTCCTATGCGCCGAAAAATGGGCATAGCTACTAGAAGGTGTAAGATTCTTATATCTCATTAGATGTCGGCTTGAGATTGTTTTTTTCGCGGTGAAAATTTATTGTCGCTGTGAAGGAAAAGCTTGCGATGTGTGTTCATTTTGGCTTGGAATTAACTCAGCTTTTGGTTGAATGTGATGAATGATGTGAAGAGAGGAGTTGTATGTACGTAGCTGAAAGAATAGAGGGGATGTGTGAAGAAATGTATCGATTTCTCCGAAGTGGAAAATTTTATACGAGGTTAGGAAAGTACGAAAGAGAGTTGTGTATACGAGGAAATTAGCTGGTTACCGGTTACTTTATAAATGTATAAACCAGATCGGAATGAGGGTAAAACTAATTCTATTCGTAAACAATGATCGGTTTCATCATAAGTTTCCCATGCGCCGTAAAATGAACATAGCTACGAAAAACATTCTTATGTTATCGAATTTTAAGAATATTTTTTTGCGAATTTAATTTTTTATTCATTGCTTCGTTTTCATACGGTATTAGAAAATTATGATATTTTTTTAAGCTATCTCGACTTTTGAGCGATTTCTTATATGGGCATTTCCATGCGGCTTATCTACCGCATGATGTGAGATCTGACTCGATGCTGTATTGTATAATTGAGGAAGGAAAATGTTAAGAGGGTACTGCGATAGGTAAATAGTTTTCGTGTAGATTTTCTTAAATGATTTAAAGTTTTATCCGCAACTCTATCAAACACCTACTAATACGGCAATAAATGTATTTAAGTAGTATAATTAGGTATTATATATAAATATAATCGATTCAAAGAAAGATGTATGTGATTGTAAAGTAAAATTAACCATCAAAGGTGAAGAGGATTCCATTTCTCCATAGATTCTCTGTCTCCTTGAAAATTTCGATCTATGATTTGTACAATATCACTAGTGGATCGACTTTTATTGAGGATGGTAGTACATATTGCACGGTGGGATTATTATTTCCGCGTCGTTGAAAAATTTGGAGCATTTACCTTGGAAGTTATTAGAGAATTATAGAGAAAGGAATGAAAAAGCCCCATCAAGTCATAACTGTTCTTAGAAAAGGAGAAACACACCCTTGTGACTTCAGTATTAATCTCTTGATTTGAGGACACTTGATAAAGAGAACTTTCTTATGCGTGGGACTGTGGGTAGAGATTCACTTATCTCCAAACGAATTGGCCTTATAACTTTTAATTCCAATACAGGGAACTATTTAAATCCTCTCAATCCAAATTTTGAATATGAAACTTATAAATTGAAGGAATAAATGTATTTTAATCGTTTTAAGATTATAATAAAGAGTTTTAGGGGGATTAAGAGAGACAAATGTATACCTCAAATATAATTGTATTGTTCGAGTAGTAGTTTGAAATGAGCAAAGCAGTAGAGCCATTTTATTAACCAATATCCTGCTTGATTTTGCCATTCAAGACAGTTATATCCCTTAAATATTTTTAAGAGAAAGATCTAGCGGGTTCAGGGAAGTATTTTTATCTCAGAGAATATTGTGTTAGAGTTGGAGGAATTCTATAGTAAATTGGAAACGTATGTCAAGTAATTAATTCGTATAATTAATCTCAGTTTATAGCTTTAGTGTGAAGTGGACAAGAGGTCACATGGGAAATATTTCTTTTAGGAATTCCTCCCATGGAAGCGTAAGTACCTTAGGTTTCCAATATGCACTACCATCCTCAGTAAAAGTCGATCCACAAGTTATACTATACAAATCATTGTTCGAAAATTTCAAGGAGATTGAATCTATAGAGGAATGAAATCCTCTTCCCCACTGATGGTTAATTTTACTTTACAATCACATATACACACATCTTTCTTTGCATAAAATATATTTATATTTCACACCCTTGTGATTTCTATGGAATCTGCTTAGAATCTTCAGCCGGCTTCCTAGCACAGCCGTCGATGTTGAGATAACATGTCAATGCTTGAAGAAATTGAAGTTATAATTCTGTTAATCATAAGAAACAATGATGAGGTACTTAATAAAGTTGTAATTAATCACGTATTTAGCCATTTATTAGCGGTCTTGCGATCGAGATTAGTAAAAAAAACGAATAATTAATGGTTTCATGGACGATTTAGCGCTACCGACGATATCCGACGCCGACTTTGTTAAAACATGGGTATCGAGGTAAAATGTGAAAATTGAGAGTTTTATCTCTAGTCCTCGTATCCGAATCCGGCACTGCTGCGAAGCACAATTCCAATAGGGTTTTACTGGTCAGTTTACAACCATCATTACCCACAGTAGAAAATTCCATCTCCATTATCGAACCTTCGACCACCCTCAACGACTACAAACATTATCTTTCCTTCGGTCTACAAGAAAAATCTACGGCGGTGCTTTCGTAAGAGGTTTTCTCGCCACAGAAATTGCAGACACCGTAGTATAACCATTGATAACGATCGCAGATTGTTCATGTCCGAGTGACCCTATGATTCCGGTTCTTTCTCCTCGGAATTCCTCGGCGAGATAAAAATCAGAAGAGCTGTCCGAAATGGAGGCAGAAAAGGGGAGTGAAACTCGATAAGATTTAATGCATGAAGGAAGGAGAGATAGGGCGAATGCGTGTGCGTGACACAGCGTGCGAAGGGTACGAGTGACCAGTGCTTAAATCAGAATGCGGAAGAGATTGATTTAACGATTAAAGTTTACACGAATGAGAAGCGTTTTCTCAGTCGCTATTTCTGCGACTAAGATGTGGTTTCGGTTGCTTAGTTTACCTTTCTCTCCGCCCGACTTCACGATTGGTGACAGAAAAGGTTAAATTCCTCTGGGTAATGTTGTATTTCCTATAATTTACCGGCTTTTGATTTTAATTGCCGTTATATTTTACGTTTACGAGTCCAAATTAACCTCAAATTTAAGGAAGTACTTATACGGTGGCTACCACAATTTTTCTTAAAGTATGAGTGCTTTTCATTTGCCATAGAGGAAAATGAATCTTTCATTTACTTCTGTTACAGTGTTGTTCATGGCTGTGATTATATGAATCTGCTGTTGTATGTGTGATTCTTGATAATGGCATTCGTTTTTGTTTCTTTTAACTGAGAAATATGAAAATAGTTATTCATAGAATAGAAAAATTACTTATGTAGACTTTTCCTCTTATAATATTTTTGCTCGGTGAGGTAAGAAGGAGCTAACTACCTCACTCCTCATACAAACTAGTTGCCTCACTCCCTCCCCTAAGCTTCTTGTTATTAATGCTGGAGGGGACGAGAATCTAATCAGTCTTATGAATTATTACATGGTGATCCAACTTTTTTTCTACTACGGAAACTACGCGGTTTCCTCTGACAAGATTGGTAATTGTTTGCGATAGTTTCAGTTATCATGTAAGAACAATAGGCTTTCCAATTCAACACTAAAGCAGCACTATAATGGTATTTTCTCTCGTAAATTGTACAGTTGTTACCTGTCCTCCCACGTTTTCATACGCGATAAAAAAATACAAATATGGAGATTAAATCGTGAAATTATTTTCATCTTTTTCATTACTATCGCACTGCCATAGATATATCATTCTCAAAAGTCATCGAGCGTAAATTTTGAATTTTTGGAAAAATAATATCGCGATGTAACTCTGCGAAGATCTGATTTATGTTATCGGGGGAACTGATGTAGCTTTCGATGCTTTTTTGAAGATCGGTCATATTTTGTATTTGTATTTGTTTACATGAAAAAAACGTAAATTCAAAGAGCTATTTCTAAGTTAATCGGTGGAAAATAGAGATCAAAGTTTCTCATGCCATTCCTTAGTAGAGGTTGATCACTTTCTTTTAAACTTCAACCGAAATGTATTTATAAAAAAGTCGTAATTTTAAGGGCACGCACGTACTCGTTTTATGCGTCTCTTTAAATGCACCATTTCGCATGTTGTCGGCCGAATCAACTGAAACGCAATCGTTTGCAGTTGCTTTATGGCCTTTGTTTAAGGGAGCCGTACAGCCTTTTATAAATTCATATCTGAGCTCCAAACTCGACGGAAACTAGAGCGAAACTGCTTACTTCTATATTTTACTGAAAGGTGGTGAACTTTAACTAATTGTTAATTCCACTTTAAAAAGAAGGACATTTCTACTCATGAGCGTACATTCAGGGCTTCATACCCTATTGATAAATCCGAGTTTTTGTCACGGGATTCCTGAATTGAAGCTTTCATTGTTATACTTGATATTAAAGTTATACATTGATGACGTTACTTTACTACCTGGAGTCCTGTCAAAAACTTACAAATTGAAATTCTATTTTCAACATCAAACTTATAGCATAGTATACTTCGTCAAAACTATTATTCTGCTTAATTATCTATGGCAGTTAACACTTTATAGTAAATCTTAAAGAATGTATTTGAATTTATTTGCAAATTATGAGGATGATCAAGTTGATGTAACAAGTAGGAATTTCTGCTGGAATATTCCGAAAATAGAATGATTAAGAAAATCAAAAGCTTTAGATTAAATTTCATAAACATGTTGACGGTGATTAACTAAACGCTGATTTTCAAGACGAGTATCTGAATGGATACTGTTTTAATATAGTTCATGAATGTCGACGGATTTCTTGAAATGCTTTTTGGGTTTAGTGGTAGGTAATCATCCTCAAGAGTTAATAGTCTGAGGATAGGTGTGCCTCAGCTATCCAGTCAGTCCTGTCTCCAGGACTTTCTGGGGACAGAGAGCCCCTTCTCAATTTCTTCTTTCCTAAAGAAATCTTAACCTGAACACTAAACCGATACCTATTTACCACATTAACTAAGGACTTCCTTTACTTCTTCCGTTCTGCAATTCCTTACATTACTGCCCTCAGCGGACTTTCTTGCCTCAAAGTGTCCAAGATGATTTTCCCTCGTATTTTTACCAAAGTTTTCCACAGACTTAATCGGAAGTAATTAATAATCGGAAGTAAAGCCAGCAACCACTTTTCATTCGGGACATTTATCACCTCACGTCAGAGTATCTTTGATTAAAAATTTTAAAATCTCACAATACTTACGAAAAGTGCAAAGAATTACGAGCATTAGTTTCGCGCATGATTTTGCTTAATTTACACGGGATATCAAGAAGATTCGGATATAGGCGAGAATATTTTGATAATAATATTAAAATTATTAT
>KZ308147.1:2490202-2524782 GCA_000376725.2 Ladona fulva | reverse complement strand
TACCATTTTATATAATTCTATCAAAAGTGGGGGGAACATTTTTGAGAAAGTTTAAGTAATGTAATTTTTAATCCAACTTATATTTACCCAACAATATATTTTTCACTTTTCTCCATGCAGTCATTAACTGTTGTGGTGTGTTTTACGAAATAGAAACATAATTAAGTTATTGATTCAATTGGAAGTAATTGAATTATATCATAAATCTTAGTATTGAGTAATTTTGCAGAAAATTTTTCATTATTTCCAAACATGCCTCTGATGATTGTCACCCTTTTACTCTTTTTTCTGATAAAAATAAATATTTCAGTAACAGATAATGTACTCAATCAGACAGCATGAGAATACACGATTCTTCTACTTCTCTAGGGGATGTTCCGTTGAAGTCTTTGTGATTTCATATCGTTAAGATATTATTTTTGGATTATTCTGTGGACAGTAAATTAAACGTTATGCAAGAGAGGGATTGTCATAAATTTCAACACTACGGATGGGTATTTTTCATATTTTATGAGATTGCTTTGAGGAATTCTATTCTCAACGGATTGTATTTACAGTTAACCCCTGCAAGCCGCCAGTGGCGCGTGGCGGAGGGATGAAAAAAATCGATACTCTTATCACACCCTAGCTGCTATTAGCTTCTCTAGCACTTCGCGGGAAGAACGACCAGGAGTAACTATCCGTCCTGGCAATCACTTCTTTGAATCGCTTCTCAGTTTTCTCTCGGAGCTCGCGCACGTTGCTGACTTGAATAACAATATAAGCTATATCATCGATGAGATCTGTAGTGATAACATTTTCGAAAAGCATGCGTCGGTAAAATCGTATCGTATCGTAAATTTGAATTAAAAATCCAACTGGGTATTCTCCGGATCTTTACCTCTAGACTATGCCGTCTGCTTGTAACAGATTTATAACATGTATTAATTGCTAGCAGATTAGAACATAGGCGAATGCTTTTCAACAGATTTTTCAACAGTGGCTTAGACGACCGTTTGAAATTTCGTCGTTTCAATGGAAAAAGATCACGCAAAATGGTATTAGTCAAAAAAGCATTCCGTAGGAATCGACGGAGTGAATTGTTATTTTGGATCACTTTTTTCTCAGAAGAGTAAGGAGAGTTGCGGGGTAAGGTTGCTGAGCTTAGGGAAACTACATATGTGACTACAGCCTCTGCCACTCATTTCTAGTGAGTTTCAAAGTGCTTGAACACTTCACTATGCTAAACTTATGGTAGCATTCTTTCTTTTGATAAGCCTTTCGGAAACTTTATTATATACCAACTGCTTCCCAGCATTATATTCCCCTGAATCTGCCTTAAATTTCTAAGTTGAGATTTGAATTCATTTTCCGGCAGTACACTATGGATCTTTTTGGCGAGATAAAAATCCACATAATACCGCCGCAGTGAAACAGCATGCCTGTAAAATCTTCATCCTGAAGGCTGGTTGATTCTTCAATTCTAGACAACAAGGCGAGAGAGGTAGTTTGCGATTGATATCATCACCGAACTATCGGTGGAACAAAATCAAGTTAAAGTGAAGTCCTAAGATTCATCGAACTACTTTTTTGTTGCATTCAATGCAGAGAAATGCCATTATTACGTAGTAGTAGTAGTGTTTTACCAAGTGCTTCGACAACTGAAGTTATTTCACCCATTTCACATTTCACTACACACAACCTTATTTTTCCATTTCAGTAATAGCCATCTTCAAGCTCTTTTAGGCCCTTGATGGGCTACAAAATGGCCAATTCTAGCCGAAACGCCAACGGATTATGTATATTGTGGATTAGTAAAAGTAATTTGTCTTTGTGGTTCAAAACTGTGCTTTGTTCAACAATTCCTCGTGATGTCAACAAGATTCCCAGAAAATGACAACCTCCTCCGTGAATGTTATTCTTTAACAACCTTCATATCATCAATGCCATGAACCAGACTCAGACAATGACTGATGACAGTTATTCTTTTCTCAATCGTATCAAATCGAACGCGTTACCGAAATGGCCACTCGAAGCTCCCACAATAGTACAATTTGAAAGAACATAAAAAAGATAGCGTTTAAGGATACAAATTGAACTAATATTGGTAAAACAATTTTAAACGTGGATTGAAGTAAAGGTGTTAAATTTTGCACATTGAAGTTGTGCGGCTAAATTTGTAATTCCCAAGGAATAACAAATGTGAAAAATAGCGACATGACTGGGACGCAAACCCAGGTCTCCAACTTTCCGGGCAGGTATTCTAACCACTGAACTACCATATCTATTTTTTACACTTAAAAATACGAGTATATAATAATAATGAAACTCAAAGGACACATTAAAACGGGTCAGAGTTTTCTCATCAGCAGATACGTTTCTTTTCCTGTTTATCTTATATTACTGGATTTTTTAGCCGATCCAAATCGATGAGTGTGACATCGGAAGATGATACCCTTCCAAACAGAGATTTCAACACTTGAACAGACAACAAACAGGTTTGACTCTCGATTTTTCATCCCTTCTTAGAAAATTCAGGAGCATATTCCGAATGTTAGGAGTCTTTTACTGCACAAAACCTTATGGATTTATACCTATGGCTACCAACTTTCAAGAACAGTGCTATTATCCATCAGATTGAGATAAATTGTGTGATAACTCTGCAGTTTTGAGGTCCAAACGGATTTTATGGGCACGAGATTCTCAAAAGAAAATCCATGAATGCATATCTGGATCCCAAAAATGGCGAGACTTTAATGATGCAGGGTTTGCCAACCTTTCGGAATGCAGTCCTGAAAAACAAAACTCTGCCTTGACGTTTTCAGGCGAATCCATGCCTCTGAACATATATTTATTCCGAAACGGTTCCAGATATTCTCAGCCATTAAGCTGGGAAATTAATTCTTTTCAGTGATGCCAAACTTTAAGTTCCTCGAATATAAGATGTGCGGGTTTTAAACGGAGGAACAAGTAACTTAGATGGGGAAACATAAGTGGTATAAGCTATCATATGCTTTTTCTATCCTTTACAAAGTCCGATCTCTTAAAAAGCGTAAAGCTACGGAAGTTTTGACACGCGCCGCCCCTAGAAAATCACTACAAAAACATTGTGAGACTGCGGAAAGGGGGGAAATTCGGCTGCACGAGAAGAGCGGCAAGTCGAAGAGCTCGCGAAAATGGGAAAGTGAACCCCTTTTGGAGAGAGAGAAAGGGAGAAGGAATAATGAAGGGAGTTAACGTGGAGAGGAAGGGAAAGGGTTGGTTTTGGAGTGACGAGCGGCGGCCTGAAAAGGGATGATAATGAGACATTTCTCCCGTTACAACACCTCGCGCGAACGCTCCCTACTACCCGTGCACTAACGTGCGTTTGAAGCCCCCGAAAGCGGGACCCCGAAAAATTTTGGGCGTTTATCTCACAGACAGGTGATTTCGCTAAAAGGCGCGGTTTCGAAGCATCGGAACGGAGTTGCATTTTTTCCCCGAGGGGTTCGAAAGAAACAGACGGAAGAGGCAGGTTTGTGGTAAAGGAGGGATTTCTTCCGTTGTCTGAGACCATCGCATTTCGTGATCGTGCAGCCGTGCCCGATCCAGAAGAAGCCGTCGGAGAAGAGAGAGGTGTCGGATGCGAAGAGGTGTGACGGAGAGGGAAGCAAAGCAAAGGGTTCTTGGCAGCTTATTTTGCCGCCAACCAAGCTTCCGCTTTAATTATGGCGAGTCAATTAATTGGGAGGGAAAGGCGCGGTTTTTGGATGGGGAAGGCGGCGAGGAGTGAATAGGGCGTGAAAGAGTTGCGTGGGGAAAAGGGGTTGAATACAAGGGCGGACGAGAGGGGCAGGGAATATGTTTGCAAAGGACATGTCTTGCGGAGCGAAACATCGGCGAATTCGGCGTTTTCTCTTTAAGTCATCGGGAACTTGTGGAATCAATTTTGCGTCCTTGAAAATGAGGTGAAGTTATATTCGGGATTTTGGGATGAGAACTCCTCGGATGGAATGTTGTATCAGCTGCCTAATCAGGGCCGTCCCTAGGGATTGTGAGGCTCGCGAATTTTTCAGGGCTCCCGGGTAAACGAATGGGCGGTGCGTTATTCTTTAGTGAAAACGGTCCCGGTTCGATTCTTGGTGGGTGTGGGTGGGTGGATTCTTGGGGTAATATTAATGTTAAAAAAGTCGTCGAAACAATTTTAACATTAATATTACTACGAAATTTATTTTAGTTGTTGAATGCAATTAGGCACGGGAGTCTCCGACAATGTAGCTTGCAACAGTTGTATTTTGTAGTAATAGTTGTAAGTATCTTATGTCCTTTCTCATCTAATGAGTGAAAGAAAAGACTACAACCCTGAAATGCCTATTATTACTTACACTGATTTCCTACTAAACATTACGAACAGAAGTATGGGGTTTGCTATGTGTACATATCTCGTCAGATTGTATCGTTTTCCTCCCCGAGTCATCGCTATCCCTAAAAATTAGTAGCCCCTGGAGGAGCCTTGGATATAAACTCTGCTTAGATAGCTCAAAGGGAGTTGAGTCTATGCATTGTTTTATGTTAGCAGTACTGTCCAAGCGTCAAGAATTCATTTTTACAATTACGGTCATCAGATAGAAACTTTTAATCATACTCCGGCAATTTATTATGCAAATGATGTGATTATTTTTGCTAAGAACCATTAAATGCTATTACATCTTATTCTGACGTCCCATCTTTTCACATTTTCCGCATCTGACATAAAGAACCTGATGTCGCAGCGGATTGAAAGTCGAATCTCCAATTTCCCGCAACCCCGATTTTCACGCAACTCTCTTTGGGGAAAAGTTTTTTAGTTATCGATTATTTAAACCGTATTAATTCCATTCTTCATAGAATAACTCTTATAACCCAGATTATTTCATCATAACACCATTATCTTAATTTATAGCTGTTCTTGCTGCTATGTGTGATCGAATGCAGTATTTTTAATTTTATTAGTACAGAGAATATTATCTCTTTTAACTTTCATTCGTCTTTTTTGTTCTTGGCTGAGATAATATAAAAGCTACTGAAAAATAACTTACATTAAATGTTGGGAATTTATGTAGGCCAATCCTCTTTATAAGTTAAGAAAATGTTCTTTGGTAGTTCCTCTGCATTTTGATTCAGTGAGAGGAACAATGGCAATTTATTTCCTCATATTCTTCATTCCCTCTACGAAGGTTTGGACAGATAACAGTTGAGGATTTACATGAATCAACAAACAGAAAATACAGTTGACATTTCTTTTGCTTTGCTGAAATTTATAAGACAGGTAAAGTCCACGTTTATAGGATATTGTGATTTCCATTTCTGATTCACATATATGTAATAGCATATTCTAATTTAAGTAATGTCTCAGTCATGTTACATAGCTTTTCTTCAAGTAGATTCAAGAAATAATTACAGTTATCGAGTACAGTTAGTTTTTAAAATTCACAGACGCGAAAGATGTGTGCGATGTGAAAGTTCATTATCATTCGGAAAGAATGAAGATCTTTCTTCTATTCTTTCACAGAGATTCTTCTATCTTTTTCACATTTTATTCATCATATTTACCAATATTAATGAGGAAAGATTGGTATTTAGTTTCAAATCTATGGACAAGAAGGCCTAATAATAGGGTTCTCTAAGATTTCATAACTATCTCTCTACAATGAAATCTTACAGTTATTGATTAGATTATCAGTCATCTAAATAAAAAAAGGAAAAATTCAATGACGATATCGGTATGTATAACTTACGTAACAGTGCCAAAGATTTAGCGCTATAAAGAAGATTATTTTCCTTTGCTTCCTTTCGCTGTTTTTCATGTCGTTTCAGGACCGCGATGGCGTTACATGCCCCGCAAATGTTCCATCTAACCACGTGAACATTTTATTTCAACCTCGTTCCTTCAACACGTACCCCACATATCTCAAAAAATCTCGTTCGACTTTGGTATCGGACTCATTTCTCGACGTTCAGATGTTTTCGTAACCAATCGCGCCACTGATGAAGACAGCAGTGTTGAAAAATCCATTCCAACTAATTCGACTCCCGCTCACGCACCACCCGATCGCCACAAGGGGCGTGGACGTCGCTTTATCTCCCGAATCAGCGGTCAAAAAGATACGGAGTTTCTTTTCCCCTCGACAATGGGCTAATGAGGAATCATTTGAAAATTCCCCGCCTTTTTTGACTATGACAGATTAGGCGCGGCCTCTCCGGCCCTCCCTCCATTGAGAGCGGGGAAAATACACCGCTTCGATTCATCCTTTCCAATCAAGCCGACATCTCAGATGTCAGCGACACTCACTCACGCCCACGCGCGCACTCAGGATCATTATCGCGCCTTGGCGTTAATGCGCCAATGAAAGGTGAGCATCAATGGAAGGTGAAATCACACGTGCTGGCCAAATGAAAGGAGAGAGATAAAAATGCGTGTGCTGAGGGAGGCGGACAAAACGGAGATGAGAGGGAAGGCGTCGGAGGCGTCACGGCGTGAGGTCATTCGTTTCGAACATAAAGAGTTGTATGGGAGGAGGATGGTTGGAGGACGTCGCAAGAGATCAAAGGGCGGAGAGAAAAGAAAAATTCGGGAGGGGTCCGTCGGCGCGGCTCGAAATTTAAAAAATGCATAAAAGTAATCTCGTGGATGCGGTCCTCCCCCCCTTCGCCTTTTTTTCGGCCGAGGCGCGAGTTGGGGTAGTGCGCGGTTCCGCCACTAGGGCGGCGCCCCGGTCGCCTGTGACTCCTTGAAGCGGAGGCTGGGGGAAAGATGAAGGGCTGGTGGGACGGTGTTGCGTTGAGGAGGGTTCTTTTCTTCGGAGGCGTTGCGGCGGAAATCATTTCTCGAAACGAGTGCTAGCGGCTGACTCCCGGGTCGCATTATTAAGGAGCGCGAGGATGAAAGCGGAAGGGTTGTGGGGTGGGCGGGGTGGGAACGTGCCGCGGAAATAGAGGGGAAAAAATGAAGGGATAATTTAACAGAAAAGTGCGTTCCCGCTTCCATAATGAATATCTTTACTACTAATTGTCTCTCGAGATGTGTTGAGAAATGGTTTCCTTTGTCTCGGTTTTGTTGGAGTTTAATGTTCTGTTAAACGAGCGCTCGGTCTGGTTGCGGATGAGGAGGTGATAGTTGGAATAGTTTGAAGGACTGAGTCGTTCCGGGGACTGCATTAAATTTATTCGGTAACAGTCGAGTTAGCGGCGGTCGTTTTTGATAATTTAATGGCTGAACATCAATTCGCTGATGTTATCTCATTACGATTTTTTATTTTAGCGTGAAATCGATTACTTCCGGTTATTTCGGGTAATCAGTTCTACAGCTATAAATCTGTGCGATTAAAGCCACCGAGAATTTGATGTTTTCTAAGACACATAATAAAGATCGCGTGTAATTCTGATCCAAGGATAGTAGATTAATGGCTCTCTTTTACAATGAATGCTCAAGCAAAGAGTACGTTGACTTTCAAGATCACTTTTTAAGGGGATGGATCAGCGTTGTAAGGCTCTTGCTTCTTTGAAATCAGAAATGTTAGCTGCCAACAAGTGTGGAAAGATGTTTGGCACACACTATATGAAATGGACGATGTGTATGAAATTCGTGAAAACGTTCCAAAAATCTGTAACTAAAAGAATCTTTCCGTAATGTAAATAAAAGAAATGTTTGTTTTTCTTTCAAATTTGTCTACGGAAGATTGTACTTCTTCACTCTTTAATTTTTAATAGGGTTTAATTTGGTATCAAACTTTGCAACTCAAGTGACTTTAAGAGATTGTATGAAGATGACAAGTCATTCTCCCACTTATTTCTTATGCAATGTTAGTGCCAATTTCCTAGATTACTTTACTATTTTAAAAAATGCTGTTTTTCATTATTGGCAGGCCAAAAATTTCTATCCTCGAGTCAGTTATAAATCAAATAAAGTACTTATCAATAAAGTAATGCCCCTTTTCGTAACGAGAGCTAATCAAAATTACCGGCATGAAGTTGATGTAACTTCAACAGAAATATTTAATAAACCCTTTTGAGTTTCACAAGGCCTCTTAATGTCCAATTAGTCTTCGTTTTTCGATCCAAACATCGTATCGGTTCCTCAGTTAATTTGCCGCGTCAATCTCGTTTGTCTTTCCCGTCTGTTCCGCTTCTCTCCTTTCAGTGAAAAGGAACTGTGTGCGTGTCACGCTCCGACACCAAGGCAACCACCCTAAACAGCGGACCCTTTACGCCGACACTCTTTTCCAAATGTGAAAGAGATTTACGCAGAGGGCGTTCGCGTATGAAGCAGTCGCAATTATGAAGTCTATTAGCGCCATCATTGGGGTGTGGAGAGAAGCTGTAGACGGGAGAAACGTTTCGGTAGATGGTGGGAGGGAGACAGAGGAGTGTCGAAATAGGGGATTACAGGATCTGAAGAGTCGTTTCATAGTTTCTATAGTCTTTGATGTGCGTAATAGAGAAGGTTATGCTATGAAAAAGCAAACGCTGAAGTCTTTTGATTTTGACAGATGGAAAAGTTATCATTAGGTACCATTAGTATCTCCGATTACGGAGGATGTACCGTCGTTGAAAATTCATTGCTTCTAATGGCGTTTCTAACAGTCTTCAAGAGCACTGGCTGGGTTGACCTTCATTTTGGTTTATCGTGGTACGATTATAATCAATGGAATACATCGAAATTCTTCCTGATTCGTTCCAAGCCACGGAATTTTTCTAACTTTTTGCTTCCCTGTCTATAATTCAAATATCTTGGTATTCCTAATTTTTTGTTTAAAATAATAACAATTTTTACAAAGAATGGAAAATTTATTTAGTAATGGTTATTTTTGTGATATTCTGCGGAATCAATTTTAGCATCTCATGTTAGTTATTTTTGTCTCAAAATAACAAATCTGTGGGGGAAATTAGCTAGCTGAAAATAAAGGACGAACAAGTTAATATTAGATTAATAGAGGAAGATAAATAATATTATGAAGTTGGCCCTGAAACTGACTATATATTTCAAATTTATATTTGGTAGAAAATCGAGTTATTGAGTTGCTGAGGACGTTGGTGCTAAAAAGTAACATAAATGAAATTAGGTCATCCTTATATTAAGAATATGCTAGAAAATATTCTCTTTCTATACCTTTTGGGCAGTAAAACTACTTTTACAATTGTTTTTTCCTGAAAATTAATTTATTCTTCCCGAATAACATAATTCTAGTTGGAATAGCGTGGATTTTTTCAGTTATTTAATTGAAAGGACTCCGCCAGAGTTTATCACAATCTGCAAAGATATATGAAACATTCCGTAGAAGTTGAAATCTAGAATTTCAATCACTTGAAAATAATCAAACCAAGATTGAGTGGAAATATCCCATAAAGTACTCCAAACCACTCCAATCCCAAATGTAAATGAATGTCAGAGGATAGAAAATAAGACTACTACAGAAGTATCAGTATTGTTAAAAGTGCTTCAACAGCTGAAGTCATTTTGCACATACGGGCTTCCAATCGAACCTGGGACCTCTTTCATCAAAGGCGAACGCGCTTCTCACTGGGCTAAAGTAACGCTTAAAGTAAAGCTTATACCACGCCACACGGTACGTCCGTGCCTTGAACGGTACTCATGGTTATTCGTAACTTCATTTCTACTATTTTGATGATTTCAACTTCTTCCTCCGGGTTTCCTATGGAGGATTTCCCGCTAAAACGAGCAGAAATGTTTACCAAGAAGGAAAATCTGTCGTTTGATGAAGATCCAAGGAATGGAATGGCAAATCTTTAGAGATTACAAACCTAGTGAAATAGCTCAATTTTTCGGCTCAGGTAAGGCTGACAATTCGGGGCGATGAATCATGTTTGAGATTGCCGTTCTTCTATAAAATCTCTTATGTCGAAGGAGCGGTGGGTAAGAGAGGTGAGGAAGGTAAGAATGAGTGATGTGTTAGAGAAGGATACACTTTGGGAGAAACCTTTCTAGATGTCTCAGGAGGTTTCCCTTGCTAGGTAAGAGCGCCGTGAATAATTGCTTCGTTACAAGGGCCCACGTCAGACGAGATCCCTCGCCTTTCTTAATCTTCGAGCTGACTTACTGCGATTCTCCTGACGGCCGTAATCCGTGCCAACAGAAGTGGATCTTGGACGTCTTCGTATTAAGCGAGCGGTTTGGAAACGTTCAATTTGCTAAAGGGTTTATAAATATTTCTCGGGAACGGATCGCTGAAGAGACAATGGGTGAGGAGCCAAATAACGAACGGTGGCGAAAGGATTTCGGAGATAAAGCTGATCATCTCATTCCCAGTGATTTGTCTTCATTTAAAAAGTAGCCTTGAGACGTTCAGGCATTATGTGATTTCATAGTCATGCTCAAATTTGTGAATAACTTTGAGTCATAGAGAAATTATCGCAGAAAGAATTATAAGTGCAATTGCGAATCTTCCTTGAGATTTAAAAGGTCATCTCCCCGATGAAATTATTGTCTTTCAAAATGTGTTAGTAATTTTATTAACTATGCATGAAATTCATGGTTTTACACCCTGAATTTTGTAAAAGAGTAAAATTTAATACAGTATTTCATTTCTATAATAAATTATTTCTCCTATTTTTTATTAGAATGAAGTTTGGCTTATTGAAGAGCTCATAGTGTTATGCACTAAGATTTCTTTGATAGGAGAGTGTACCAGATAAACATTTATTCTGACTGTTTTTCAGTAATATTTTGATTGAGCTTTAAGGTCCGATAATTCGCTGTTTCGCGGAACTAGCTTTATGTGGATTAACTCTGTTATTCTAAGGGGGTTATCATTCAGCTGATAGTTATAGTGAAGCTGTTGTAGTTTAAGAATGCGCCAAAATGAACAGAAAGTAAGAAAAAGGAGGGTGCATAGTAACGAAAAACCCACAGTGAACCCACAGTGGACGAACTTAAACGACGAGGGTCAGAGGTTTAATTCCACCGTTTACTTCACATTTCGCCATATAATTAAAGGAAATAGTATGGTTTCAAAGTGTGAAGCCTTTCAGTTGCACCCCCATTTCTGAGTTTCTGGAAAGGATGGACTCGTCCTTAGCGAGTCCGGTCATGCGTATCCTAAATCAGGGAGAAGCTTAGTTCATTGTGACTGTAACACCGGCGGAATAAGATTCAGGCGTACACCTGACACTTTTTCGAGCGGTAGGAAATATTCCAGGACCATTCCGCGTTCACCTTTACGTTCTACTTTTACTATTTTTTCTGGTTTACTTTTTTCAGAGACACATCGGCGAATCTAACCTTACTAATGAATCACTTTCCTGATATATTTCCTCTATTTTTTCGTCGGACTCGGGTAACGAATAAGGGGATTAGATAATGAATGTTTCGATACATGATCATGTATGTAGTACATATATACGCGCACTCAAATATCCAAAATTACAAAGATACGTTACATTATATATCACTGATTCTTTCTTACACTTGAAAGAGTGGTTGTTTTTTTACTGAGTATAGGCGTATTTTACGTATTTTGAACAACAATAAAACTCACGTCGAAGGTGATCCTTGTACCTCGCTATCGAAGCTGATTCTTAAAACTAATTATTATAGTTATATCATGAAGTATTAAATACCTCAGCGGAAGACGACAATTTCCATTACATTTCCATTTCTTTTGTTATATCCAACTTGTTCGTCAGGGCAGATTTCGCTGTCTCTAATTTCGAAAAATGTTCTCCTATTCAGTTTAAGAAATTGGGGCGGTAAAATATTGGAGGTTTAAAAAATAACGGAGTAGCTATGGAGTATTTATTATGTCTTTCTTTATAGATAGAATGCGATGAAATATTTGAAAATGGAATTGTTTTTGAAGGAAACAATAAAATTATAGCGAGAGCAATAGAACAGCGTTCCAACGGAAAACATATGTGAATTTGTAAATCTTTTGTATCGAAACATAAATTTAAGGATTAAATTAAGATTAGTGGAGGATAGCAACTGATGCAATCTGAGTTAAGAAGTTAATAGAATATTAAGTTATTATCATTTATTAAGTAGAAAATGAGTTCGAAATGATTGGTCTTTGTTTATTGAAAATGACAGGTAACAAAATTTATCACGGTGTTAAAGCTAATTATTCAGTTACGAATATTTCTATCATTTAGATAGTTGCATGATAGATGTGGTCTCTCTTTCTGTAAGATCATCGTAGCTGGAATACCCTCTTTTATTAGCTTTAGTTTAACGGTAGTCCTTGTAAATGAAATTCAGGTACAGAATTTCCCCTCAATGATAAGAATACTATATCAGTTTTACATCTGTGTTCAGTCACTATTAAGAGATTATTAGAGATTAATAACTGTTGATATTAATTTTTCCTCAAATCCGTGCAACCAAAGGAAGACATATACTATAGATGAGCTTTCGATGGGCATTAGTGAAATGGTCAAAAATAAAATTCATCGACGGTCGCCTAGGCGATATATAAAAATTATACTGGTCGATTTTATAATAGTTAAGCAAGATTAAGTTTTAAAGAGTTGTCGACTCAAAGTTACATTGACTTTATGTGTTGGTGATGCAAATGGGGATGGAGAAACTTGAAACCTAGCAATACTAATCTGACCGCATTCGTCCAAATTATTTGTTTAGTTGACTGGCGTACCATTTCTTCGCAGACGAAATCGTCGCTCTTAGTGATGCTGTTCCATCTACGCGATAAAATATCTTCCTATATTGTACATAAGAATTCAATTTTCTGTTCTTCATTATTTTGCATCACTTTTTTCGGTTGCCTTTTTGCCGTTGACTGTCACCGAGGCAGTGCTAGGCATCCTCAAAGCCTGGACTCAATTTTTCATGGTGCTTAAAGTAAGGCTGGATCCTGTTAATTTCAAATTATCTATCGCTGTCAGTTTTTGAAATTGGTTATTGGAAATAAATTCAGAATTACGAAGTCTGAATTGTATTTACTCTGAATCAATTAGAAATTTAATTAATTATAATTTCGTGCCAACTTTTAAATCTATTGACTTTGTTGATTTTTAAGGACCCTCACCTAAAGAGTAAATTATATAAACCGGTGCTAAAAGTAACTATTTAAATGAATTTTCAAGTATTCCTGGGAAAATGCCCAGCATCGGTTAAATGATACACTTAGCTCATTAACTCATAATTTAATATTAAAGAAAGATTCTGGACCCCCATTAAAAATTAGCTGCGCCAGGGATGCCGTGAACCATCTGCAACGCGTTCGTACTTTTAATCTTAAGATAATTGATGAGTGTCATCTTCGTTTCATGAATGGAAACACTGAGAAGGAGAACGATTGCTCCATACTTCCATTCACTTTTCCATGGAAAGGAGAGGCAATGACTCCAGAATTCTTTTCCCGTAGTGGAAACCAAGCCGCCCAAAACTCCAAAAAATCGTCATCACGAGCGCACTGGACGTGTCGCAGCGTTCGTTAGTCTAACCAGAACGCTGGAAATTCTTTTGTTTCTTTTTTTCGAAAGAAACCCGTGACCTCAGTTCCGTCATTCCCGTAACGAAGGTTCTTTTTCATCAACTCCTCAAGCCGCGGCTCTTAATGCGATTAGAATTCTTATAATGACCTCAATCTCCCCACCGACGGAAAATACCGCCTCTCGGGCGAAAAAAACGCGAGGAAACGTTTTCCTTTTTTTAAACTTTCAATGAGAAAATCAACACGCATCGATAAAATAAATCCATCCCCCTGAAAAAGGAGCCTCATTTTGTACCTTTGTCCCGAACGATGAAAAAATGAATTGCTTTGCAAATTGGACACGTTTCACACCTCGGAGTTTGCTTTCGGGAGTTTTTTTCGTTATTGTTGCAGCGGGAGGGGGAGGAAGTGGGGAGTTGGAGGCGTGTCTTTAGAGACAAAGGTGAGACAAGCGAGAGGAGAGTGGAAAAGAGAGTTAATGGGAGAACGGAGAGCGAAAGAAAAGAGAGAAGCCGAGGAAGGGAAGAGAGAGGAACGGTTTTTTAAATGAGCGAATGTTTAGAAGGGGGCAGAATGACATTTCACTTCGGCCTGCGTAAATGCATTCTGAATTATCCGTAGGATAGATAGTAAGAAAAATTTAACTTAAAGTAACGTAGCCTAAGGTCCGGTATTATAATGTTTACTTAAAATGGATGTTAAGTAATGCTCAGTTTCCAGTATAATAATGCTTTGTAAGAGTTAAACTGAAGATTATCGTTAGTAACCACGCTAATCTATCATATGTATAGAGTGAGAATAAAGTCTAAGGCCCAATGTTATAATGTATACTTAAAGTGGACTTTAACTTTAGAACCCGATATCACATTCTTTTGTTAGAGTTAAAGTGAAGATTACTGTGATTCTCCATGCTAATTAATCATACTCGTATATACGTAAAGGAGATTTACTATAATCTTTACTTTAACTCTAACAAAACATTATCATACCGGGCCTTAAAGTGAACTTTAGTTTAATTCCAATTTAAGTATACGTTATAATAGCACGTCTAAGAATGGGATGTTAATTGCAATCTTTTGTTACAGGATAAACCAAAATGAATATTTCTTTTGTCATTGTCTCGGTCTTGTTCATTGCAGTGATGGCGATGGCTTTTTATGGCGAAAGCTTCTGAGATGTGACATGCTTAATTGGTCACTCCTAATTGATTGCTATGGAAAGGGTTATTCATTGGGCTGATATGCTTCATTTACGTGCAATTTTCCCATTAAAAGAATTCATTTACATTTACATTAGTAATGTAAATGTAAATGTTTTTAGCCATTGCTTTCCTTACTCACTTAATCCGGGTGCAATGGCTAAGTACCTCACTCCTCATCTTCCGCCGTATGCCTCATTCCTTCTCAAAGCTTTTTATATCTAATGGTGGAGGAGTTGAAGTTGTGAAAAGAAAATTTTCAGCCTTGAGTTTAGAGACATTTTCCTTAACAACCTCTTTACCTAAAATGGGTATTTTGGTTGTATACAGTAGAATTTCCTTAAGTCCCGTATAAGCTTCGTTATCTTTGATTCACTGGCGTTACTTTACTGAATCTCGAAGAGTAATTTTGTGATTTATTTCTGTATGAACCATTGAAAGTTCTTCTTCATATTATAACTTTATTTTAGACATAACTGTAGGAAAAACTTAAGCCATAGTGTCCTCAGCTGTTGAGCCTTTTTATATTATATTCTTATTTACAAAACAGTTTAAATTTATAGATTTCTATTAAATTTGGATTAACACGGCATATTATTCAACGCGGTTGTAACACAATATAACTTTGCAACGAGATGTCTGCAATATGATTGATAATTAAATATGTGCTCAAAATAGTAATAGTATTTTCTAGTACTTAAATGCTTACAAACTTATAAATAAGGGGGATTGGCAGATATCACGCTGAAAAATGCTGATTTTTAATGAACTCTACCGTGTGAGACCTCAGTCGTATCCTATGTAGCATATTATCAAACTCTGGTGGATTATACATTTTAAACATATAGTTGTAAACGGTAAATAGCACAATTTCTCCCTTTTGTTATTTTCTTCAAATTCTGTATCAGTTTGCAGAAATCCTTTATTTTGTTTTTGCTTTTATTTAGACTTGCCCCTTAAATTCCCTGAGGTTGCCTCAATTTTTTCTGAGAACCGTGGTGACATTCCCGAGTAGAGGTTTAAAGATGTTAATTACCATCCTCCGAGACTCCTGCACAAATATTCAGAATTTAAGTTTTGATAGCAAAAAATTGAAATGTTTCTGCTTTTACACGCATGACTTTAGAGTTTTGCATCCAAGTATTTACTTTCACGTTACTCGAAAGATATATCAAAGCAACTTGGACTAATTCTCAATTACACCCTCATTGCTCGCCATTTACTCCCCAAAGGAGATCTGGATTTGCTTGATCCTGACTAACGACTTGTACATATTCTCATTAGTACTTCATCTACGTTTATATTTAAGATTAATAAAAGCAGAGGCAGGAGTTGCTCCTGGAAGCGTAAAATAAAGGCGAACGAATACAACTAGGTAGATACGAGATAGAGGGTGGGGTAAAACGAGAAATTGCTAGATGGTTTCGGATTTTATAACAGGGAACAGTGCGAATCCATATTTGTGCATTTTGCGAAATTCTGACCAGAAAGTCTTATCTTAATGGTTGGCTGATTTTCTAGTATATATAAAGAATAATTGCCCAAGTTAAGATTACCGAATAAGCGTTTGTTTTTGCGTTCACGGCCGGTCACTCCACCGTTGGAGTGATAAATGCATCGGGAATGGAGCTATCCGCAGTGAACGTGTTAAGGAGGAAATAATTTGGGAATAAATGAAAGACTGATTTTCGTGAGTTCTTGAGATTGGAAAACCGTGATATACTGTGATCATGCGAAATATTGGAATTTCGATTATTAGAATTGAAAATATTAGAATTGAAAAAAAATAGAAATGAAAAAATAACACCCAGGAAAACGCTCCCTATCAATATATTGGAAAGAAAATAGAGATTAAAAGGTTATTAATAGTGTACAAAAGAAGTCAATTTTTAAAATACACGCATTCTTACGCATCTGTCATGCTGGTCCCTTAAGGGGCAAGCAAGCTGAACGCCTCTCCTATTCGCAAAACTTCTGTAGCATATCCAATTTGAAATAGAGCGGGCCCTCGCGTTACGACAGTCTCAACAGATGACTTTAACTGGTAAGGAGACTTCCTTAAACGTATCTTGGAACTTGATACTTGAGTGTTTCGCCCAACGTCGTTAACGTTGTACTCACTGAAGTTTTATTAGTTAGTTTTATTAACTCTTTTTCTTGTAGTAGCACTATTGTTAAAGGTGCTTCGGCAGCTGTGGTTATTTCGGTTCCCACCGAGTATCGAACACGGAACCGCTTTCATTAAAGGCGAACGAACTACCCACTTGCCTATCCGGAAGCCCCCTTACTCACTGAATAGGAGAGAAAGTACTTAGTTTGATTGTATTTTTAGGTATATTTATGTCTTTTCCTCTTATCTACAATTTAATTGTGATTTCAGTGTAGATTATTATTTAAAATTTTTGTTAGGGTAGCTTGGTGGATTAGAGTAAAATGTTTCGTAGTCTATTATGGAACTCGAAATTGAAGGAGAAATTGTTCTGTCGTGACAACTTAGAGGTCTGAGCAAGTGGGAGACCCGGGTTTGATTCCCGGCTACGGAAGACTTCTTCTCTTTCATTTCTTCATCTAAAATCAAGCATGTTAACCATGCGATTTTCATCGCTTATTAAGAGTAAGATGTGTTTTGCATAAACTATAATTTGGGATCTGTTTCGATCGTAGGAACTGTTTTAACCCGAAGATTCCCTGTAAAGATCAAAATTCTTCGGAGGAACTGTGGAAACCGTTAAATTTGTGTATAAATCATTAAAAGTATGCGATTTAGGAATTATTACTCTCCGTTATGTCATCAGCCCGAAGGCTGGTTGAATCATTATTCTATCCACTATTAATTACTAAATGTTTTGGAGAGAAAATCAGGCTCAAAGACTACGACGTTAAAAGACTACGACAGGAGTAAGTGAATGATACACTTTCCTCAATTTACATCGAAAGACAAACGGTAAGTATTCCAACTATTCTGGTAGTTCAGCAGGAATTAATATACGATCCATACGAGAAAATATACATGGATAAAGTAGCTAAGAATCAAAAATAACTCCGGGATGAGTGAGAGAGAAGACGGGGAGAAAGCAAGGAGGATAAACGGAGAAATGGCGGAGCGCTCCAAATTTGGAAAACACGTCAAGGAAGCGAGATAGAGAAAGCGGAGTTGAAAGAGGAGGGTGGTTTTAGGGAACGGGTGGAGGCGAGAGTTGGGAGGGTAGTAATGGAGTAAGTTGAGCAAGGGTGTGGAGGGGATGGTCCAAGGGGTGGCACGTGGAGCAGGGGTTGGAGAGGTGGGATTGGAAAGGAGTTTTGGAGAGAGAAAGGAATGGCTCTGGTAACCACGTCACGTCATTTCGTAATCCGTCGCTAACGACCTTCCCTCCGAGGTCTGGATCATTTGATGGGCAGGAGAAGAGAGTGATAGAGGGGAGGAAGAGGGGCTGAGAGAATGTTGGTTAAGGTGTTCGTGGTGTGGAGAGGATGCGGCGTTTTGCCTTTTGAACCAAGGAAACCGAACGAAAAGCGACACGAAATGCCTCGTTCTTTCCCGAGATCGCCTCTTGTTTCTCCTCGTAATTTACAATCGGATGCGTTTAATGGAGGATTCGAAGGCTACAAATGCTTTGAGGGTTTCCTGCAGTGTGAGGTTTTGCGAAGGGAGCCTCTAACAAGCGACGGATTCTTTCTGCGTTTGTCAGGCGAATTCTTTCCGCGTTGTATGGTATTCCTTCTGTCGAAGAGGAGCTTTTATGTCGTTCAATGGGAATAATTGGTTCCGGAATCACTTTTGTTGTCTGAAATCTTCGTTAGCTAATGTGCGATTTACTACAGAGTTCCAAGCAATGAAACATAGTTTAACACGGCCAAAAATCCAACGCTTTTATCTCTATTTAAAGCTAAATCGTCAGCACCCAATATGTTTTGTTCAGTTTTGATATTTTGTGCACGCGTTAGCTCCAGATTAATTAGAACAAATAATATGATGTAAAATGCTTCCAAATAGCTGTAGAAAATACTATTATGATTGCTTGAATAGGATATAAATGTTGACTAAATATATTTCCAATGTCCTCAATCCAACTCTTTATTTCCGGCTTGGATACAATCTCGAAAGTACCGGATAAAGCGGGTTTCTGTCTATCCAAAAGTAGTACCAACGCTTCTGCGGTAACATCTTGAATAACCAAGCCGGTTCTTCTTTGATGAAATAGTTTTTTTTCTCGGAGGAGTAATCCTTGATGTCACAGACTTATTCCTCCGCATTACGTCACACCGTCCTATGCTAACACACACGTGCATGCGTGAACATTCACCAAAATATTCGTTAGCCTCAGTTTGGTAAGCTGAGTCAGAAACAGCGAAGAACGTCTTCGTTGGCTGGGTTATTGGTTATCCGATGTGTCTCCTCATTAGTTATGTCGGCAGTTCCAAAATTTTACTGCGTGATAAAAAGTCGTTAAGCTTGAGATAGCGTGTGGTATGACGTTTCTTAAAGGAATAGAGCAACCGATATATATTCTCTAGCTTAAAGTTTCGCTCCATTGATGTCAATACTTATTCAGAGATTGGAGGTATTTCTAGAGGAAATGTTAGGAAAAATGTGGTATTTTCGTAAATACGTAAATGCCACTTTCATTACGTTAATATGTATTGGTTTTCATTCAGGCTCAGTTCTTCCTCTGTAGTAAGACGGTATAAAAGATGATTAACAGCCTTATGATCCTTATAAGGTAACCTGAAGCTCTGATTCTCAAAGAAAAAACTTACGACTCTTGTGAGATACAGCAGAAAAATAATTTTTTTTCGGTTTCGACAATATAACGCCACATGTAAATGAAAAATTAGAGAGAGGCTTTGGATTTAAATGAAATGTTTAGAATGGCATAGAAGCTCTGGGTTGGTCTGGCTGAAATTCTACGAAATTCTGATAACGGATGTTGGCTGTATCATTTTTATTAAATCCCAAGGAAAAAAGTCTTACATGACAAGGGCGCGAACCTGGAATCTTCGGAACTCCTGACAGATGCTATATCAAATTAATGAATCGAGCCGGAACATCCTTGAGTATTTTTATTACTTCAAATAACAACTTCCTTAAGTTATTAAATCAATTCTCAGTCACGGTTATCACGGGTAAATTTCTTTTCAGAGGAGAATGAGGCAAGGGATGTAATACATATCCAATTACTGTGTCATTTCAGCCTCAAATGAAGTGTTTCATTTAGCATTGGAATGCATATAAAGAAAATATGTGTACAAGGTTGAGATTATGAACCTATAGAGGGAATGAATAATGTATTTGGGCAGGATGGAGCTTAATGAAGAGAGAGTCGGAATGTCTTTGCGAAAGAGGTATTTTAGAGTAAGAAATTCATATCAATTAAGTCATGTGGTTCAGAGGATAGGAAGAGCAGCATAATATAGTAAAATCGAATGGAGATGTATTCATAAACATCTAGCTATGTATATCTGGCCTTCGATTAAACCTACCAGTAAAGCCGATTCTTATGGGCGGACATCCTCCAATTAATGCATTAAATCGTAATGAGTGATAATTAATATTCGATCCTTGCGTTTGAATTTCCATTTAATTGAAATTTCGCGTCATATTTACTTCATTAGTTCTTGGCACGATCATAAGCTTGTATGAGAACATATTCATTATCAATATGTAGTAGTCTTCAGAATTTACACAATTAGCCGATATATCCAGCACTATATTAAATGTTTGTCATTGATTTTCATTTGATTTTGAATGAAAGTTTAAACAACGATATGCGACAAACTACCATCTTAAGCAGCAGATTACCATAAAAAGGAAGGGTTAATCTTGTATCCTATCTTCTAGATGATTCCATGACGTCAAGCCGTTGGCTACTCCTAAAGAGACGTATAATTTTGTTAATTTGTAAGATATTGGAATCAGGAAAAGATATGCGAAATCCTTGAAGTGGAGTGTATTACTGTATGGGTGTGAAATGGTGAATTAAATCAATAGGACATCAAAAGATTGGAGTCCTTCGACATTTGGGTGTGGCGTAGGAAGAAAAGTAGGACAGGTTGATAGAAAAACAAACGCTGAGGGGTATAGATGGTCTGGGAAAGGGGGGTTTTTATTGGAAGTAATTAAACGTCGACAGAGGAAATGGGTAGGCCAAATATTGAGAGGATAGGGATTGCGTAAGAAAGTAATTTAAGGTAGAATGTAGGGGAAAAGACAGAAGTCAGGCACGTTACCAAGAAACAAAATAAATGGCATTTAATAAGGAATATTAAGGCACATGTACCTATATAGTAAGAAATACACATATGTAGTACATATATACATGTATTTACAGGAGAATTTTCCCAACAACTTGCAACAATATTACTTGTAAATTAGTGTTTATTACTAAATTTGTCATACGAATTACTTGACTCGTTAGTATTGGTTTTAAAATTTTTGGTAAAAGCTAGGAAATAAGTTATTACAGCCGAAA
The DNA here is from genome assembly GCA_000376725.2 of Ladona fulva. Taxonomy (NCBI): domain Eukaryota; kingdom Metazoa; phylum Arthropoda; class Insecta; order Odonata; family Libellulidae; genus Ladona; species Ladona fulva. Next base: position 2,503,708 of record KZ308147.1, on the reverse strand, counting down.
TGTTATGATCAATGAATGAATCGCTGTATTTGAATTCACTTTAAGATAGGCCCCAACAAAACTGTTATCAACTGCTCAGTACAAACTAATTTAATTAAATAAATTGGAGACTATAAGGGTATTTGCATCAGTTTATTTAGTAGTAGTTTCTTATTAATGTTTTTAAGTACTTCGACAGATGAGGTGTTTTAGAACATCTGGGCTCCTAGCGGGAGTCGCTTATTTATGCGAAAGATAATATTAAAGGAAAGCATCCATGAAGTGCGTAGTGACTTAGCGTAATAAAACATTTCTTGGATAATATAGAGAACGGTAATGGTTAAGACATGTAGATCTGAGGCTTAGAAGTTATGCGTTGATGAGAGAACGTATTTAATCGCCGAAACATTTCCCGTGCCTATGTAAATCATAGCAGAAAGTTAGCTGTAACAGAAATGAAATAATTGCTCTGCGAACAGATATATTTACGTGTTCCTTTGGCCGAGCTCAACAGGGTGCAATCCATCGGCGAGTGCTAAGCTCGTGGGCCGGGAAAATTTGATTACTCGGACGAGCTTCTCCATACGAAGAGAACTTTTGATGTTTAAGGGAATGGATCCCATGGACCGAGGGGTCGCTAAAGGATATACGCCAGGGAAGGCTCAAGAAAACGAGAGAGAGAGAGAGATACACACGTATATATAAATGGGAAATAGATGGCGTAAAGAGTGGGAATGGGGCGAGGGAAAGGAGGAAAGAGAGGGAGAAATTCGTTAATTATTGATCTGGGCGTAGTGGGGAAGCACGGTCGTTAATTATTGATAGCGCCCGTGGCGGGTCGGCCTGGTTGGCGCCGTGTCAACCCGTCTCTTGGCCGGGTCCCCCGAGGGCCGCGCACTGCCAAACCGAAGAGAGGAGGGCAAAGGAACATCCGAATACTTCCATTCGAAACCTCCAAAGTCTCTGAAAGCGTCGGTTGTCGGGAGTCGTCGTTTGCGTGCTCAAAGTGCTTCTCGACAATTTTTCCCCCGCCTCCGTGCGACATCGTCGAAATTTCCACGGAAGGAAGTCAAACACGCGCGCACGCGGGATGGGCCTTAAACCGTTTTACGCGCGCCCTCTGTCGGATGCGGGAGCAAGCGGGGGATTTTTCGGTTTTTTTATCCGGGGAAAAGAGGATGAAGTGACGAAGGATGTTTTTCTCACCCGCAAACACACACGGCCGTACGTTCGTTTTTTCCCTCTTTTCCCCGATCCTCTCCTAGACACGGGCGTACGTATTTGCCGGCGGCAAATATAATTACGATCCCCCTCCCTTTTCCTTTCGGGTTCTTTCTCCGAACCTCGGCTGCGTATCTTTTTTCCGCAGGGGTCTTCCCTTTATCCCTCTCTTTACCCCATCCGTTCGTTTATTTGCGTATTTATCTCCTTTGACGCGAGGGCTCTTATTAGCGAGCTAAGGTGAGCGATAGACGCCAGTCGCTCATGTGATTCGAGCCTTTGCGAAGCGCGAGGAAAATTCATACGGAATAATTGAAATTCGCCGGCGGAAGGAAAAGGAGGATGAATCTGTAAATTAAGCTCCCCGCGCTTTAAGATGAAGTTTGACTATAGATACAGCCGTGTACGTGTGGGAGTGCGTGCTTCTGTTTTGCTCAAAAGGAGCGAATCCGGTTGGTTTCTAATTATGTCCGGCTCTCCGGATTTTTTTTGCCTCATTGACGCTCGAGAGCCAACGAGATACGAAATATTTGTCTAATGCGAAACTCCCAAGAGTTGGCTCGGCTTTACCTTTGCGACAAAGATTTTAAAAAGGCAGCGAAACATTGATTGAAGTTAGTTAATTGAACGTAAAGGAAGATTTTCCTGGAACGTATTTTCTTTCATTACACGATATGGATAACGCTATGCTTTTTGGAGTGTTCGGGTGAGGTGCGTTGAAGGACGTGATGTACGTTATCAAATGCCTTTGAAAATTCTCATTCTGGCAAGAGTTGACGGGAGTGAGAAGAGAACTAATTGGAATGATAAGGAGGAAAAGCTAGTATCATTAGAGAAGTAGCGGAGTATCATTGACGAAATCATGATGTGTTACGTTATCATAAAAAGAGAAAATACTGGAATTTAAGGATTGGAAAGTATGGTAGCTGTTGAATGACTTAAGAAAAGGAAGATATATCACTAATTGAGGGTTTTATTTCTTTGCAAACATTTCAACTTCTGGTTTTAAATATTCGCGTAATTACCTCTCAGTTTCTTAATAATATTTAATGTAGTCTGCTCTAAAACCTGTGTTTGGAATATATTGGGTCGATTTATGTGTTTAGAACTGAGTAATTTATCCTATCCACCTTATTATATGTTACGTGCAACCTTAAAATTACCTCACCTTTACAATACCAGAAATTCCAGAAAATATAAATATAATTGCTATGTGTTTGAATGAAGGTATATTTTTATACAAGGTGATTCCATTTTATTTAACTTAATGAGATGACGATTATTGATGAGTAGATGTTACGAGCAAATGTTACGAGCAGCTATTTTCTGCTTTGAAGTATACGATGATCATGCAGAATAAGTTGTTATTACCGATTCCACATACTAATATGCAGCAGTGATAATTGTAATAAAATAAAAGACTGTATTTTAGCATATTACATTAGTTTTCGCTCATCAGCCGGTTACTCTCTTGATCTCAATATGTCATTCTTTTTCGACTTTGGCTGTGCAGGAATACTTGGTCGATATGCTTTTCACCGTTTCAGAAGTATTCATGACTTGCATTTCTACATGTGAAATTTCATTGCAGCAATAGTGACAGACTAGAGCTATTTTATGGATTTTAATGGTCAATTTGCTTGAGCATCTTCATAGCCAAACTTTAAATATCTTATCCCTGCACATAATAATAATAATTTTATTTGCCTAATGATCATTTACAGATACCAAGAGGTTGTAGAAGATATAAGGCACGCCCAATTATATAAATTCATAATATTGAATTTGGTGTACAAGTTCATAGGACAAACATTGCAATATAATTAATGATACAGAAATCTATGAAAAAATGGATAATGTAAGATTAATAATACTAGATTCACAATACCGAATTCATAAGTGAAAATTTTGTATACATATTTTAAATACAGCATTGACATTTAAAGGGTTTAAATACATTATTAATTACACAACATTCATTATATCAAATTTCAGAATAAAAATTCATGAATAGCACTATACATTAGAATTTTCGTTTAGGAACTCGTGGATGGAGTAACACAATTTAGACTGTAGAAGACCTCTGAGTTCATATTTCTATACCGTTTTATTTCTATGCTATTCATAATCGCACTCCGCATTTGGACATATTTCTGAATTTGTCCCTCATTGAGATCGTCTCGTCAATACACACGGAAAAAGATAAAATTTTTAAGATTAGGCACAGGGTAACATACATGTTTATCAGCGATGTTCATCGGTGATATAGATATTTTTTTTGTGTATGAGTGATTTGAAAATGTGGCGCCGTGGCTTAATTGGTTAAAGCGCCTACACCTAAAAACAGGAGATCGGGAGTTCGAATCTCCCCGGTGCCTTTTATTCCCTTCCCTTTTATTGAAAATTCGTCCAGAAGAAATTGAAGGGATAACAATAACGAGGCAATCTAAAATATATTTTAATCAGGGAAATTTTTTTAGTTCGAAGTTTGATTTTTTTAATTTTTCTGAGAGAAAATTTTAGTAAGTATTGATGTTTAAGGGAATGGATCCCATGGACCGAGGGGTCGCTAAAGGATATACGCCAGGGAAGGCTCAAGAAAACTAGAGAGAGAGAGATACACACGTANTTATTCCCTTCCCTTTTATTGAAAATTCGTCCAGAAGAAATTGAAGGGATAACAATAACGAGGCAATCTAAAATATATTTTAATCAGGGAAATTTTTTTAGTTCGAAGTTTGATTTTTTTAATTTTTCTGAGAGAAAATTTTAGTAAGTATTTCTTTTCTTGCTTTAGAAGTATTTATGTAGATGTAGAAGTAATTTAAGTTACATACCTAAGGCAGATCTCCATCCAATTACTGTAACATGCGGAAATTTAGAAGCGTCCAGGCTTGAGGAGTGCATCGGATGACTGCATATGCAAGGAAATGTTGTCACCGTGGGTAGAGATGTTCTAGATTACAGAGATTTTTGCCAATGTTGGATGTATTTTACGTAATATTATCGGTGTTTCAATACGGAAGAGTTTCTGCGCTTTGTAAAGGAACAACTCTCAGAAAGATTCTATTGACATTAAATTCTTATCTGATGTCCCTTTGTTGCCATCTTTACCTTGCAATTACAAAAGATAAATTTGATAATTTACTAACAGCTTATTTTGTATGTCCTAAATTAATTACTTCACTCATATAAATAAATCATCCATCACCGCCCCACCATAAGAACATAACGAATTCTGCAACCATCGCGTTAATTTGATGAGCAATCATTCTTTTTCTGTAACATTCCAGTCGATCAGAATTTCTCAATTGTGCACTTAAGTGATTCAGCCATAAGTAAGCTATTAGTGAACTGCTTTATACAACAGAAACCATGTGCTTCAAGTTTAACATCATGTATGCTCTCTTCTTCCGAAATAATTTATATTTTATTATGTACTTATTATATAACATTATTTATCTTTATATACAAAATATATAACAGTCACTACCTTTACCATACATAACGTTGACCGGTTTATCAACAGAGATAAGGACATCGCATGACATACAAATTCTTGACACGGCACACAAGGAAATACAATTAAGAGACCCCTCCATTATGTACTTAATTTTTACATAAACTGAGAAATATTGGAAAGTTATTTGTATGCTGAATTTGATGCTATCACAGAAGAGGAGTATAAAGGCTGGAAAGCGCTGCTATGGAAAGCAGTTGGAAAATGGTATTCGTATTCCCCGCTTTTGTTGCTCAGTTCCCTTTTTCCTCGCACGAGAGCTCCACCGTCTTCTCCAACCATCGAGACTGCAGACTCTTCCGCGAGAGGTCTAGCGGCTGTGAGTCCTTCCAAAGATTTCTTCTCCCCCTCGTCGTCCGCACCCTTTGGGTGGCCACCTCATCTCCTTTCCCTGTAACTTCGACGAGTAGAACGTGGTATCCTACTGCTAGCCTTTCTCCACCCACTGGGGCAATTATCCTCCTCGTAGATCGATTCAAATTGTTCTCTGGGGAGGAGAGAGGAATGAAAGAAGGGAAATTAGAAGTAGAACGAAAACGGGCATGTAGGGTGTACAAGATTGGAGCAGAATGGGGCAGTTGAGGCTAAATGTTAAGGCTAAAGAAGGCGGATGAGGATAGAGGTAATATGGGGGAAATCGAATGGGATTGGGATATTGCTGCAGAACTGCCACCAGGGGTTCGGATGCGTAGTGGAGAGGTTCGAGAAGATAAAATTGCTTCGTAAGAGAGAACGAGGAAAGGATTTCGGGAAGGTAAGGAGAAAGCGGGGGCGCGGAGCTCGGGCGTTTTCAAAAGAGAATGTTCGGGGAATTTACGGTAACAAAAATTGGCTCGTTAAACTCGAAGAGTCTGTTAAAATTAAAACCGTAATTTCTGAGTCGACGAACACCGTGGAAGGAAGAGGTGGTGAAAAAAGGGAATCTGAAGGAAGAAAAAGGGGCAAGGCGAATATATGAATGGTAGGTGGGAAAGGGGAGAGGAGAGGGAAACAAACATGTTGAGAAGGAAGAGAAAGAGGGAAGGGATAAGATTAGAGAGCCAGAATGGAAGAAAATGGATGGCGGAAAGTTAAGGGCTTGTTTGAATGGGATAAGTAGTTTCACTTAAGCCCATCTGTTATAACCTTCGGTAAATAAAGGTTAATCAGTTTCAGCAACAGGACGACGGATGAGATAAGTAAGGGTTGTGCGCAAAGAAAATGCCTTATCATTCGATTCAATTGGGTCTTGTCTCTTCGTTTGAATTTTGTCAGATCCAAGGGCATGGAATTTTAGCTGTCCTTTCTTCTGTCGGCCTTTAAAGGGCGTTCGTCGTCTTCCTAGTGGTTTTAAATGCTTTCTCCGTTGTAATGAGAATCTTTTACTTTTTGGCTGAAGTTGTGATGGCTTAATCTAGGCAGTTATAAATTCAGTGTCCTTGTTGCAATGTAAATGTTCGATTATTTATTCCCTCTTAGCTGTATCTTAGTGTTTTTTCTCATTCTTTTTTTATGTCTAAATGATTAACTTATAAATTATTTATGTAGAAGTTAGCCAACGTTCTCGTCAAACGTTAACTCTTAAAACTTAGTACTAGCGTTAGAGATGGAATCTTACGGAGAGCGTTACGTTTGTACATGTATATATTTCTTCAGTCATATAACGTACAATGTGCATTATACCTCGATGCTGAAATAATCTTTCAATATTTTTTAACTGTTCTCTTGATAGTATTAAACATAAGGATAATTCGATATAAAAATTTATTTTGTTTTTATTTTCACCACAAAAAAGTCGAGTATATTGCACTTTAAGTCGATATACCCTGGTAGAACTCGGGCATTCTCTTAGCGCTTCTTAAAAATATAAACCTCCCACCGATGTGTACTCTTATTCGGTTAATTCCAATCTACTGAAGACACAGAATGGCGGAAGTGACTGAAGGAGCTGATACTTTGTGTTGAATTTGACTGACGGATGGCTTCAATAGTGTGATTTGTACGAAATGAAGGATATTTCGGCCCTGAGGATGTAGCACAAACGGTTCTATTCCGAATGCTAGGGATGCTTGCGACGTACTAATACTCGGAATATAAGGGTCAGTATTTTATATTCGGTGGCATATACATTGCGTTTCTCAGAGTGAAGAAACTTACCCTCAAGATGAAAATTCGTATCAAAGGGAATTATCAGTTACATGGTTGTAATCCAAAAACAATAGAGAATAAGCCAATCTAGAATCTCCAGTTCTACGCCATTCCTTAATTCCTGATATAATGAAAACATTTTCATCTTTCTTTGCATTTAGATTAATCTAAACTTTCATTTCCTCGGGAAACACTTCCGTAGGAAGCCTAAAAATGTTCTTTCTGCTCCCGGAAATAAATGAAATGGAATCGTAAAATTCGAACCCCGTTGCGTAAAGGGATGGAAAACTCATTCATCAACGGGCTGATGTCCAATTCCACGCAATTTGGATCTCACAAGGGCCAATCGAGTTAAAGTTTTAATATACGTGGTATCGACAGAGAAAATTACATCTCGGGAGTTAGTCGGACCGAATCTGAAGACTCTAAATCTCGCAAACATTTCGGCGCGGTGGAAATATCGCCTGCCATAACGCGGCCCCCAAGAACGTCGAATTGGGTTCCATAAGTCATGTTCGAAGCAGTTTTCCAATTACGACGACGACACCGAGAACGACGAGAAGGAACGCAAAGAATAACGAATGAGAGGAGCGACTCCGTAGCGCAGCCATACCCCCTTTCGAAAGCTCGCGACGCCCAGTCGGAAAACACTGTTTATAATGCGTCAACAACCTCTATCTCTCGCAGTGCATATACATAAAGGTAATTGGTGCGTATTTCAGACATCCCGTGGCGGAGCCTATTGTCATTCCTGGGCGATCGGGTGAGGCTGAAGTTGCGAAAGGGGAAGATGGAGAGAAAGGGAAAGAGGAGAGACGGAGAGGAGGTGGAATTAAGAGGTCGAAATTGGGCTGGTGTGGCGGGATTGATTGATTAATGGCTTTAATTTCGGAGCAAGTTCCGACCTCTCATATTGTGTCCTCATCTGGCCAAAGTGCTCCCGTTACGCTATCAAGATAATGAAAGGGAAATACGAGTGAGGGAAATCTTTTTCGTCAAATTAAGTTTTTAAGGGGCTTTCCCCTCCTTGAGGATTTTCTAGCGCGCGAGAGAGCCTCGGTCAAAGGGAAAATAAGCGTTTTCCGAGGGAGTACACGCTTTCCAAACCCTCTTATGTTGCTGTTGTGCCGTTTTATCTCCGGATCTTTGACACAGAGGTATATTTTTGCGAAAGAGATCGAGAGGATATTCTTGCCACTATATCTTGATGAATACTTTGTCTTTCGGTACAGATAAGAAGGCAAGTGCAGTCTTCATTTTCCTTTGTTTCGCAATCAGTATTGTTCATGGGTGTGATAACATGAAAGCTGCCAAGAATATGAGTAATGCTGTATCACGGTCTCCCCTTATTAAATGCAGTTTAAAGCGTTCTCCAGAGGATCATCGTGCTGCTCTTACATGCTCATTTTCCTCCGATAGCATTAGCTCGGAAAAAACGCAAACTACCTCAATTCTCACCTCGCCTAGTAAGCAATATACCCTTTCCAGAGCTTTCCGTAGATAACGGCGAAGGATTTGAGGTTCAAACCGACCTTGACCTTGATGAGCTTCTTAGAAAAAATTGAAGATGGTATGGTTAGTTTTAGTTGCGAAAGTTATCTTTGTGTGATGGTTGCAATGCTTCTCGACTTACAATCACTCGTGCCAACAGAGAATATCTTACAATGACTCTTTTCTCACATACATTAATGTTCTTGACGCACTTGCTAGTCTGTAATGGCGCCTCGTGTTATGCTTTGCACACAAGCGACTTTAATGTCAATGCAAGAATGTTAAAACTAATTCAGAAAGAGTAGAATCACCATTTTGTATAAATACTGCGTTCCAGTTATTCTATTTGGGGCGGCAGGTGAAAACTGCGCTTTCAGTCATCAAAATGAAATTGTAATTCGTAATTTTATTCGTGGAATTCCATTCATAGGCGACCAGGAATGAGGATGTTTTCTCTAATTTAAGGGGAATAATAAGCAGGATTTGATTCATTCATAAGCCATATTCATTCATACTGGTGAGAAAAGAACACGCTACAGAAGGAATTCCAAAAAAAAGGAAGAAAAAAAGCGGAAAAGGTTGCCAGCGATCACGGGTTGAATTTGTAATCGCAAATCCTCCCTTCTATATGATATAAACACATAAGGAACAAGGATTGAGAGGAAACAATAATAGGTGTGGTGGTGATGTAAAAAGGTAAAGAGTTAAAAATGGATTGACTCGACCTTCGAATGATTCTAAATTCGAACGCTGAATTCGATAGGAGATTGGAACTGGTAACATCTCAGTGAAACAACGCGCTTGCTGCTTAATCGCAGTCTGTTGTGCTTACCTTACATCTTTTACCAAATATCTTTGGTACTAAAACAATTCTCTATTTAATTAATTTGGGCGCAAAATAGCTTTTTTTAGATGAAGTATATTTGTTTATTTCAATACACATTTTTCCAGGACTTGTGGAGTGATCTGTACACTTCAGGGAATTGTTTCGAACAGTTCAAAATTGGAACAGTCCCTGGAACCAAGAGTTAAATATATAGCACTATACAATGACGTGAAAAGTACATCTTTACTCAGATAAAATACTAGGTATTCCGCCAATTTTGCCGACCCTCGTTCTGATCTTCTGAAGTTCTGATCCTCGATGGTGGCTTAGAATCCATCAATACCGATTTATACTTTATAGATTTGTGTTCAGTATTTCCTTTTAAAGTTAAATATTATGGAATTAAATCAGTTATTCCCGGAAAATACACATTTTATGAGTAATTCCTTTAATGAATGTAACCTTACCTGACCCTTAAGCTCTGTTTCCTCGAATTCAGCACAGCTCCGTAGTGTTTAGTTAGCTACATTATAAGATGGCAATCCATTCCGCTACCTCTATAACAAGGATGTTTGAACATAGTTGTTTAAAAATAATCTGTACAACCTGTAGAATTCTGCATTTCGTATCTCACCGTTCAGACACGATGAATCCACAATCAAATACTCCTCAATCTTTCAGTCTTAGCAACACTATAAACCGAATTCTTTGTAAGTATACAATATTGAGGATCTCTGAGGAGACATCGCGTCGTGTTCCAATATTCTACCGTATATAAAATCGATGGTAGCAGGCTTTACTGTGTGGAAATCCATAACAGTAGGATTATAAGAACAAAATAACAAATACTCTTTTTCCACAGATGTATTTAAACAATTCACTGCCGGTTTCGGCACAGATCGGCCATCGTTTGTTTCCAAACATCGTCTGGTCAGACGATGGCCGATCTGTGCCGAAACCGGTCGTGAATTGTTTAAATACATCTGTGGAAAAAGAGTATTTGTTATTTTGTTCTTATAATCCTAGTGTTCTACCGTATAATTGAAGATCTACATTAAAGCAAATACTCCAACTAGAAGGATATCTTCAGATACCTTATTTCACAGGACTGAGACGAAGAGCAGAATTCCTATTGAGGGCTGATTTACTGTAGACATCATATAATCCTGATACATGATGAAATATAGAGTATGGCATCAGTATTTGTCAATAAGAATAGGAAATATTATATTTACATCTAAAATTTATTACCTACGCATATATGTATTGTAATTAATTTCTATAGTTTGCTTTTTTTAGCTTGAGATGATAATAAAGTAATCTGCAGCCTAAAGTACATTTGATAAGTCGAAAATTACTTTACAACCTCGTTAATTCTATATTGGATGACTCGGAATGTTATGTAATGGGAAGTTCTAGAGTGTAGGCTTCGGCGCACGCCGTGGATTTTTAAATATCGTATTTAGTATTTCTAGTACTTCATAGTTTCACTTCGCAGTATTTCGCACCTCATAGCTCGGATGATTAGCAATACAGAATTCGAATAAGTAATTCGTCCCGATTCATCATACACATATATATATATGTGTGTGTGTGTGTGTGTGTTTATATCATGTGTTTACGCGGGTTTCGGCATTTTGATTTCCATTCACCCACATATCCCTATCTGTTAGTTAATATTTCGTATCTTTCGTATTAATAGCAAAAATGTAGCTGTTTGAATAGCACTTTTATCGTTGTGCGCTTGATGATTGTATGACCACCTAACGTTTATTCATTCAGCTATGCTGTGCTCCAGTATAATCACATGACATGAAGTTCAAACATCCAAATGCCTAACTAGCCAATAATTGTATTTTGTAGATTAATTTATGGTCTTCTTTTAGAAGCTCTTTCATAAAAAACGAGAATTTTATTTTTATAGTTGTGAACAGCTTAATATTTTTAAGTCAACTGTTCTATAATGGAACAGAAATAGAAGCCCGATGGGGGTTTCACGCTGGAGTAACAGGAAAGTAGAATAATCGGTATTTCCTGTTCGTTTAATTCAAAAATATTCGATATTATCGAATTTTGAATATCTCGAACTGACAGTGTTTCAGAGCCTTGCAATTCGAATTGACGAGATTTTACTGTGAACACGAAGAAGAGATCTGCGGGTCGACGTGAATTTTGCTCGAAATTTCTTTACAGTCCCTTTGGGTCGAAGTAAAAATGGCGACAAAAAAGGAAAATTGTTAAAACTTAATCATCGAGCAGAGTAAAGCGAATTGCGAGAAATATTAATCATTGAAAAACAGCAGAAATGAATGCGCACACCAAATCGTTGAGGGATGAGAGAGTGGAATAAATAGACACAACTTAATGAAAAAAGGCAATGGGAGGAAGAGAGTGAGGGAGAGAGAGAAAGAAGTTGATGTGAATGAGGGGGAGGAGAGAAGAAAAGGATATAACGTGAGGTGAGAAAAGAGAGGAAAAGGAATTGGGTGAGAGATCAGGCAAGGAACTGCGGGAAGACAAGTGTGAAAATAAGATTTCATTAATTTGGACGAGGGGACGTGACGAGGGTGGGGGTTAGACGAGGGTGGTTGGGTTGTGTTGAGAGGAATAGTGAGGGAGAATCGAAGAGGTAATGGGAGTGAACGTGAGGGAGAGAAAAAGAAAAGGAAGGTTAGGAGGAGTGGAAGGGAGTACATGTGGGTCGGAAGGGGTGAGGCCTCGGAAATTGGTTTTGGTTTGGAGGGGGAGGGAGGTTGCGGCTGGGGCGTCAGAGACGTGAGTGGGGGAGACTGATAAGGAGTGACGAAAAGAGAAGAAATAGGAAATCTGTATGTAACACACATTGCGCATTGCAACCAGTATCCGGGAAGTTCAACGTAAAGCTATTCTTGCACAGCTATTGGCAAGTTTTTATCTGAACAGGTGAAACTATGTTTATATATTTCTATATCATGGTTTTTCAAACATTTTTGAAGTCTTTAACTCAATATTATAATAAAGTCAATGAACTTTTATGAAAAACATCTACAAAGCTTATCACCAGTGGTGAACTCTTAATTTCTCTTATTTTGACTTCACACTCAGTATTTTTATTGACATCGACCTGTTTTGGATCCATAATATTTGTATTTCATAATGCTCTTTTTCCGTTTATTTTCTATGAAAAGTTATTTCTAGTTTTTTGTTCTATTCAACAATATGCCTATAAAATTTCTTTTGTCTTTAAGTTCTGATTAAACATGCTTTTTACTAAACTTAGTGAATCAGTAGGTTTCGCTGGTTTTTCACCCCTTTCTTGTCGGTGTTTTCCTGCTGTAGAGTATTTCTTACCAACACGCAAGTTTAAATTTTTTAGCCCACAAAGCAGTTTTTTCTGTGCACTTTCTCAAACTTTCTTTTAAATTTCAAATGAGGAAGGGTTAAATGTAAGTAGAGATGTGATAGTCTCAATCTCGCCCGAATGCAGTCGCTTTGTCATTTATCGACTACCTATCCACCGCATTTGCGTTACACATTCGTAGACATATCTGTCTTAGATATTAAGAGGTGTGTCAGTGAAAAAAAAATTTAGGTGTTCAAATATTCGGCCATTTTCGTAAACCTTATAGCAAAGATGTCAAGGATTATTCGGGATCTGGAATATTCGTTACAGTTGATTCGCAACATTCATCCATTCGTCTCAGCTTCACGAAGTTAGTTTTTACGTAAAAAACTTTCACAAAAATGATTCGTTCTGAAATATGACGTCGAAATAATTAGATCGATAAAACTGAGTCGAGTAGACTCTCTTTATACACTGTTGCTTGGAATTGGGTTGAGTAGTTGCTATGTTGAATTAATAGTGCATTCAAATAGCCGAGGTGATTATTAAATATAATCTATGCACACTTATTCATATACTCCTTATCACCTTCTTCTCTCATATTTTTATGTATAATTTCTTTTCCCTTTAAATTTTATTGCGTCTTTCTTGTTATCCTCATTGTACATAATAACATATCTTATACTAACTTCATGTCCTAAATTCATACACTGTGACGACCTTCTTTGCAACTTAGTAATTTTAAGTTAAATTTCATTGCTATGTCTGTACTTCTCTGACTTCTTGATATCTGTTGTAATTTGTTTCTATTCTCTGTTTTAAACTCTCTCTCTTTTGTGATGACATTTATTCTGTGATAAAATGTGCGAAATGATCTCTGCTTTCGAAACAATAACAATACATCTACATCTACATAAATACCCTGCAAGCCGCCTTCCGTCGTGTGGCAGGGGGTGTAAACACCAAGAGTAGAATTACTTCTTTAATTTATTATTATCGCGTATCGTTCGCGGAAAAAAA
>KZ308147.1:2466377-2489702 GCA_000376725.2 Ladona fulva | reverse complement strand
TTCGCTGACTTCCAATCTATTGGGACTCTACCTTCGTGCATAGACTTGGTAAATATAATTTTGAGATAAGGGGCGACGCTTTCTGCCATTTCTTTCAATACTCTAGCCGGAATACCCTCTGGACCTGGCGATTTGTTTGGCTTAATATTACGTTAGAGTTTTGCAATTCCATCTTCAGTAAAGCATGTACTTTCCATTGACGAGAGCGTATTAATCTCCGGAAGGGTATCTCTGCAACTATCGCCCGTGAATACGCTTTGATAAAAGATATTTAATATATTCGCTTTCCTCTTCGCATCGCAAGTTACATTTCCGCCGCTATCTCTCAACGAGCTTAATACTACTACAAATATTAATTTTTGGTAGGTTTATGTGCTGTCAAACTCCTTTTCCTTTACATCTTGATAACTAACACTTCCCTTTACATGCGAACAATCATTTACTACTTATTCATACCTTATGAAATTTCATCCTCTAAACTAAAGTAACTGGTCCTTGTTTAATTTTCTTATCATTTATCGTTTTATAATTCTCAGGCAATTTTCCGGAGACACGATGATTATATTCAGAGAAGATGAAGACAGATGACTTTCTCATTTCTCTTTATGGACGCATCCAATAGGTGTCTTTGAAGTCGTTTGCGAAATATTTCTATCTAATCATCAATGTGATGTGATTGGTAGTAAAAATCTGTTCGAGACTGGCCTCCAATTAGGAATTTTTAAATGAGGACCATTGGAAGTCAGCTGTAAACATCAACAGATGCAATATGACTGAAGATGCAACAGCGCCGGTCGTGCAATAAATTTTATATGGAAAAGTAAATACTTTATTAATAAATATAAAAGCTTTTACTATCGAAAGGGTAGTATATCTTTTCCGTGCTATGTATTTATTGCCTATTGTACTTGCACATAATTTACTTAGCTGGTGTTACTGAGAGGTGTCAAACCGGCATTTCAAAAATATATAGATGGATATAGTGAAATAGTATTCTAGTATTATGTATTGGAAGACCCCTAAGAGCCCGAAGTAATTGAATGAAGGATGTAATATAGTTTATGAATCCATTGCTCAGAGCTAAATTGGTTGTGGGTGAAGCGAAGGAGCGGTCTACTAAATGGTGCGGGGTTTACAGTTGGAGGTGACGTAGGTGAAAGGGAAGAAAATGAGAAGGGAAAGAAGCGGTATGCTCTAGAAAGTGATTTAATAAGGTAGGATGAACGAGGAGATGGGCCAGTTACAGCGGTGTAAGGCTAACATGAGGAGGAAAATTTAGAACGACATCCATGGGAGTTTATGAGGAGCTGAGAGAGGGCAGTGAGGCACACTGATAATGAATAAGTGTGGAGCGCCAGTCTGATGTTGCGTTATGTACGGTCTTAAGATTAATATGAAACTATCTCAGAACCATTTTCACTTATATGTCATTTATATTTCATGTAAACTAGACATCTTTTATATTTGTGATTGCATGGAGATTCTCTCTCTGTACATCATACGGTAAACTGTAAAATTTACCATAAGGTAAACGCAGTTCATGCAATTTACACCACTTTTATGCCTACGTCTATGTAGGTACCCTGTAGGCCGCCTTTCGGCGTGTGGCAGGGGGTTTATGCACCATACTCCACTTCCCTGATCGATTACTTTCGCGTATCGTTCGCAGAGAAAATGAATTCTCGAATTGCTTCGTTCTAGCATCTATTTCCCTGATCTTCCTCGCAGTATCAGAACGGTCTATGTAACATAGATGACGCATTATATCGGCTATATAATCTGTGAAAGTGCTTTCTCTGAACTTATTTAGTAAATGTATCCTTTGTTTAAATCTTCTAACATGTAAATCCAACCTGCGTCCTGAAGCATCTGAGTAACGCTCACTTATTTATAGTAGCAAATTTTAACAAAACGTATCGCCTTTCGTAGCACTTTTTCTAATTCCCGGATTCAACACTTGTCGGCCGGGTCTCATACACTACATGCATATTCTAGGTTAGGCCTAACTAACGCTAAGTAACATCGCTCGCGAACTTTTTCTTCGCTCCGACCTACCATTCTCTTAACGAAACCTAGTTTCTTAAGTGGTCTTCCACATTTATCATGAATATGGATACCTCACGTTAAGTTATCCGTGAGGTTTATCTACGGTTAACCTTATTTTGTTTACCGTTCTCCTCTCTCAGTATACTCAAAAGAGATCATTTGATTTGAGGGTTCTTATCCAAAGATATTCATATTATTGTCAAAGACCTGCGAAGCTCTAATTTTCTCTCCAATAGTTCTGAAATCTGGGTTTGAAATACGTTCAGAGCTAGTATCTAATAGAAGTCGTGGTACGGTATTGTAATACATTTTTACATATTCAAACAAACATTAACGAAAATACATGGTTTAGCATAATATCCAAGGTAATGTAATGAATTTCGTCAAGGGTCAAGAGTTTGATGTCAAGTTTGAATAGAGTAAATCTGTGCAGATGTATATATTGTATTCCACAAACTACTAAGTACTACAAATAGTATGGCATTGGGGTAGATTCAAAATGGAATAGGATTTAAAGACTAAATATCACATTTAAGTTGATCGGATATGAATCACTACTGTGACTAAAATCAAATCGACGCACTTTTATATTTTGCTAACATTTTTGTCGCATTTAAATCTACTCATTTTGTTGGTAATACTGATAGTCTTTACAAGATGATGTACATGCTTTTTTATTACTAACATTGCATTTACCTTTGATATAGTGCCCACATAGAGACAGTACGAATAAAAAAACAGTTTTAAGGTTCGTTCATTGGCTTAGCTCCTTCAGCCATTCATCATTATCAAATGATCTAATCTTGATTACTTTAATCCGAAAGCTTCATTTCAATAACAATCACACAATGAGTTTGGCCTTCCTCTCGGGGATGGAGGTTCAGCTAATAAATATCGACTTTCATTCTTATATACTATGAGGTTTAGATGGGTAGCACGTTCGCATTAGGTGATAGCTGTCCCAGGTTCGTTTCTCAGGTACAATGATCCCAGCATCGTGAAAAAGTTGGTGAGGTACCTGAATTAATTGGTAGTGAATCTACTGTAGCCAAGAAAAGTCAATACGGCAGTGGGGGAGTTGACACGCTCAGTGCATCACCAACTTTAAACGACACTACACTAAGAAAGCACTCTAATTTGCACCACAGATTTATGACTGTGAATCCGTGTGTCTTGCGTATGATTTTTAATTTCGGTAATTTTTAAATTTATAAATATCCGTATTAGATCTACGTTTATATTTGGTGCATGTGCACTTATTTACCCCTCAAGTTGACGAAGGCGTGCGCATCAACCTCTTTTAATATGGTAGCAAATCACACACTCTGAGAAAGTGATTTCCTTCTCTATTTTAATTTTCCTTCTTCCGGTTGCCATGGCGGTTTAAAGGAACGCTTATTGTGAATCCCCCGTGTGTGATAGAATTTTCATTCACAAGCGGCGAGGACTCTTAAGTTTTTAGTATATACAGGAAAACGGGTAAGGGCGATTTTGCGCAAGATGGTGCACACCCAGGAAAGATCCAAAGGTAGAATGGACTTGAAAAAAGTCTGACGGGACCGGGAATCGGACCCGGGTCTCCCAATTGCCGGTTGGGTGCTCTGCCCGTTGAGCTATCTCGGCAGAACAACGTTATAGATACGAGTATAATGGATAGCTCAACGGACAGAGCACCCGACCGGCAATTGCGAGACCCGGGTTCGATTTCCGGTCCCGTCAGACTTTTCTCAAGTCCATTCATCCTTGGGATATTAGAATACAGTTGAAAATTTTTAAGTACCCGAAGATTTATGAATCTTTTTAATGTATTATATATAAATCTTTTTTGATAAAAACCAGAATTTTCATTAAGTTTATTTATACTTAAGAGTGCTTAGAACCTGCCTATTTTCACTCCTTGTTGGGAATAAAAATACATATCCTTGCAAATGGGTGCGAGAGCTCATTTTGAGAGTTATAAAGCGAGTCTTAAGAAAAAGAAATTTCAGCAGCTGATGAGTTTAAGAACCTCTGTTCTGTACCGTTCGATCAGAGGTTTGAAATTAGTCAATCAGGTAGTCAACTGAGTTTCCAGTAGTCACTATGGTGGAGCGGCGACGTCGAAGTCTCTTTCTACACCGGCATTGAATAAGTGGATATGAAATCGAGAGAAGAAAGCATTCACGTCGCCGGTTGACTTTTTCGTGTCCTGTCACCATCCTTCCGACCGAGCGATTTATTTTCCCGCTCCACTAATCAGAAACAGCACCGCAACTTCCATTTGACGAATCGCGTCCGAGCCACGAAGGCATGCAGCGTACGATAGATGCGATAGGAGCCCGACGAAGAGACGTAATGAATGCTGATAAAGAGGCTACGGCCAAGTCGCGTGCATAACAGTGGCGCAGTTAGCACGGCCGAAAGGGCTCGGGGAGGTGTCCAGGACCCCCCAGGGCACAGCCGTGTGAGGGGAAGACATTGATCTGGAAAAATAACGAGCGTAGGACGACGTGGAGAGAGGGGTGGGAGACAGAATGGGCGGAAAGATTGCTGCAGGTCGGTTGAAGTGCCCGTTAAAAAACGGAGCATTGTTAGCCATACCTTGTTTATGCAAAGCTGCGTTGCTATAAATAGCGGCTTCCTGTGTTATGAATAGCTACTTCTTCTTATTCGGAACTGAATGAATGTTTTTATGTATTTCCAGGAAAATGGAAGGAAAACTGTTGGGGACTTCTTATTGGATGGAGGCCAACTAGCCTCACTCCAGAAAGTATTGATGTATTTTGACTTCCCATAAGCATGGAATGGAAGTACGAGTAAGAATTTAATAATTTTATCTTTTACGTCCCTTCACCATCATATAAGCAAGGCGGATACTTCTTAATTTACAATATTGTCCGTTATTTTATCACTGAATTGGTTGATATTCCCAGAATAATATAAAAATCAAGCCTATAATAATAATGAACCACAATAACAGTTTCTACAACAATCATATTAGTACTAGAACACAACTTGGGGAAGAGAAAATTACGGTTTCAAGGCGGCCATTTTATGGATTTATCTTATATTTAGAGTAAATCACTTCACAAAGAAATTCACAAAGAAAGAGAAATGTACTAGAGGAGTATACCATTGGAATTTTTCATTCTATGCAAATTTCGTTGAGATGAGGGAAACGGAATTGGGAAAACCGTATTGTGAATCCTCTTTGGCATTAGAGGGATAACTAACGTCAAACTTTGCTATATGTATAATTATCTGTATTTTCATACTTTTATTTATTTTCTTTGACCCTTTAGTTCCCAAGAGTTGTTAATATTACTGCAGACAACGTGTTTTTACGGAAAAAACCGTCAACACCGTCTAGATTATTTTTATCGTCGGTGGATTACATTAGTAATCCCCAAGATAATTCTTATGAGCACAATCGCTAATTATTTTAGTGAATATCATTCGATAATTCAAAGCAAAGGTATGAAAGAAACAAATAAATTCAAAATTAGCAGATAACGAAATTATAGTCTTTCAAATCTGGTAGAAATTCGACAAATTTTCACGTAATTTTCTGTATTCGAGAATCTTGTTACATATAGAAGTAACATTGCTTTTATTTCAATATTTATTCACCATCATCATGTACGAGTATGAAGCAATGCAGAATGTCTTTCCTTATTAATTAAAAAAAATTTGTTTGTAATTGTTGAAAATTAGAAAAAATACGAAGCAAAAAATAACCAAGCCTATTTATGTAAGGATCTAATCAATAATTAGTCCTCTGTCAATGTATTAGTGTTATACTTATCGAATTAAATGCTAGATTTTGTTAAAATTTGGCGAAGGTTGGTGCCGTATATGGGGATTGAATTAGATATACGAAACCGTCTGGATAGATAATTATTGCGTAAAATTATGGACGATTATTACATTGATAAAAGGTAGAGGGTTGAAGAGTAAGTGATTGCCAAATATTCCATTGCATTAATAACCTAATAGAAATTGATGATTCTTTCAAGTTAAAATACCAAAAGGAAGATGGTGAACTAACTAACTACCGCGATCCTTCGTGATGATAGCATTGCCACGCACGCCCTGCGGTTACCTCTCAGAAAATTAAATTCATTTTCTGTGGTGTCTTAAGTCAGTGGTAGTATAGTAGTGTTCTGAAAGTGCTTCGAAATCTGCGGTCATTTGTCACACATGGACTCCATTGGTAATCGAGCCCGAGACCGCTTTCATCGAAGCTAAATTGAGGAAACTCGCCCTAAGAATAGTACTGTCAGATTTCAGTGATCGCAACTTGTACACCCCAAATGCAGTGAAGATTTGGCGCACGAAAATTGATAATTTGTTGGAATTTATATGAGTCTGCCGCATATAAACATAAGTCGGCCTTAATGTTATTTCCCAGGAAAATTAGATATCTTCAAGGACCTAGTGGCGATTAGTAAACTAAAGCTCACTAAAAACTCGCAAACTACCATCTAATTGATCAGGTAGCAATAGGAAGCAACCATATTTTTTTGATCGGTTAAGACTTTTTTGTGCTTGAGTGCATGATCGATCATCCTTCGAGGCATTCTACAGACGAGTGAGATAAACGGAAAAAATAATCGTAAGCCGAGTATAATTATATTCCTCGTTATCCAAAATATCTTTTTTCGCGTATAAAAATATTAGTAATTATCAATACTATGAATAGAATATACCTGATGGTCACCCAAGGGGTTTGAACCATGGTGGTAGAAAAAACTTTCTGTGATAAAGGTAAAAGTCTGATTATTAATTTTTCTTCAACACTATGAATATTAAAAATTATAAAAACGAGTAATACTTGCTACGAATTAACAGCCCATATTCGCTTGCTTCATCCATGTCAGGCGTTCATCGGTAGATTACCTCGTGAATAAGTAAATTATCCATTTTTTGAAGTAATTCCCCGTCCCTAAATCCCGAATTACAATAATCATTAAAATAATAGCGTATTGCTTTCCTATACTCTTTCCCTCCCATTAACTCCTTCGGCTCTCCTCTGACGTCGCGGAGTCGATCTTTCCAGAAAATTCCGCCTATTCCTCTCGGTCTCCGCCACTTCCATCTTCCACTCCCACTTTTTCCATTCCTTTCCTTGTTTCACAGTTCACTTGCCGCCGAGTGAACACTCGTACTCTTCCCACGCTTCTCTCCTCTGCAATGTACCCAACTCTTTTTATTTTCCCCTGTCTCTCGCTCTCGAATTTACACAACTTCAATCCACCTCATCTAACTTCCCTTCCGTCCTACCTTCGTCTGCAGCCGATCTTCCCTTCTCTCATCCACCGCTTCAACAGTTTTTCTCTCAGCATTATCTCCTTTCCTTACGTTTACTCGCCGTTATTTCCGCCTTCATAAGGCCTATTTAAAACAAAATGGCTTCATGACACAAGCTTTAACGAAACCACACAAGACGTACATAACACGACTATTGTTTCATAGAGAAGCTACATTATCAGGTGGAGAACATAAGCAGAACAAAAAAAGGCCAATTAATATCTGTGTTTCCGTTAGTTTTGTTAAATATCTTTAACTAAAATCATCCAATGGTACTGGATGATAACTGTCAAAATATATTTCCTCTACCGAAATTTTAAGTTACAAACAATCGACGGTTTCAGCGATGATATTGTGCATCGAAGATATTGTACATATCAAATAGATGTTTGGTGGAAAATTCAATTTGAAAAAACAACTCAAACCGCCTCAGTTTTATTTGCTGAGTGTTAATAATAATGCGACTTCATTGGGGCGAGATTGAGACTTTCAAATCTCTCCTTACAACTAACTCTTCGTCATATGAAGTTTAAAAGAGATATCTTGAAAACGTGCACAGAAGAAAACTATTTTGAGGGTTTGAAAAGCAAATAAGAAATTATGAAAAATAGACCACAGCAGGAAAACACCACAATCCGCAAAAAGGGAGTGTGGAAAACCTGTGAAACCTAATGATAGTTAACTAAGTTTTAAGAAAAGGGTTAAATCACATCTGGAAAGCACAAAATGTGGTACATTTACATTATTTCATAACAAGATATAACAAATAGAAATAAATTGTCATAAAAAGTCAGAATAATATTATGATATACAAATACAACGGTTCCAAAACAGGTTAGTATTAAGACAGCAATAAAAGTTCCAAGTGCGAAGATAAGAAAAATTAAATGAATATTATATGAGTGTTAATGTCCACGCCTCCATAAAGAAGTATACTCTCAGTGTAAATACAAATAAAACCAAAGTGGTTGCTTATAGCTGAAAATGGGAAAATAACCTCTCGATGGAATTGAAAAAGGACACTTTTAACCGAGCCATTGGATTGTGCTTAATTGAGGGAGCAAAAGTACCAGCAGAGGATGTAGCCAAAGTTATAAATAACCCAGAAAGGTAATTTGATATTTTAATGTGTAGTTACAGTTTGGATGTAAAGAATTTGCTTTAGAAAAACTAACTTACTTAGTGTTCTTATCGATGGCTGTGAAACATGAACTCTAACAGTAGAGAAGAGAAATTAGGAACAATGTATTTGTTCAGTATTATGATAAAAATTAAATGGATGGATTAAGTGTATCCTTTCAAGGGAAAATGAAGATAGAAGATTGCAAAGTGTCAATAAAAGGAGGAGGAAACTTAATTAGTATCAAAGTCATGCAGGATAATCTTCTGAAGGCAGCATTAGAGGGATGAGAGGAATTATAGATAGGTTGGATTATGAGACATAGATAATGGTGAGTGTTTAGGTTAGTATTGATGAATAAATAAATTATAGTGGCATTGTTAAAAGTATTTCGACATAAAGCTATTTCGCACGTTGGCCACTACCGGGAATCGAATCCGGAACTGCTTTCACCGATGTTGAAGGCGTTGCCCACTAGGCTGTCCGGGAGCCCAGGAAAAAAAGCGATTGTCTGGCAACAGTACAACTAAGAAAGCTGCAACCAACCAATCGTTGGATTGTTAAACAATGATGTTGATGCATTGTTGAAGTTTGAATTGTGGTGAAAATTGCTTGTTTGTATGATGTACAATTCTGCAGCTTATTTGCGGAAATAAAGTTATATATATTATTGGGGAAAAAGAGAGGAGTAAAGCAAGATATAGGAGGGATTATTTTGGTATTAAACTCTATCCTTTGAAAAACTTTTTTTTTTTACTGTGCAGCCTACGAAAAGCAATCCTCTATTTCTTTGCCACAAAGTTGGAAATGGCCAAGAAACATAATCAGGATATATAAAGCATAAATTCTGTGGGTTTGTGTGTTTGTTTGTTTTCAAACACACAAACAAACAAACAAACCAATCAAAATTGGAGTCCACACCGTTTGTCCGATTTGCATCAAACTTTGCATACGGGTTCTCAGTGAGCCGAAAGGAAGCACTGTCAACTTCTCATTCGCAAAATTTGCTGGGTTTGAACCAAGATCGTTCAGATAGATTTCGATAAGAAATACATGTAAAGTTCGATTTTATCGGTTACAGACTTTATTTCTTTTGCAAAATTAAATTAGAAGGATTATTCGTATAAAGTCAAAATAAGTATCAAAAGAAGGGAAATTGAATACAGATTCTTATTATTGTCGTAGAATAAAGCTTTTGTTTCGATATTTCGAGAATTTAGATAAAATATGCGAATATTTTGTGAAATTTTGAGGTTGTAAACAACCCGTCCCTCGGACGACCAATGCGATTGTTGGTTCCGAGTTCAGGCTTTTTCCCATAAGAATGAATTTGTATTTTGGCCCATTTAGAAGCAAATGATTATATGAAGAGGACAAAATTTGTCAGAGATTTTAATTATATCAGTCACAAACAATTTGTAGTGATGAATTACAGGGGCAACAAACATGCGTAGCACCGTAATAAATTAGTGGAGATGTAGGAGCAACTTTTTATTTATCATTTCGGACTCTAGACAATTATACGATTAAAGTTACCAGAATCCCCCAGACACTAATGCGATTGATTCCGAGTTCATACATTTTCCCATAAGAATGCATGTGTATTTAGACCCATTTAATAGCAATTGACGATATGAAATGGAGGAAATAATTCAGAGATTTTAACTATTACAGTCACGAACAATTTGTAGTGATGAATGGCAGGGGCAACAAACATACGTAGCACCGTAATGAATTAATGGAGATGAATGAGTAACTTTTTGTCTATCAATTCGGACTCTTGACATTGAAGTTGAAAATCTTGCAAACTTACACATTACTTTGAGACATGTTAATAATAAGAGGGAAATTCCATAATGATTCACATTCTTATTGTTGATTGTAGATTTCGGCCTCGAACTTTGATTAGAAAATTTTTGTTTTCAATAACCTGTTCCATTGGACTAAACTAAGATGCGAGGTGTTATTGTCTCTTATGCACAAATTGGTGTGCTATATTGAATACATCTATTTTCCCCGTTGAGAATCAGCGGGCACTTCAGCTAGTCAGGATATAAATTGTAGTATTCACACATTTCATAGGATTTTTCCATCTTCAATTTTCCTGTTTCTTTTAAATAATCTCAATTTTTCCCACACATTTTTAACAAGTTTTTCTACACTTTATTTCCTACTACAGTTCATTGTCTTTCATTTCATTTCTTTCTCTTTTTATCTCAAGCTTTTTTCTGGTCCCTGACTTCCATTCTTTACCTATTCATCTTCTTTTCAAGCTATCTACCCTAACTTCAGCTGATTTTTCAGTCGCTTGTCTTAGTTAATATCAATGTCTTGTCCTCTGATACGAATAATATATATACGTAATTTATTCTGGAATCATTCACTTGTTGCTGTTTCCATCTCCTTGTTGTTTTCATGCGTTTCAGCAGATTTTCATATGAATCATCTTCTCCTCTATAATTTATCCCAAAAGAAGGTGTTACCTTATCCGAACATCGTTTTTATATGCGTGTTCATTGGAACTCTGCAATATCTCTTAGTTAATGCTCACATCTTATCGAAGCCATTTCCTGTTGAAGATATACTCTGAACAAGAAACTAGAAAGTTTCCCAAAGAAGTGTAAATTGGTCATCAAATTCTATCGTGTTAGTGGAAATGTCGTGAATTTGCTTCAAAAGAAAAATCGAAATCAAAAATAAATTATAATTAGTGACTTCTTCACTACATATGGAATCCACCGAGGCAATAAACCACTTTAGATACAATGGTCGAGTAAATTTAGATACGTTGTTATTCCATCCATCTGTAGAGGCTAGCTTTAAATATAGCAATATCCTTGAGATATTTTTAGACTTGAAATTAGTCATTGAACAAGTTACGTATTTAATTAATTATGAGGCAATACCTCCCACGAACGACTGCTGATTGAATTGATGCAGTGGGCTACAACATCGCTGAACAGTAATGATGACACATTCCTTAGCCAGGGTTGCTTAAATCCTTGATGCTAAAATAGTAAAGTAAACGACTCTCTCTCTTCTGCAGTAAATTATTTATGAGAGATAAAATTATTTTACACGCGTATCGTTTGGTAGCAGGACTAAAATTTCCTCACAGCCGTTAATTTAAAATGCTCGCTAATAGTATTATTTGAATTCAAGCGGTTTGAATTCAAATTATATTGAAAGTGTCGCTGAACAAAATCACCGAGTCACCAACATGTAACACTGCGGTCCGCGGACCATTACTTTAGAAGTCGCTTAACATCAACGTGAGGATGTGTCATTACATTTTGACATCTGTCTTTGGCATTTTAAATCCGTTTTTTCTTCCACATCTTTACAAGTCATACGTGGCGCCTTTCACATTAATTATTACCATCCCGTCTCCCATCTTTCCAATTGCATCCCTTTCCTATCTCCCTCATCTGAAATTTTCTCCCCTGTTCGCACATCCTACCTTCATCTTCTTCTCAAATTCCTCTATCCCCTTCCATGACGTATTCCTGCCTACCTTCAACCTCCTCCACCCTCTGATCCTATCCCCATAGCATCCGCTTCCTCCCCCTTCTTTCCCATCCCCTTCACTCGAATTTTCCTTATATGACACACCCTTTCAATTTCATCCATTACTAGTAATTCCCCTCCAACTGCCGGCATCTCTCATAACATCTCCGTTTCAAGCCGAATTCTTTCCCCCCTTCGCGATGATACCTCTTCTCTTTTGCAGGATATTCGAAGAGAGACGACTGAAATAAATTCCGTTATTGCGCCCTCGTCAACATATTCCTTTTGCATTTTTCAGACTCGGCTCTTAAAACGCATTACGTTCGTCAGCACTCGAGGAGACTGCGACGAATGATATTCTTTTAGAACAAGCCCATTAGCGACATTGGGGATTTTTTCTAGAGACGGTGTGTAGACAAAAGGAATTCTTTATAAGGACCTAAAAAGGGTAAATTATTAGTCGACGAATAATTCATGTATCGGACGTTTCGCTGACTAATTCTTGTTCCGAGACGGCCCGCGTCTTCTTCTCTAGAAGCGCCATGCCGCTCTTCACTTGTCGCATTCCTTATAAATACGTTCGCTTGTAAACTTAGTTTCCACTCTGCTATGGGAAGCTGTTAAGCATCGATTCGTTTAAGTTAGAGTCTGTTCTAGAGAACGTTGTTGTATTATCAAAGTAAACTAGGGTTCTGAACGATAAAACGCTATTGTGCTATTTAACAAAAGATATTACCTATGATCGGAGGGATTCACATTAGTATGAAGTAGGTAAATGCGACTTAAGGTACTCTTTTTTTCAGAACAACTTTTTCCTCCGCTACACCCTTAAGTTTTACACCTAAATTTACAGAGAAATAAGTAAAATGTCTTTTAAACCAACAAATACAGATATATAAGCGTGATAGTTATAGCATGATAATGATATAAATGCCTGAACATGTATATTCATTGTCAAATAAGGGGAATTCTAAATTACACGCATTAAAATTAAATAGGCATCTCTTACCCACCCATCTTCGTAAAAAACTCGTTTTATCTCTTATTTTTCCAATCATTGGTTAATGTTGCCTCAATTATTATGATCTACCTGAGACATTAAATACTAGAATGCAACGCTTAGTTAATTATTGTGTAAGATTTATATTCGATATAAGGAAAACCGAGCATATTAGTTCTCATTTAAGTGAATTAGGTTGGCTGAGGACTCACGATGAAAATAGGTTTTGGGTGCATTTATTTACTCTATGCTCAAAAATGGAAGACCCAACTATCTACTTGATTACTTTACATGTAGACCTTCACTCAGCTACCACCCGAACACAAGGACTCCTGATGATAACTTTTATTATCCCTCACACAAAACTACCGCTTTCCAACGAACTTATAGTCTCTTCCAATAATCTTTGGAATTCCATACCAAATAGCATAAGAAATGAACGGAGTTTACACCAATTTAAATATTCATATTACGCGTATCTTTAGACACTTTAATACAATTGTACATTGTAATATAAAATTGTATATCTATTATATCATTCTAAACTGCATCATGTAATTATTTTTTTCTGTTTCACTGTGACAATGTATAAATGTTTTTTTATATGTTTTGATTTTGCTCTTAGGTGTCTTTCTGCCACAGGGCATTAATAAATATTATTATTATTAATATTTTAAAGGCAAAATTAAAATAATGAGTTATTTTATTGGAAACCTCCGTTGAACAAAGAATCATCATCATCCACAGCTCTAAAGCCCTTTGTGGGCCTTGCCTTCCTCTGTTATACTTCTCCGTTCGGTTATCCTTTTGTTTTCTCCCACTTTCCTCCAACTTCCGTTGTCTTCAGATACTCCTCAACATCCTGTAGCCATCTTTTGCGTGATATTCCTCAATTGAACAAAGAATACTCCGCAAAATAAGTGCAAATGTAATGTAATACGCGTTTCATTTTCTGGAAAGAAAGGAAGCCTCTCAAATGATCTCAAACTAAACTTCATTTAAAAGATATCGTTCAACCGAAAACTCCATAGATCAACATCTCGTTCGAGGACTCCTCAGTGGACCGACGAGTTACTTTAAGCGACTCCACATGATCGATATTGGTAATACTTCGACGTAACACTTTACTGACAACTCTTTTCCCCCAAGACGTGCGTGCTCCACAGCCGACAAGAAATATTTTAAAAATCAAGCAGAAAACGTATTTTCTCAACGAAAAACGAACACGAAAAAAGTCTGAAGGAACCGGGACTCGAACCCGGATTTTCCGCTTTTCAAGGTTGACCGCTCTAGCACATAATAATAATAAACGTCTTTATTGGGCGAAATAGACTAAAGAGTCCCATCTTCCATTTAACCCTTGTCATAAAGTGAGAGAAAAGATACGAAAGAAAGTAAAAGAAGGGAAGAAAGTGTTTTCGTGTAGGAGTAAAAAAGACTGTGATATTTTATGTACAGAAAAAGTATCTCCACTGCAGGAAAACACCCACGAAGAGGAGGAGGATGTGAAATACCTGCGAAATCTATAGGAAAGTTATCGCAAGCCCTCTTACACTGATTGCGTCATCGCCAGTGATTCCTGCCATCCCTCTTCCCAGAAACTTGCAGCCTTCCACTCCATGATAGATAGACTTTTACGCGTCCCCTTGTCTATGTCTAGCTACGAGCAAGAAGTGGAGGTGATTAAACATATAGCGCTAACCAACGGCTACTCCATCAATTTGGTAGATAAACTCATTGCCCGTAAGAAAAGGATGGCAGCCATCAAAGCCATATTCAACGCTGCTAAACCAAAAGAAGAAGTGAAATGGTGTCCTATTAAATACCTTGGGAAAGTTTCTGATTCAATCAAGAGTTTCTTCCCCAAGCATCTTAAACCCGCTTTCAGTTCTCCCTNGTCCGCGCGGAATCTATTCCACGGTGGAGAGGAAATACAAAAAGGCAGAAGAACTCGAATTCAATGGAATACTCAAAGTTAAGAGTTGGCATAATATAATTAAGCTCACAGAGGGTCGCTGGATTGATGAAGAAGAGGTAGAGAAATGAGACAAATAAAGAGATTCCAATGACCTGAATCCTACTGTACACTTACCCCGCTCCTTCCGCAATAAATGCTTTCCCTCTCCTACGGATCTTATGAACACTAAACCCATTCTTTTCTCTTCCCAGAATCCTCATATGAGCCAATTTTCCATCTCACGTCTCTCTTTTTGAACCTCATCCCACTGAGATTCTTCTAGTTCATCTTTTTCCGTTTTCCCGTTCCTATTTACCCTATTATATCCTACCCCTTCCCATTCACCCGTGCGAAAAAAATGCGAGCATATGATCTTATTTTTATATCTCCTAGAACTCCCTTCGATATTCCCATTCCCCTACTCTCCCTTCCTTTGACGTTATTTTTTCCTTTATTTCCTCTCCACGTGGCTGCATAGCCCTCTCTCTTGCTGCCCTATGTCCAAAAAAATCGGTTCTTCCGCCCTCCTCGTTTCACGTACGCGTCCAATCATTTATATAAAAACAATTCTTGTTATTTCCCCTTTGTTTTTCCCTCCGTTTTTTTCGGAACGCACTTTCCGTGTCCCTCGTCATTCAGTTATTTCCATATCCCCTGCTCATCCTTGAGAAAATTTGGGAAAATTTTTGCTAAAAAGATTGCATCGGTCTTGTTTAGCTGTGCGAGCTGCAAAGCTAATCGAATTAAGTTTCAGCAAAGCTCATTTCAGAATGCCTGGAACGGAAAGGGTCGTCCGCGAGAATTTCCTTTGCATATGTTCCTCGTTCATGTTCCGTGAAATCTAGAATTTACTTGGCGGTGGTCCTAGGAAAAGTTTGCGCCTACCATTAAAACAATTGTATCAGATGAGGATATTAAACTTAATTAAGGAGATGTTAACTTTGATCTTCACTTCGGACGCTGCGATTCAGTCCCTTGGATGAATCATATTCGGATCTTACGGAGCTGATTTTTTTATGTTTTCCCTGAAACATCAGTTAAGAGCAACGACTGCGAAATATGAAATGACAATGAAACAGGAAGCTGACATGTTATTCAGCTAATAATATTGGGATTTTATTAAATTCTGCGAATTTGATCAATTGTGAAATGTATCTTTATGAATTTTAATTTGAAATTTTTGAGATGAATAATGTGCAACTGGGTCAGATTCAGAGCTACGGATGTACTAAGTTTTGCATGTTCTAATATTTCCTCACTTTTGACATTCTAGATCAACCTTACTTACCGTTTTCATCTTCTTTTTGGTGTAACTCTCATTTTAACGTACGATATTTTGAGTTCCTCATAATCAGTAGCCCAGTTTAGATTAATTTGTATAATTTTCGATCAAATTTTACTTCCAGACGAATAATCTACATCAATTTAGGATGTACATGTATATAAAGAAAGAAGACTTCAAATCTGAATAATATAACTCAAGTGTTTTGCATATTTTCATATGACTTTAGCATAAAAATATATCTCTGATAAGAGAGATGACGTAATGTAAATATATTTTATTAAGAATTAATTCTAATGGAACATGTGTTAATAGCATCTCTTATATTCGTCAAAAGTAGTTGTGGCTAAACATTCTACTGCCTTTTCCATTGCTGTGCCTCTAGGCAGGTGCCCTCATCGCTCTTGATCTTGCAAGAATCTGATTGTACCTGAATTCCTTTTTAAGTTTTTGTGATTACAGGAAATAGAGATTCTTCCTTATCGTATCTTTTTACGCCAACGTTCGAGTTTCTATTGAAAGAAGATATTCCTGAAAAATATTTGAATAATTAAATATTTTCAAGTGAACCTTTCTCCTTATGGCATTTAAGGAATCGCAGAAGAAGTCCTCAATGTTGGATAGATCCTTCGTTCGATTCACATTTTTATTCAAACGTTGTTATTTGTTGATATTTTACTTTTAAGTGCAGTCTGTTTACCGTAAAGTTCACTTAAAAATTCGAATCCAAGGCAGACAGGAATGGATTAATCCGGTTTCTATTACTTCACAGGGAATACATTTTTTTGAAACTCTAAGGATTTGGTACTCGGATGGGGTTTTGGTACGTATTAAGTTCGTATTCCAAAGTATCAATAGTAGAAAAAAATTGCATGTAATTGATTTTCATAAATTTCTTAATGAATGATTGAATATTTAATTTTAATGGATGACTAACAAATTTCCTCCTGCCACACGGTAAGAGCAGCTTCCATGGTATTTACGAGATATACAAGTTAAATAATATTCGTTCCTTATCTCAGTCCCAGCTTTTTATAATGAGCAAGAACACTATATGCCAGAAAAATAAAACAGGAACCACTTTTATATAGGAAACTAGCTCCTATTTTAATATAAAGAAAATCTTTGCAAAAATACCTCACAACCTTTACTTGAATATGACGCTGGTGAGTCGAAACTAGTGATCTTTTACTTTGTGTGCGTGGTATTTTTGCTGTCTTTCTTTATATTAGAATGGAATCTAGTTTCCTAGAAGAAAAAGGGTTACTATTTTCCTCCCTTTCCTACCGCCATGGAACACCACGTAATAACTCAATCTATTGATTCGGCATCAACTTTGTGGTAGTTTTCATTATAAAAACTATAATATAATTCAACTGACTGAAGAGTTATTTTGTAAAAAAATAAGGAAAAGAACATTCTACTGTTACAACAATAATTTTTATTATACGACCATGGTTTCGAACCAGCAGATCATCATCAGGTTTAGAAGATGGGAAAAATATAACCTGATGATGAAATTAAGGGTCGAAACCCTGGTCGTGTAATAAAAATTATTGTAGTAGCAGTAGATGTGTTCCTTTCCTTATTCTTTACAAAATAACTCTTCAGTCAGTTGAATTTAACGATACACGGTTCTCAGATTCGTTGATAAGTTTTAATTTTCTTCCCAAAAGAACATCTGCCACTAACCTACACATGATCAACAACAATGCATCAGTGTCTGGCATCGCATTGTGCATAACATCCCACTCTAACATGCTGAGAAATAACAGTTATTCCAGGACCACAACTGCGTCGAAAGCCGGTAAAAATGCTTTCGAGTTGCAATGGAACCTATTTAAAGTGAAACGAATACCTGAAATTAAAGACATCTTTAGAGGGAATATATCTTCGTATCGGTTTAATTGCCCACTGTGAATGTGAGATATTGATCCAGTTTGAGGGGAAGCTAAAGAAACTTTTAATATCGCAGACATCTATTGCATCAACGGAAGCAAATAGGAAAGATCCATGCGCGAAAAACTGAAACATCCGCTATTGTTGTGTTAGTAATATTCGCCCCGCAAATGTCTTTCGATTGTTTGCATTGAAAGCCACCAATCACCCGGAATGTTTCCTCTCCTAAAGCGACAGTCCGCGCGGAATCTATTCCACGGTGGAGAGGAAATACAAAAAGGCAGAAGAACTCGAATTCAATGGAATACTCAAAGTTAAGAGTTGGCATAATATAATTAAGCTCACAGAGGGTCGCTGGATTGATGAAGAAGAGGTAGAGAAATGAGACAAATAAAGAGATTCCAATGACCTGAATCCTACTGTACACTTACCCCGCTCCTTCCGCAATAAATGCTTTCCCTCTCCTACGGATCTTATGAACACTAAACCCATTCTTTTCTCTTCCCCGAATCCTCATATGAGCCAATTTTCCATCTCACGTCTCTCTTTTTGAACCTCATCCCACTGAGATTCTTCTAGTTCATCTTTTTCCGTTTTCCCGTTCCTATTTACCCTATTATATCCTACCCCTTCCCATTCACCCGTGCGAAAAAAATGCGAGCATATGATCTTATTTTTATATCTCCTAGAACTCCCTTCGATATTCCCATTCCCCTACTCTCCCTTCCTTTGACGTTATTTTTTCCTTTATTTCCTCTCCACGTGGCTGCATAGCCCTCTCTCTTGCTGCCCTATGTCCAAAAAAATCGGTTCTTCCGCCCTCCTCGTTTCACGTACGCGTCCAATCATTTATATAAAAACAATTCTTGTTATTTCCCCTTTGTTTTTCCCTCCGTTTTTTTCGGAACGCACTTTCCGTGTCCCTCGTCATTCAGTTATTTCCATATCCCCTGCTCATCCTTGAGAAAATTTGGGAAAATTTTTGCTAAAAAGATTGCATCGGTCTTGTTTAGCTGTGCGAGCTGCAAAGCTAATCGAATTAAGTTTCAGCAAAGCTCATTTCAGAATGCCTGGAACGGAAAGGGTCGTCCGCGAGAATTTCCTTTGCATATGTTCCTCGTTCATGTTCCGTGAAATCTAGAATTTACTTGGCGGTGGTCCTAGGAAAAGTTTGCGCCTACCATTAAAACAATTGTATCAGATGAGGATATTAAACTTAATTAAGGAGATGTTAACTTTGATCTTCACTTCGGACGCTGCGATTCAGTCCCTTGGATGAATCATATTCGGATCTTACGGAGCTGATTTTTTTATGTTTTCCCTGAAACATCAGTTAAGAGCAACGACTGCGAAATATGAAATGACAATGAAACAGGAAGCTGACATGATATTCAGCTAATGATTTTATTAAATTCTGCGAATTTGATCAATTGTGAAATGTATCTTTATGAATTTTAATTTGAAATTTTTGAGATGAATAATGTGCAACTGGGTCAGATTCAAAGCTACGGATGTACTAAGTTTTGCATGTTCTAATATTTCCTCACTTTTGACATTCTAGATCAACCTTACTTACCGTTTTCATCTTCTTTTTGGTGTAACTCTCATTTTCACGTACGATATTTTGAGTTCCTCATAATCAGTAGCCCAGTTTAGATTAATTTGTATAATTTTCGATCAAATTTTACTTCCAGACGAATAATCTACATCAATTTAGGATGTACATGTATATAAAGAAAGAAGACTTCAAATCTGAATAATATAACTCAAGTGTTTTGCATATTTTTATATGGCTTTAGCATAAAAAGATATNATACATAGCAGAAACATCATTGTCAATAAAAGGTAACATAACAGGTAATATATACAAATTAATTCACTATACAGAATATCAGAAATTGTTCCTTGTCATATATATGTATACATATGTACATATAAAACATATCAGTAATCATATTTTGTCAATAAAATCGTGACTGTAATGTATGAACAATGATTCACTGTCAGCAAGTTAGAATGAAGCTATCGTACAAGAACAATTACACATGCCGTTCGGGAAACTCCGTGCGTAAGGGCGAGTGGTTCCTTAAGTCTCCCTAATGTCATGTCCAATTGTTCTGGCACGATAGCTCAATTGGCTAGATCAGTCAACCAGAAAGGGAAAGATACGTGTCCCGGTCTGGTCAGAATTTTTCATGTCCATTTCTGAATAGATATTCCCAGGCGCTCACCTGTGCAAATTTATCTTTCGCCTTTTTCCTAGTGATTAAATATTCTATTACCTAAGGTTATCATAAATGTTAATTGTGACAAAAGTAGGTAACACGTAATGCTATAAAATACGGGGGAAGTTCCGGGATCTCATTTTTTGCTATATTCAATGAAATATACGTTCCGGACTTATTGTGGGTTAAACTTCAATGGGTTTTAACAGAACCTAAGTCAGAAGTCAAGTCTATTTGTCCCAATCTTTCGTTAATAAGATTCGTCGATGAAGTACGGTGTCGATGTATAACGATATTGGTAAAGAGAGGATTTAGTCAATCGGTCAGGTTGATACGCTAAACTAGGTTGTAGGTGAAACGATATCAGTCAAGCGAGGCGTTGGGCAACCGAGAGTCCAATACCAAATCTACCAATTGGGGTAGGTAGACCCTTACCACACCTCAGGATCCTATATTTAGGATAAAAACCAATGTCCCGCAGAAGCCGATTGTTAATCTTTGAACTAAAGGGATTGTCATTTCCAAGGAAAACTTTACCACGCTTTTTTAGTGCCGATTGGTTTTGTTACTATCCTGTTTATAAAACTTCGGTAATTGCTGTACTTGTAATGTACTTATCAACCTTGCAGTTTAGTAGCTGCCGTAATTTTAGAATTTTTAGGAGAGCACTTCATGTAATTGCCCTTTTCGGGAACAATATACCCACTCACTGAGAGTTATGCATGGCTTCAGTGATATTTTTTTCGTTTCCAGTTTTTACCTTCTGTAAATGTGTATTCTAATGAACGAATTCAGAAAAACTTTTAGGAATGACTAATACCTAAAATAAATTGGCTTTCGGTCGACGTCATATGAAGCTAAATACGTTTGTTCGTGATTTAAAGAAATTACTGTGCCATTTAGATCGATAACAGTAGTTTTATACTCAATTATGGTTATAAAATCAAGAAAAAGTAATTTAAATCCTTCGATAAGATAATAATAGTCGATCTGGGAGAGGAGCCCATAATATGTTCTATAATCGAATTTTAATTAATGGATTTTGCTTTCTAAACATTTCCTTTGGCTTTGGTTCACAGGGCAAGAGAAGATTTTTCTCTTCTGTTCACTTTGAAATCGTTAATCTCGTTTTCAATATCATACCTAAAGCAGGTTGAATATCCATAAGACATTATTTATATTAATCCTCTGTACTTACTAAAGGATTGAAAATAGTATAGACCTGGACTTTGACGCGTTACCCATTGATGATCTGCTATTATATTGGGACATGTTATACATCGTTCGAAAGAGCATTTATTTGCCTTTAAAATGATATACATTAAGAGTCAATATCGATCTCCTGCTTTATGTGAGTCGACGTAAACCGAATCAAAGTAGTAAGTACGTTCCTGCTATTACGTATTGATGAATGATTTATTTCCATTTGTCTTATAATACCAACTAGAGAAAAATGCATATTTTGTTTACTTTTGTGCCATACCTACTCATGGCTGAGAAAACATGAATGCTACTGAGGTATGAGTAGGGTTGCCAACTCCCGAAGAGTTGTACCATAAAGTAATCAAAGATCACAACAAAGACGACTACACCAGTTACAACCATAGGGTAATCAAAGTTTAGTCTCTGGTTGGACCTGGTGTTGCCATCTCCAAAATTAGTAAATTCCGGGAGATTCTTTAAAGCATTACTTCATTCAAGGACACGTATTCTTCGTTATGGACTGCATAAATGTGCAATTTGATCACAATTGAGCTAGCGTCACCCAGAGTTGCGATTTTGGATGATATAACGCGATTTCCATAACAGAGTCTCAGAAATTAGCAGGTAGTGCCATTATGCCATTATGTGGTTGTGGGTGCATACTTATTGGAAATATTTGTTTATTTATTTATAATTCTTGAAATATGGTAGTATAGTATCAGTGAGAGTAAATATTTTTTTATTTTCTTCATTTATTATACTTGTATAATATATAGTAGTCTCAAAATCTGTCTGTATAATGCCAATTAAGATAATTGAGGTTGATAATGTTGTAGATAATGTGAATTTAGCTCCCTATAACGTACTTATGTACTGATTGGCTAGTGCTGTATTTTTGATTGGTTTTGTGATTTTGATCCTTTTTTCTTGCATTGTATGCAGATACGTAAGTTCATGTATGTTTTAATCATTGTATGACATCTGGCATTGCCTCCTGGTTATTGCCTATCTGCAGTATGAATTTATTAATAATAATAATAATCCCAAGAAAATTCCAAAAACCTCGAGAAAATAATGGAACTTAATTTAGGAGGACTTCTAAAACTAAGCTATAAATTAACATGCGATATTAAAATTGCAAAATGTAATGAATGAAATGTGCGAACCGTAAGATGAGTTCAGTTGAGTAAAAGCGAAATAAGAATGTCTTAATCCGAAAGATTTTGGTTCGGTAGATTATATATTATTACTGTCCAATTCCGATAGTATCTCGGCGAATCCAGGAGAGTTAGTATCCTTACACATGAGTATCTTGAATAATAATATTCTTTTAGCTCACTTCTCAATTCCCAAATCCATTTAAAACTGTTGTTTTTAGTTAAATGTGTTTCTCTCACGTTTTTCCCTCTTAGAGCATTCCAGTTCAGCAGGAAAGTACATCACCTCATTCCTCATCTCGCCTTCTAACCCTCGTTCAGTCCCGTAAGATTTTGGTTGCAGGAGATAAGGATGCATCTCGTATTCATGACTTCGGTGACAGACGACACTAGAATTCCCTTCAAATCGGCGAATATTGAACTTAATACTGTCAGTCAATTAATTTAGGACATGAATCCTAATGAAATGATAAAAATTCAATTGTAATTCCAAGTTCTGTATAATTTAATCACGCACGATTTTTGATTGCTTTCAATTAGTTAGACTCGGAAGATAGGTAGGAAAAATGACCGTCGTTGATAAGATCCTTTTATATTATCATTATTACCGTTTAAACACAACAAATATGTAAAGTATCCG
>KZ308147.1:2450020-2462780 GCA_000376725.2 Ladona fulva | reverse complement strand
GAGGGAGAGGAATAAAGGCTTTAAAGAAAGAAATATTATTAAAACTTATGAATAATGAAATTAAAGACATCTTTAGAGGGAATATATCTTCGTATCGGTTTAATTGCCCACTGTGAATGTGAGATATTGATCCAGTTTGAGGGGAAGCTAAAGAAACTTTTAATATCGCAGACATCTATTGCATCAACGGAAGCAAATAGGAAAGATCCATGCGCGAAAAACTGAAACATCCGCTATTGTTGTGTTAGTAATATTCGCCCCGCAAATGTCTTTCGATTGTTTGCATTGAAAGCCACCAATCACCCGGAATGTTTCCTCTCCTAAAGCGACAGTCCGCGCGGAATCTATTCCACGGTGGAGAGGAAATACAAAAAGGCAGAAGAACTCGAATTCAATGGAATACTCAAAGTTAAGAGTTGGCATAATATAATTAAGCTCACAGAGGGTCGCTGGATTGATGAAGAAGAGGTAGAGAAATGAGACAAATAAAGAGATTCCAATGACCTGAATCCTACTGTACACTTACCCCGCTCCTTCCGCAATAAATGCTTTCCCTCTCCTACGGATCTTATGAACACTAAACCCATTCTTTTCTCTTCCCAGAATCCTCATATGAGCCAATTTTCCATCTCACGTCTCTCTTTTTGAACCTCATCCCACTGAGATTCTTCTAGTTCATCTTTTTCCGTTTTCCCGTTCCTATTTACCCTATTATATCCTACCCCTTCCCATTCACCCGTGCGAAAAAAATGCGAGCATATGATCTTATTTTTATATCTCCTAGAACTCCCTTCGATATTCCCATTCCCCTACTCTCCCTTCCTTTGACGTTATTTTTTCCTTTATTTCCTCTCCACGTGGCTGCATAGCCCTCTCTCTTGCTGCCCTATGTCCAAAAAAATCGGTTCTTCCGCCCTCCTCGTTTCACGTACGCGTCCAATCATTTATATAAAAACAATTCTTGTTATTTCCCCTTTGTTTTTCCCTCCGTTTTTTTCGGAACGCACTTTCCGTGTCCCTCGTCATTCAGTTATTTCCATATCCCCTGCTCATCCTTGAGAAAATTTGGGAAAATTTTTGCTAAAAAGATTGCATCGGTCTTGTTTAGCTGTGCGAGCTGCAAAGCTAATCGAATTAAGTTTCAGCAAAGCTCATTTCAGAATGCCTGGAACGGAAAGGGTCGTCCGCGAGAATTTCCTTTGCATATGTTCCTCGTTCATGTTCCGTGAAATCTAGAATTTACTTGGCGGTGGTCCTAGGAAAAGTTTGCGCCTACCATTAAAACAATTGTATCAGATGAGGATATTAAACTTAATTAAGGAGATGTTAACTTTGATCTTCACTTCGGACGCTGCGATTCAGTCCCTTGGATGAATCATATTCGGATCTTACGGAGCTGATTTTTTTATGTTTTCCCTGAAACATCAGTTAAGAGCAACGACTGCGAAATATGAAATGACAATGAAACAGGAAGCTGACATGTTATTCAGCTAATAATATTGGGATTTTATTAAATTCTGCGAATTTGATCAATTGTGAAATGTATCTTTATGAATTTTAATTTGAAATTTTTGAGATGAATAATGTGCAACTGGGTCAGATTCAGAGCTACGGATGTACTAAGTTTTGCATGTTCTAATATTTCCTCACTTTTGACATTCTAGATCAACCTTACTTACCGTTTTCATCTTCTTTTTGGTGTAACTCTCATTTTAACGTACGATATTTTGAGTTCCTCATAATCAGTAGCCCAGTTTAGATTAATTTGTATAATTTTCGATCAAATTTTACTTCCAGACGAATAATCTACATCAATTTAGGATGTACATGTATATAAAGAAAGAAGACTTCAAATCTGAATAATATAACTCAAGTGTTTTGCATATTTTCATATGACTTTAGCATAAAAATATATCTCTGATAAGAGAGATGACGTAATGTAAATATATTTTATTAAGAATTAATTCTAATGGAACATGTGTTAATAGCATCTCTTATATTCGTCAAAAGTAGTTGTGGCTAAACATTCTACTGCCTTTTCCATTGCTGTGCCTCTAGGCAGGTGCCCTCATCGCTCTTGATCTTGCAAGAATCTGATTGTACCTGAATTCCTTTTTAAGTTTTTGTGATTACAGGAAATAGAGATTCTTCCTTATCGTATCTTTTTACGCCAACGTTCGAGTTTCTATTGAAAGAAGATATTCCTGAAAAATATTTGAATAATTAAATATTTTCAAGTGAACCTTTCTCCTTATGGCATTTAAGGAATCGCAGAAGAAGTCCTCAATGTTGGATAGATCCTTCGTTCGATTCACATTTTTATTCAAACGTTGTTATTTGTTGATATTTTACTTTTAAGTGCAGTCTGTTTACCGTAAAGTTCACTTAAAAATTCGAATCCAAGGCAGACAGGAATGGATTAATCCGGTTTCTATTACTTCACAGGGAATACATTTTTTTGAAACTCTAAGGATTTGGTACTCGGATGGGGTTTTGGTACGTATTAAGTTCGTATTCCAAAGTATCAATAGTAGAAAAAAATTGCATGTAATTGATTTTCATAAATTTCTTAATGAATGATTGAATATTTAATTTTAATGGATGACTAACAAATTTCCTCCTGCCACACGGTAAGAGCAGCTTCCATGGTATTTACGAGATATACAAGTTAAATAATATTCGTTCCTTATCTCAGTCCCAGCTTTTTATAATGAGCAAGAACACTATATGCCAGAAAAATAAAACAGGAACCACTTTTATATAGGAAACTAGCTCCTATTTTAATATAAAGAAAATCTTTGCAAAAATACCTCACAACCTTTACTTGAATATGACGCTGGTGAGTCGAAACTAGTGATCTTTTACTTTGTGTGCGTGGTATTTTTGCTGTCTTTCTTTATATTAGAATGGAATCTAGTTTCCTAGAAGAAAAAGGGTTACTATTTTCCTCCCTTTCCTACCGCCATGGAACACCACGTAATAACTCAATCTATTGATTCGGCATCAACTTTGTGGTAGTTTTCATTATAAAAACTATAATATAATTCAACTGACTGAAGAGTTATTTTGTAAAAAAATAAGGAAAAGAACATTCTACTGTTACAACAATAATTTTTATTATACGACCATGGTTTCGAACCAGCAGATCATCATCAGGTTTAGAAGATGGGAAAAATATAACCTGATGATGAAATTAAGGGTCGAAACCCTGGTCGTGTAATAAAAATTATTGTAGTAGCAGTAGATGTGTTCCTTTCCTTATTCTTTACAAAATAACTCTTCAGTCAGTTGAATTTAACGATACACGGTTCTCAGATTCGTTGATAAGTTTTAATTTTCTTCCCAAAAGAACATCTGCCACTAACCTACACATGATCAACAACAATGCATCAGTGTCTGGCATCGCATTGTGCATAACATCCCACTCTAACATGCTGAGAAATAACAGTTATTCCAGGACCACAACTGCGTCGAAAGCCGGTAAAAATGCTTTCGAGTTGCAATGGAACCTATTTAAAGTGAAACGAATACCTTCAGTTGATAAGAGAGAAGGATGTAATGTCCGCAGTAACTGACTTTCTTCCCTTTGGAAATGTGAGTACATATTTTTAGGTTTACGGATAAAATACGACCGTTTTCTTCGGAATTGGTTCCTTTCTCGGTCCATCACTAGCGTCCCATTTTTTCCTCGTCCTTCCAGCATCCACTTCCATGCAAACGATCTCGCCAAAGCTCAGAACCTTCACTCACTCCCTCGATATTGTTTCTTACCGTACCCCAATCCCGTACCCTCCTTACCCTACACCCTTTGTCCGGGAGCTCCCATCTTCTAAAACCTTTTGCCCTCTCTAAGCGCACCCTTTTACCTCCCTCCACGTCACCACCCTCTTCCCACGCCCACACCAACCCAATCCTGAGACTGACCAGTTCGTTGTTATTGTCTCTCTTTTCCATCTCCCTTGGCAACGATAGCCAATTTCAATCCGCCTCTTCATCCAGCATCCTTCCTTCCTCCACCCTCCACCATCTTTCTTCCCACTAAAACCCATCTCTCCCACATTTCCCTGCCCACCGTCTGGCCGTTTACTTCCATATCCATCCCTTCCTTAAAATATATTCGAACCCAATGTATGCTTTTTTCATTTCCTCCGATTGTCTCTTCTCTTCCTCCTTTTCCTTTTTTCTTTCTCTTCCCTTCCCCCTCACCGGTTGCCTTTTTTACGCACACACTCACCCACTGGTGTCTCCCTCTCTATAGCGAGGTAGTATATAAAAAGGGAAAAACGGCGAGAGGAAAAGTTACTCGCAAAAATATACCGATGCCGTAGCGGGAGCTCTTTTTATTCTCTCTTCTCTATGCTCAAGCGAAAAAGAATTATATAGTCAAGTGAAGAGTCTGGGGTAGGTGCGTTTCGGAAGGACGGATGTCCGATTGAATTGGCGGAAGAAAAAATAAAATGACGTTATGTCACATCCATGCAGGTATACGTGGGAAATGTATTTGGAAGCGATACCGGTCGCGTAAGTTTTCAATTGGTGCTTACGGAAAAAAATATCCAGTGCAGCAAGTGTGGCGATGGGGAAGAGTTGACAAAAAAGGGAACTAGGCTGCAGCGAGAGAAGTGGGCGTTTTTTGTTCTCACAGCCGTATCGTGATGCGATAATTGTGTTTCTTTTGCGCGACGCACTTGACCGATTGTATCGGCGAAGAAAGGGTTTTCGGATGGCTGCAGAAGTTCGAGAGATGGGAGTTTTGAAATCGGATGAAATTGCTGCCCGGCCTCGTTGATAGTGCGCTTTCAATGGGCGTTCGGCAACGTCTTGCGGGGGCGCTTTGGAATTTTTCGCGCTACGCGGCTCAAATTCACCGAGACCAACAATCTGCTGCGAACTCACGCGTAAGTGCAGTGGGCAAAATCGTATGAAATTCCTATTGCACGCGTGCTTTAATTTCAGTAACCTATTGGATGTTGGGGAAACTTCACGTGCTATAGAGGACTGTCCCGGAAATCAAAACTACAGTTTCGGTTTTTTTCTGCACTCCATCCTCTGAGGACCTCGCGACATATGTCATGTGCATTGCAGTTTGGAATTTCGTAATTTGAGCGAGAAAATTCGAATGGGTTTCTTCCGTGTGCGTGATGAGCCTTGTAATTCCTGTGATAAAATGAAATTATTATTGCGTACGTACATACATAGCTCGAATACATAGTGCATACCATGGCAATGGAAAAAGCTGGGTGTGTTCCATGGGGATTGGATTTCATAGATTGATGCTGGGGAAACGATGAAATGGGTATTATGAAGTATTTTTTATAATATTATGAGCAAAAGTCATTAAATTAATTAAAGTGGATGGTCCTTTGGTCGGAGAGGGTTTCAAACAACCCCGAAGGTTTGGTAATTGTCTCAGCCTTGAATGGGGCATCAACGCTTGTTATTCAAACGTACGTAGTTACTAACTTTTTAGCTAAAAGTAATCATAATTTAAACAGTCGTTTATAAAAGGCAAAATTTAATCTCTGAACGAGGTTGAATTAGTGAAATATTAGGGATAGTGAAATATGGGGATAGGGAAATATGGGATAGTTTTATCACATTTTTGAAAAATGGATTGACAAATGATTGATGCATAATATAAGAATGAAGGTTAAGGTGTTAATTTTTGCACGATGAAGTCGTGCGGCTAAATCCCAAGGAATTGGATTGGAATGGCTGCCTCAGTGAGGACCTAGGGTGGCAGTTCGTGCCACTAAGTGGAGGCTGCTCGCCTTGCTCACAAAAGTATTCCCTTAACAGTGTGGAAGAGACGCGGCAAGGTAGTTTAGTAGTTAGAATACCTGCCCGGAAAGTGGGGGAAATGGGTTCGAGTCCCAGTTATGTCGCAATTTTTCACGCTTGTTATTCCTTGCGTAGTATAAGTTGATTTAACAGTCAAGGCGGAAGAAGTAGAAACTATCATTGATAGTTGTAGGTTAGAACATTAGAGTGGGCTCCAATGAAGACATACCTTATATCATTTAATATCACGTAACTCTCTGACACCGCCTTCAGTGAAGAAATAAAAAGCACGAATCGCGTATCTTAACAATATCTCCCGGTGGAGCATGCAAATTATTAGGAGGATTTATCATCACCGAAATGATCGCAACTTTCGCAGAGATTTGGCGGATTCTTTCATAGTTTTTCTCTATTTTCCAAATTAAGATCACCGATTTATTAATCATGAAAAACATTCGATGATCAAGCATCGGTATTGTGGTGACCAATTAAACCTTAATATTCGCTAATTTTAGAAGTTAATACTAGAATAAATTTGGAGATAAACTATTAGTGAGTGTTTTTGAACATTATCTCTAAATTGAGTAATACTTATCTCTACGTTTAAAATTCCAAACCAGTAACAAACCAAACCAAACATTGATAAATTTCCTCGAAATCATATAGCAAACAGTTGAAATTATTTCCGCGATCTAAAACTAATTAAATATAAAAAATCATTTCACACAAGTTTCTTCCATAGCGCACATTTAAAAGAAAATCGGATAAATATATTTTTTCCGCTGTCAATCCATTTCTCATTCCTCTTTGCCACGAAGAAATGTAAAATTATATATAATAATATGTAGGACAGATTTTCGTGCATATACCGGGTGTAAGACTTGCTTGCAAATCCATAAATG
This sequence comes from Ladona fulva, assembly GCA_000376725.2. Classification (NCBI taxonomy): domain Eukaryota; kingdom Metazoa; phylum Arthropoda; class Insecta; order Odonata; family Libellulidae; genus Ladona; species Ladona fulva. Next base: position 2,456,097 of record KZ308147.1, on the reverse strand, counting down.
GCAGCGCCTCATCCTGTAAAAGCCGGTAACGGTCACCGCCAGTACAGATAATAATAATTCTCCGCGTGAGACTTCATTAACACCGTATTCGCTTAATTTGGCGATGTATCGCGCAAATGAGTATGCGTTTGACTGTCTTTTCGGCGATCACCGAGGAAAGGAACTTTCCCAAATCACGACTGCAAGACTGGAGGCGTTTAGACGCCACAGGTACCGAGCGGGCCATACGACGACCGAAGAGAAAATCCCTTCGAACAGTGGAACGTGGTAAAGCCGCAGGATTTTCCGAACGAGATAACTATTTTTCCATTTATACGAGTTTTGCCGGGTGAGGAGGCTGTGCAATGCTTTCGGTCCGTCCCCCGTCCTTTATTTGTGTTTCGTATGGCGCAATGGCCAGGGGCTGAGTCCAGGGTGCCCCAGGATCCGGCGAAAGTTGTTCTTGGTGGACGGGGAGAAATTGGGAATGGAAATGAGGAGGGGTGGCTGCATGTTTGGACGGAGAGAAGGGGATCTCAATCGAATTTCTGGGCGTAGGCTTAAAAAGGGACGGAGGACCTAATGCTTCGGGTTTGCAGAATGACTCTTCGCCGATGTACGGACTAATTTTTCCCTTAAGAGGGGAAATGGCGCTAAAATGATCTCGGATACCATCTGGCCATCTGTCTTTGGAAATCGCTCTGTCATTCGGATGCCCGATAGATTCCGAGAGATTTCTTTTTAAAAGGTTTGAGTGAAGCTTTTTCGGGCAAATGATGGATGGGTCCCTTATTCGGTCGAGGCTAAATACGTTGCGGATAAATTATTAAAATCGGTGGACCATCGTCAGCTGGGCTAGTGTGAGTTTAAAAAATGGAGTAGATTGGGATGTCAGCCGTTTCTTTCGTGGCGAGAAATGGTGGAGTCGTTATTGCTTAGTTTGAAAGGTATAAAGATTTGACATTGGGGAAGATAGTTAAACGCTACGCTGTAACGACCTGATAAAATTTAGCTGAGCGTTGACGTTGTAACTTATTAAAATCTACGGAGGCGGCCGTGATATTGTGGGAATTCGTGATATTACACATATATATGTACTTTTTACACAGCAATTGCTGTGAATACCACCACACCACAACTTATTGTTCATTTTTTGTTAAAACATAACCATACCGTATATGAGGAAATAATTGCGTTTCATATACATCTCAAAGACACTGACACCGCGATATTGAGGTTAATCAAAGCTAAGGTTCCCAAAATTAAAAAAAAGAGAAAAATCGTGACTTTTCACCAGATCGTTTCTATCTCCATTTATCTTTAGGGTATTGCAGGGCACGCGTCTTAGCATTTAAGTTTACCCTTCTTTCCTTAAAAAACAGTTATGCTTCAACGCATTCTTCTATTTTTACCTGTATTATGTATTTAATCCTGTTTGCTATTGACTGCAACCAGTTGTATTTCTCAGACTTCTTCATTGTAACTTCTCAGTTCAAAATTGAGTGCGTTATTCTCAGAAACTTGAAAAATAACCTCTACCCAGAAACTTAAAATCATTACCTTATGAATAAATATGTTCTGATGACAAAATACGTGTATGTAACCCAAGAAGTCAATTTAAATAGGGATCGAGATGCTTTTTATCTCTAACACAAAATTTACAATTGTTAGAAACTATCTCTCATTTATATGCCTAAAATCTATAGATTGAGGGCAGTTTACTATCTGTCTTCAGAATTTGAAACTTCATCATTTTGTTGTTGTGAGAGGAAGACAAAATTGAAATTTTGTATGAATTAAATTTGGTCGCAATTTAGTTTTGCAATCGGCCACCATTGGCAAAGAAACAAAATAATGAGTTCCAAAGAAAAGTGTTTGACTTTTTATTTCAACACAATATCAGAATATTTAATAGCATTTGATTGATTTGTAACATATAACTCCCCTCTCCCCATCAATTAGTATGTTTTCTATTATATTCTAATTGCTGCACGTCCGCCTTCAGTGGAAGTCATACTGGGTTCGGGTAGGGCGGGAACTGAGGGCTAATAGGGCATCCGGCAGTAAAATGTATTTCCAAAATCACAGTCACCTTCACTTATGAACAATAATCTCAATCATCAATTAACCATATGCTTGATGGGAATAATTAGGCTAACAAAGTTTAAATGCAAATTCGGAGGCGATATCCTTCAGCACCCGCTCGCCACGCCGGGTAATCGCCTTCTCGGGTTCGATTCCCGGCAAAGACCAATTTTCCTTGGGGATACAAGCCTACAGGTCGACTAAAACTTAAAAAATTGGTACCAGGTGTAACATCATGGATTGACATCTATATGGAGTACTCCGTGAACTCCGTAAATACATATTTGGTTTGATGGTTCACGGAGTACTTCTTATAGATGTTAACTCAACTATCAGTGGCATCTTCCATTCTCCCATTATGGATTGACTGTGAATTCCGACTATAGGGAATATTACATTAAAACCGTTAACCCTATTAACAGCCTTAACATTCCTAAGCTGAACACTATGAATAGGAGCTTTATTATTGTTATCAAATTATAAGTAATATCTTCAATTTGACTCGTTTTTACGCTATTTTTTAATGTTTTTGACACTTTTTCCAAGTCGACAGTTTTTCAAGGTTGAAAAAATAAATATCCTTGATTTTAACATTGTAACTGATTGAATGAGATCATAAAAATTCTAATTAGTCCATCCTTGATTTGTAATAAAGGGAAAGATCGTTTGAAACTCCTCCCACAGATTCCTTTATTTTCGCGGTCATTTCCCGTCCATGAGACGATATCTCGTCATGGAGGACTTACTCATCCCTGATACGCTTCCGCCAAATCTAAAAACCCTTCCTTGAGCGGTCACATCAAGACACTCGCACACCAACCTGCGAGAGATAAACCCGTATAAAATACAATTCCGAGAGAAAACAACGTCACAGAGGATTCCCTCCCGCGCAGTATCTGGTGACCATTCCGTCTCTTGGTCATTATATTTGAAGACGTCCCATTCCTGAAGCCGGGTGGAGTGCCAAGGTTTGCAGGACTGGGAAGAGAGGAATGGAAGATAGGGTTGGAGTAAGGGGAGCATAGGATGGCTAGGATTATTGGACCAATTTAAATACGAGATGGAGCAAGGAGGTTTTGGAAGGGGTGGTTTGGAGGAGAGGGGAATGGGCAGGAATGCGCACATGGGGTAGTTAGAGGGTGGGTGCAGGGGTTGATAAAATGCGGGAGGGGTAGCGTTTGAGTGGATGGTGGGGATATTGTGCGTGGGGTAAGATAGGGAAGTAAATGAGGGAGTGCGTGTGTGTCCTGGAAAGGGGGAGAGGGCAGGGACAATTTGCGAACCCCTAGGGAATACCCCCATGGGAGCGAGTTGGGAGGACCGGCGGTGTGGATGGTGATAAAGTTAAAGGCTTTCGCTCACTAAAAACCTCTTCTCTTTCCCCTCCTCGTACCTCTCGTCCACTTCCTCGCTTTAACTGACCAATGCAGCGGCTCGGTAAATGGTAGCTACGCGTCGAAAAAATAAACGTTCGACTCGAGTTGCGCGTTTATATATTTTTGGGGTTCTTTCTTTAACTCTCAGCTCGATTCGCATGCAAGGGGGAAGAAATGGTTGGGAAGTCAAGTGTTACTCTATTCATTCCTGTTCCCTTTTCTACCGGACAAGAAGAAGAAACGAGAGTATTTTACGATTGCATTCATATGTTTGTATGTTTGAGGTACTGTTTGATTTTGTACGGTCGGAGATGAAGGAATTATTCATAGTGGCCTCGATATCACGTAGATGGTCTGGAAAAGTTGATTTCCGCAGTTTTTAACGGGAAAAGTAATTCTAACGTCATACATCGAAACCACTCAAAACCTTCTAGTTATTCTTGTATCTTCCTACAACTTCTTCAATGAATGTAGCTTAAAGAAGTTATAGAAATGTCATGAATCATAAGTAATGAGGAACAAATATATAAACCGCATCTTCGCACCTCGCAACAGAATTCCAACGAATGAGCCAACGTTTTTTCTTTTATTGAATTAATATACTCATTTATTTGTTGGGATAATTTACTTCCTACCATCACTGCGATGTTTTTCGGTAAGATACCATTTCCTTGCTTAATATTTGCGCTTTTCATATGCAGTTGTATTTGAAGAGTGCATTAGTTCTCTCGACCATTACAATTCCTTCAAAAATTAAAATGTTTATTTCCAAATATGTGTAAAGTTAAGAAAATATACGTATTAATTATAATTTGGCTGTTCATATCCGTAAACAAAATAGTTTTAATTTGCTTACGAATTACTAAAAAAGAACATGTTTCCTGTAAGTTAAAATTCGATAAATAAATTTAATCATGGCATCTAAAATCACTGATGTTGTTAGTATTTCGTTCATTTCATCCTCGTCTATTTAACCAATTCCTATAAAATAAAACATGAAACGAATATTGACCCTTTTCACAAATTGCTACGTGATTTTATGGAAACTCAGAGAAAACGATATGCATTATTTCCCCTTTTATGATATAGTCAGAACAGAAAAGAAGTTATTCTCTAAGCGTTTGTCGACATAAACGCGAATTCGATCCCTTTCCAATCCAAAGAGAGCATGGGGAAATTTGTCGCTGTGAGATCTTCTAGTCAGGGATCAGCGTTTTTCGTCGCATCTTTGAATTTCCTTCCTCAATTTCCGCCCATAATGTTCATAAAATGCTCTTACGTTATCCCGTTTCATGTTTCGTATGTCCTTTTTTTGTCGCCTCCTTTGAAAATCATTTCCGGTCTCCCCTGGCCCTTTAATACATTATGGTATTTTCCTTTTTGCTGGTTCTTCGTCCTCAGTGCTTTCAGTTGATTTCTCCTTTCTTATTACAAATATTTCGTCTTTATTTTTTGCTTAAAATTCCACTGATTCACATTATTTATCTCATTTTTTGTCGTGTACTTTTCCATTTTCTGCTTTAATTTTTCGTAATGTATTTCGTCCCTTTCCAATCCGTCGTTTTTTGTTTTCCTCCCACCTTTTCTCAATTCTTCCCCACATAAAACATATTACAAATTGTCCGCACTCGCATATCTAGTGGCGTATTTTTANATTTTGGCTGTTTAGGTGTATTATAAGAATAAGTAACTTATGGGAATTAAATTTCAGCTACAGAAGGTTACAGAAAACGATTATGACTTGTGAATAAACTATCTTTGTTAGCCTAGAATACATTAGCAACTTATTACATAAACACTATCATTACTAAGCACGGTAATAATCGGTATTTCCGTATATCTGCTGGTAAGAAATATTTCCTTTCCTCTGTTTTCGCATGTTGTATTTATTTCATTATTTCTGGACCGTATTATCTGTTCTTATTTGTTGCCGTTGTAAAATGTATCTGTAGTTTCTGTGTTTACATTTAATGTATGCTATATACTACTTTCTACTTAGTTTCCTTCTTTGCACTTTATTATCGCTATATCTTCTCTTCAAATGTTTAAAGACCAAGGGTTAAATGTGAGAAGAGGTGCGTTAGTATCTATTTATCCATTATAGAGACGTTCGTTATTATTTCACTGTTTATTCTTACTGTTGGCGAACTACTGGTCGGCTCTCGGTATAAATTTTTTCGTATTAAACAATGAAATGGACTAAGATGAACGACAATATTTAAAACGCGATCTTAAATATATTAATATGTCTGTGACATTTATGTAATATGACAAAATTTTGTAATTTGTAAAGATAGTAATGTTATAATGTTATATATATATATAATAATGTTACCTGAAGAGGCCTTCAAACCCTACCCGAAAAGCAGAAAAGACTTCAGAAAAATTTGCTTTAAATTACTATAAAATATTGTAAGATTGTTGTTTTAGTTTACTGTATCTATTGCATTGTATAACGCAGCCACCAGACTATATTAACTGTGGCAATAAATAAACAGATAAGTTTTTTTGTTCATGGTTTGGGCAGCTGTGCTTGGATAAATAGTAGAGTGGTGAAAGACTTCATCTAAGGGATGAACTTAGGAGGGCTAAATTTGATTTGATTAATTGTGTATGTTGTATTATTATTGTATGATT